>CM024604.1:51001323-51321323 GCA_014182555.1 Eucalyptus erythrocorys | reverse complement strand
ATTTAATTGATAGTAGGTTTTAAGCTTTGGTTGGATGTGCTTATAAATGTTGGATGCACTTGAGTCATCAGTTCTCTTGACCTCTCATCAAGCATGTAAATGTGTGCAAGTCCACCGATCCAAAAATCAATAGAGGAAAATGTGGTCTTAAAACATTATGTTTCGTCCTCCATCATTACTATATGACTAGTCTCGTGTCTCTAACATGTAATATGAGATTAGATGATATGAACATGTATTTTTATTTGTGCATCTATATATATACACACATGTGAAGAGGACAAGATGCAAGCATACTTATGGCATAGGGTTCAACTCTCGGTCTTCACATCACCAACACTTTGTGAAGGTGTGGAGTTGACTTGGTAATTGAAATGAATTATGCATACAACATACATATAAGTAAAAAAAAAAAAAAAAATTGCAATTACAATCTTGATAAGTTTGCTTGTCGAAAGAAAAATGGTATGGATAGAGAGAGTACATATATTATTGAGAGAGAGAGAGAGAGAGAGAGAGAGAGTAAACAAGCATGATAAATGTACGGAGGGACACGTGCCCATGGAAATCTCATATATGAATGCTAGATCTTTAACTTTTTGAAGGCTCCACAAAAAAGAGAGTACACTTTCAATCATACTCTCACGGTAAGTCTCAACTACTCTTGTTTTTTTAATTTCTATTAAACATCTGACTATTATAGTTTTCTCTTTTGCAATTCAATCAAATCTAGACGTTAGCTTCGAGAAGGCTCCACAAAAGGGTGATTGCCCCATAAATAATACTCTCATCCTCTCAACTAATCCTTTTCTTTTTTCTAGTTAATCATCTCAATAGTCCATTACCCTTTTTTTCATTTCATATATGTCGTTATAGTTGACAATTTTCAGAATTATGCTACATGTTCATGGTATAATAGAACTTGATCTTGACATAATTTTATCAAATTTAAAAACATATGGGATAATTACACCTAAAAATCTTAAATTTATTGTGCGACTCACAATTAATTCCAAACTTTTAAATTTGGTTAGTGTAATTTTAAATCTCATGATAATTTTCTAAAATAATCATTCCGATAAATAATGATCTAAAAATATTGTTGTGGACTTGCTAGCATTGACTGTTTTAGGTGTTATTAGTGACGTTTAATGTGGACAATCATAAACAAAATGACATAGTATTGAGTTTATTTTCTCAATTTTCTTATTCTTTTTCTCTTTTTCTTTCTTTTGTCTTTTATCTTCTTCTATTTTCCAATCTTTCCTTCGCCTCTATTGTTCATCTTCTTCCCTTCGCCTTTTAAAGAAACCCCAATCGAAAAATTCCCCCCAGCAAATGCGGTGAAGCTCCCCGCAAGGTGTTCCTAACATCTTACTCGTGGCATAAGACGAGATTGGTTTTCATTGATGATAAAGGTTTCTAGATCTCTGTCGAAGAGCTCAAACTTTTTGAAGCGGAGGTCCAAGAAGTTCAGCGCCGTGAGCTCCAATGCGACCTTCGGGAGCTTCTCGGCGAAACTGGTTGTTGCTCTGATCCAGCTCAAAGAGCCGCTTCAAATTCCGGAACTTCTGCAGCATGGTGCCGCAGAATCAGTTAGAATTGAGGCGGAAGAGGGTGATTTCGGCCAGCAGGCCGAGCTCCTCCAGGAGTTACCCGGCAATGTCGCCATATGGTTGGGGTTGATGCTGGCGACGGTGTGGACACTGGGGTCTTCAGGGGTGGGGGAGCAGAAGACGCAAGAGTAGTCGCAAACGGAGGGGCTAACCCAGTTGGCAATGAAGTTGTTGGGGTCAGAGAGGTGGCCTGCTTCAGGGCTTGGAGGGCGACCAGGTGTGACGGGTAGCCATCGACGAACAGCGAAAAGGAAAAATTCCCAAAGCCAGATCTGAACTTCATGTAAAATATTATGCCGGAAGCAGGGCTTGGATTGTCTTTGTTTTTCCATTCAGGTGATCCTGAAGTGTTTTTGCTCTGAAATCCCATCTCTCATTGAAGATGAATAGCAATCGGGCCTTTCGAACATGTTACTTGAGAAAGCTTTTTCCCTACAGTTGTGTGACAGTACCAGAGAGCATACCCTCATCACTGGAAGAAAACCGGTGAGACTTCAATTGATATGGGTTTCAGTGTTCTGGTTTTGAAAGCTGTCGATGAACATTAAAAGAAAATTCCAAGGCTACATCTAGGTTTCAATGTTCTAAAGTTGAAGATGAACAGTAAAAGATAAAAGAAAGAAATGAAATGAAATGAAAAATTCAGAACATTACTATAAAATCATTTTGAGTAGAGGCGTTTCAGGTTAGATTTTCAATCGTGACACATAAGATGGTCAATAATGATTGGACTACTACATCGGCAATTTCTAGTTAATTTAGGCCATATGGACTAAAATTGAAAAAATATGAATAGATTTAGGATTACATTTCCAAATTGGAAAGTTTAACACTAAGTTAGTATCCATACAATAGGTTTAGCATTGATTGGGTTTTTTTTTTTTTTTTTTTTTTTTTTCGAATTTATATAAACTGTTGCCATGTTACAAAATATATTTAAATGTATTCATGTTAATTTTTTTTTAGCGTGTAGGTGGGGTAATTCCCTTGAAAAGACAAGAATATAGAGTTGATCCCACTGTGAAACTGGGTCCACTGGGAAAATCATGTTAGCTACCTTGATAAAATGGGACATTAATAATGTTCAAATTCAACCCACCTATCCAATATTGATTGACATACTGCTGTAAGATTTTTAGATATCTATCTTTCAACAACAAGAAACAACAATTGTGCTCATTGAATTATGCATTTCATATATGCACAATTTATCATTTTTTGTTCGTCTTTCATGTGTGCTTTTCATATGTGTCTTACATGATGTTGAATTGTGCATTTGTATTATACTCGATCTATTGCTAGTTTGGCCTCATTCTAGTTTGTTGAAATGCGTGACACTTTCAGACTTCATGAGAAGGCATTAGAATAAATCTTACGATATAGGCTATCGTTATCTTTAATAACACAGCGAACTGATCCATATATATGATAACAAATAACATAGATCTAGACTGGAAAACTAATAATATAGCATTAAAGTTGGTAACATTGTGGCCTAAAACGAAGTTAATTTGTTGAACTCCTGCCACAGTCGAAAAAACGACAAGCGGAATTTGTCCTCATTGTTAATACCAAATCAATTGGTGTACGTATTTACGGACACATTTTTTTCAGAATTGATCGTGAACTATTGGTATTAATGTGATGTGATATTG
Organism: Eucalyptus erythrocorys; assembly: GCA_014182555.1. Taxonomy (NCBI): domain Eukaryota; kingdom Viridiplantae; phylum Streptophyta; class Magnoliopsida; order Myrtales; family Myrtaceae; genus Eucalyptus; species Eucalyptus erythrocorys. Next base: position 51,318,052 of record CM024604.1, on the reverse strand, counting down.
CTAAAAGGCGTAACTTATTTTCAAATTTTGTTTTTTTTCAGATCATCCTTCCATCCAACGAATTTCGATTTCTCCCTTGATCTTGTTCGACATGGTTTCCATTTTGCTCTGCAGGTAGCTGCTTTTGGACCAACAGATGGTGACTTTCGCAGGCACAGCCACAGAGTAGGGTTCTTGCAAAGTTGTCATTTATATTATAAACATCTCCTTGATAACGGAGTAGGTATAAAACTATACTTGTTTGAATATATCCCATGAAAGAAAGTCAGAAGTGGTGGCACGTTAGCATGCATGAACATTCTCTTTCAACCAGAAGCCATCATTGTTATCCTTGACCCCGTTCACATCTTAGTGATGATTCTTTGGGTAGGCCCACGCTGACCTACCAACGTCCCATCCGAGTCGAAATGCAAGAATCAGCTAATGGAATCAGGAGAAAAAGAAATGTTGCTTCCTTCTTCTACTGATGGTGGACTGGACACAAATCAATTGAATCTATACTCATTCATTACACTTATGCTTGATAAGTTGAAGTATATGTATTATGGGTCTAGAAATCACGGCAAATTGCTATGAGGTTCTTCTTCTTGTATAAGTAAATAACTTATTTTTCTAATGGATTCAGCCTGCTACAAGCCTGAATTGAATCACAGTGATATTATACCCTCTCCAGAGGACTTGACCTAGCCCCACACCTTGCAAAGCAAAGGAAGCCTTCTAGGTTGGCTTGGCCCGAAGAGAACACTTTGATGCTTAAGTCAGTGGACAAGAGATGAAGACATAAGCGAAAGTGAGAGACTAAGGAAAAAAGGGTCATTCATAAAAATAAAAAATTGTCCAAAGGGACGATCCGATTTATCCGTTGGGCAAAGAACTTCACCATTTTTTTGTACTCTTGTTTGGAGTCCTATGAAGCTAAAGTGCCTTTCGTGAGCGAACGGAGGGTCTGGGCCTCTCACCCTGGGCCTTTGAGGCTAGGTTTTGTGCGTGTCTAGGCCCCGGCCCGCAGTCTGAGCCCCACAGTGAGGTATGATGGGCCAAGCCTTTTGGCCCACTTTTAGCGGAGCTGGAACCCATGAGTGGAAGTGCCAAGATTTGCATGTCTTGGGTTTTTTAAAAGGCAAAGTTAGTCTACTTTTGGTCCCTACACTAGCTTCTTCCCCTTCTTCTAATCGAGTCCTTGAATTGAAGTTGAGCGTCAAAAAAGATGAAAATACGTGTAAGTGCACATAGGTAAGTTCATCTCAGAATTTCGCATTCATTATTGGGAGACATGAAAGTGAAGAAATGAGATCCTAAAATGGTTGATGGTGCACTTGAATTTGAATGCCTTCGTAACATGACAAATCACCCCATGACACATGTAGAAGCAGTCAAAAGACTCAAAAATCCATCAGTGTATTGACCAATCGAATGAATTGATATAACCATATTATATACGAGATCCCATCAGGTTTATTGTCTAGTGGCGTGCACTAATGTAATTAAAATTAGTTTATTTCATAGGCTTAGCTTTAGTTATGAGCAGCTAAGATACAGTAGTGATATGTTGAAGAATTTTTGTGTTACTGCATGAATGTAGAGGAGGCAGCTTGTAATGGGAAGTTTGGATTCATGTATCGCTAATGAAGTTGTATGACTAGACATAGAGTAATACTTGATCGACGACATCAGTACAGTTTTCTTTATACTTCAGTACATTATGCTTGGGCTTGTTTTTCTTTTGCTTTTAATTTGTAATTTCTCAATAAATTAAAAATTTTATTAAAAACTTGTGGAAACAGAAAATTTATTTAATTCATCATAATTTTCACAATAAGAATCACAAAAAATCAATGGATAATAAGATTTTTCAAAATTAAAAAACAAAATGTGAGTACATCATACATCAAAAACAAAATACGATATTTTATGGTTATACTTGGTCTAGTGGTCAGGGTTTATGCACAACCTACTCTTGTTGGACGTACACAACCCCCTTTGATGGCGAGGATGCCATTCATGGAGCAACAAATGTTCCACGCGGCCTATAGATCTTGATGAAAACTCTTTTGACATCGTGACATTACATGAAAGTCTTTTAGTCTCTTAGATTTTCCGTCTCTTCTTACTTGGTTGGTCTCCCAAATCGGATGCATTTTTTGGTTCAAACTGGCCATATATACTAAATAACGAGGGAATCTTACATACAAAGTGGAAATCCATTAGAAAGTCCTTTTTTTTTTTTTTGGTAATATGCGAGAGGGATGAAGGTGAGAAGGAGAAGAAGAGACTTCTAATTTATAAGAAATTTTTATGATTTTCTTTTAAAGTTGGCCAGTCGGCCTCGGCCCCAACAAGTGGACTTATTTTTTCATCGCCAGGCCACTGCCAAGAGTAAAGGTGCGGTGCCTGCAAGTTCAAGCCCCTTTTTCCTAATGGCCCCGGCCTAACAAGGGCCCAATTGTGACGCTCCTGAGCCGACAAGGCCCTACCACCGGTTTCCAACCAATGAAGGATCTATTTGGGAAAATGACACAAATAGTACATGAACTTTAGCCCAACGTGTAATGTGATCTCTAAATTTTTAATTTATTAAATGAGGTTCTTGAACTGTAGTCCAATTTATAATGTGATCTCTGAACTTTCAATTTATTCAATGTGGTCTCCAGACTTTTGATATATGTTCAATTCACTCTATGAACTATAATAATATTAAACATTTTCCATATATTTGAAGGACTAAGTTGAATATGTACTAAAAGTTCAAGGGTTACATTGGACTAATTAAAAGTTTAGAACCACATTGCACATTGACTTAATGTTCAATGACTACATTAAATAAATTAAAAGTTCATAGACTATATTGCACATTGAGCTAAAATTCAATGATTATTTGTGACAATATCCTAATCTATTTGGATACGTCCAAGTACATCTGAACCGTTTAATTAATAAGGTCCACTACATAATTTAGTATAGCACCCACGTAACTTAACAATTCAGAAAGGTTCCAGGACACTTGCATTGAATGCCCAGAATAATTTTTTGGTCTAGTGTGGATATTGTTTCGATTCCTCCTCACCATTTGTTGTACATTCATCCCTGAAGAACACTTGCGATACTAGTGCAGTCTTATGCTACCGACATAGTTCAATCAAATTTCAACGTGGCACGATTGTTTTCTAGATTTTCATGCGAGCTCTCTCCAGTTAGGCATGTGCAAATCCTGCCATACGTGCAACTAAGTAATTCTTGTAACCTAAAAACAGGTCTTCATCTCGGTGTTGATTGATGAGATGTTATGTTTGTCGGCAAGGAAATGCCAACATAAGGCATTCCATGGACGTCATATTTTGAGAACGGAAAAATAAACAATCAGAGTAACTCAAGAGACAATAATGTCAGATGTAACAGCTAAGGCAGACCAATTTCCTGATGAACATAGGCAAGTTCCGTACCATTTACAGAGTTAAAAAGAGGTCAGACCCAGCAAATCTTGTCAATCAATAAGGCCGTATGCAGGACTTCAAGATCATGATAATTGACATCAATAGCATAAAAAACCAAGACAAAGCAGCAGGCACGAAAAAGAGACGAGCAAATGTACAATTATGCTTCAATCACTATAGCGAGGAGCTATGCTGTAATCACGCTGCTTGTATGAAATACCCTCCGATCTTACACCAATGTAAAGCGCGGGAGATGCTGGAAGAAGTTTAATTGAGTAAGCAAAATGAACCATTGAACAAGCTCTTGTCCACCAGAGAAAGACATTCCATCGTTATACATGAGTCTACATGCCTTGCACGAGCAAACAAAGTTCTCAAGCAGAACAGGAAAGTCTAAACTTCGAGCAGTAACTTCTATTCTGCATATAACTTCTCTTCTGCATATGAGGAGTGGCATGTCAAAAAAAACAAACCATAGAATGACGGTCAGTCGACCAAACTTTGCCTGGAAACAGAGGTTGGGGCACGGAGATGGACGACCCTCATCAATGCGAATGACTAAAGAGTAAAAGAGTTATGAAACTTGGCTACCCGACAGCTGATTCTGCTTTACAGAGAATCAAAGTAGGTTGACATAACGAAAAACCAAAAATCTTGTCAAGCCTAATGTCAGATTTCTCATTCATCTCTGTTGTCTGCTTCATGTTTCATCAGGAACTTTTGGCAGCTATGTTGATGCACATTTATGATCTTTGCACTTGATTGACAATAACACTGCAGTCCCAACTCAAACATGATGGGAATAAAATCCAATAAATGGAGTCCTAAAAACCACAGACAATTCGAATTGCAGATCCTCTCTTGTATCCTGTGAGCGTGCTATGTCATAAGATACAGCACAGGGATTTCTATGAGCATTTGAATAATCTAAACCATAGCAAGAAGAAAGGAAAGAAAAAGCAAGGAATCAAACAAAAAATTCAATGAGAAAAAAAAAACAAAAAACAAAAAATTCAATGCCCTGGCACAAAACATGGAAAAGCACTCATGGCATAGGAGCGCCGCTAGATCTTCCTCGAATTGAGGGTCGGCACGGTATCCATGAGATTAATTTGAGGGTGGAAGCATCAAGAAAGTTAGCTCATCATTTCGCTAAACAATTGCATTAGCATGAGCACCACGGCCATATTGCATTGTGCTTCTACTTGAAGATACGAACCAAAATCCACATTCCACTACTTTTTTTGACATGGATAGCATCTCAACTTATTACAAAATCTGCCAAAATGCAAGTATTCTCAGACTAAAAACTATCGCAAGAGGAAATAAGACTGCTTTCCCAACTTCATGAGTGGTTCTGCGGCTCTCTGTGCTTCATCGAACAAGCCTCATAAAATGCCGTCTGCACGCTGGCGCGTACACCTGTCTTACAGTAAGTCACGAAATGTTCGCAGTTATTTCCAGTAAGATCGTACTTACCAAAGTGCTTGCTTTTGAGAAGCTCATAAGCAGCTTCAACAACTTCTTGTGGGGATTTGGTACAAGAAAGGGTGCTGCAAGTTCCGGAATTTAGAGAAAGCCCATTTGCGGTGCACCATACATGAAGTAATGAATGGAATGAAGCGTCTAGCGGGCTCGACGGAAGCAATCGAGGCACGTCTTAATGACCCCACCGCCAGTGTTTTTCTGGTAACCACATTTTGGACAGGCAGGCACAGCTTTGTCTTCAACTCTAGAATATGGGAGGATGGCCTCCTTGCCTTCTGTCCTGGGGGAGTGAATCACATAATCATCTCCCGCGTATATTCCTGGCATGTTTAGATACAACTTAGTGAATTGTGAAACACTTCATAAAACCACAAATTTGCCCAGAAGACGGAATTAAACCACCAATAACAGTAGGATCTGGGTCAGGTTCGCTAGCAAATCAAGATAAAGCAGGCCTTTGCACCATATGCCTTCGAGTAACTTTACACTCAAAACTTTCTTTTTCTTGGCTAGAAAAGGACAATACAAGCAAAACAAGAAAAGAACACAAAAAGTGATAACCCCAAAGAAATCACACGGATATTTGTACTAGTTTAACAGAACGTAAGAAAGGAATCCATAAACCAAAAGGTACGCATCTTACTCAGAAAAGGCATGTATTTTCCGTATCTAAGTTTAAAAATGCTAATCATAGATCTCAACTGGCATCACCATCCTCCTCTTTCTTTGGGTTTATTATTCAATAAATTCCACCACATGAACTGCTTTTGGGCCAGGAAAGACAGGAATCGAAGCTAGAAGTTCGATTTTTATCAGTTGGAAGAGAAAACTTCACCCGATTAAAGCAGTAGACGAGAACCGAATTGAGAAAGAACAGAGTAGAAGAGATATCAGCAGCGAGCATCAGAGAGGTTAAAGAAAACTGGCCATGGTGACTATAAGAGCCGTATTGCCTATAAGCGTAGATGTGGTCGCCACGTTTCAGATCTTTCGGGTCGACCTTCTTCCATATCAGCTTCATTCCATCTTCAAATTCCTTCTTGATCTTGTTCATCATTTTCTTCTTTTCACCTCGGGTTCTTTTGGGCTCTCTCTTGACTCTCAAAGACTTGAACTCTGCACACTCATTTACCGATGGAAGACGGCACTGCGAAGCCGGCACTTACATAGAAAATCCGACGACATAATCAATGCTTGTTTATCAAGTTTCGTGATTGTTTTTCTGCACTGTATGGATGAGACGAAATTGGCCCGGTCAATGAGCAAGTCGGATTTTTCCTCTTTACGCAGCGCACCGGTCAAACACCCCTCTCAGATTAACGATGGAGATGTCTTGGTGAGGTTGAAACACGAGTTGCGAAATCTCTTTCCATGTCCTTTCCATCCCATCTGCTTTGGAAGACACATGCTTATTCGTTTTAAACAGTAATGATTTGCAAAATTGGTACAAGACTTGCCGATGTAATGAGCGGTGATTCCTAAAGGGCTCTTATCCCTATTTCCTTCTCGTATGATTCGTTATTAAATTGTACCCATTTGCTTTATTTGGTATTGAGATTTCTCACTTGAGATCTTTATTTGGTCTCCAATCTACGTAAATCTTTGGCACAAATGACGTGTATACACATGATCGATTTGTTTTCTTAAAATTTTTCAAAATGCATATTTCACTCATTTAGATTGGTTTGGAAGATAAAATTATTAAATCGTGATATATAGAATAGAATCTCCTTTCCCTATTTTCAAAATTAACTCGTTCTTACCCAAATTGAATTAGGCTTGATGTGAATTAGCAAGTCTTGTAGAGTCAGATATAATCCTCGTCGATATCCCCGTGGGGCTTTGAAACACCGGACAGCAACAAGCAACCTTTGCAACTGTAAGGAAAAGCCAGTCTTGGAATTATTGATGGTTGGTGTCGTTATTCCAACAACACCCTTTGACCATACCCTGCGAGACAAAGGGAACTGACAAAATATGTATATATATGGTCTGTAGCCAAAGATTATGCTAAGATGGAGCGTATCTACCTTGTTTCATCAAACCTTCATCACAAAATAAGCATCTAACACTTTGTTCACTCATTTGACACAACTAAAATGCATCATGCAAACTCCCCAACTCCATCTCTACTATCTTCTTTGAGCCTGTCCCGAGTCATTTTCTCATGAATGTTCAATCTGGATCTGGTCAAAGAATCACTTCTTGGATCGAGATATCATGGATATTGTAGGACCTAGTTGGGTGGGGGGATGAACGAAAGAGTTTATCTGCATTCACCCGGACAGAGAGAGACAGAGGGAAGAAAGGAATTTTAGGGAGGCACCTACTCATGATTCCGCCAGAGAACATATAGTCCAACTGCATCACCTTCTACAGATTTTTTTTAATGTTGTCGGCAGAAATTCTGTTGATATCAATCAATGACTCTTTTATTTGATAAAAGTACAAAGAAAAAAGGCATCGACCTATTATATTGATATTTATTCAGTTTCAAACATTTCGATTTTGACCAATTTAACTCGAAACATTTTCATATTAGTACTAATTCAGTCCATCCGGTCAATTTAAGTTGAAAATTACTGATGTTGATGTTTAGTATCTTACATGGCATAACTGATGTTAATTGCATATTTTTTTAAAATCTTTAAAATATTTTTTGAATTTTTTTATTAATTTTCTTTTTCTTCTCTTCCCTTTGGCTTGTGGTAGGTACTCGACCATGATCGATGACCGGCCATAGGCGAGGGTTGATTAGGGTGTCACGGCCCTTGTCAAATCTAGTAAGGGCTTGACCTTGCAGCCTAGACCATGGTAGCCCTTGCTAGAGGTCACAAGGGTTGCGACGCCATCACCATGGTTGTCGGCCATGCCAAGTAGCGGCCACAGACCAATGGAAATGAAAATGAGAAAAAAGGTAAAAGGTAAAAATTTTATGAATAAAAAATAAAAAAAAATTATCTATGCAATCATTAGCTTTGTTAAGTAATATGAGTAGGGTTCATGCTAGTAATTTATAACTCAAATTGGCGAGATGGACTCAATTTGTACTAATGTAAAAATGCATAGAATAAATTGGTTTAATTGAAAGGTTATGACTAAATTGATATTAATGTAATAAGTTTAAAGCTTTTTTGGTACTTTTTCCCAAATGAATTCATATAACTATGTTATATACGTTGTAATGTCAATCCAAATTTTTGCATAGGTATGCTCCGAGAAAATATTGGGTGGGCCGGGCTCTCCATGTCACCGTGCGCTCGCCCAATCAGGATGCGACATGTGTTGCCACATGGCTCCACCCGGAGCCGGGGCCCACCATTATTTTTCAGTTAAATTTTTGCTGCTTCTCTCTCTCATTCAATGCTTCAACCTTTTCTCTACACCATTTCTCCTGTTTCCACGCAAGTGTGCGTCCCTTCCTCTCCCATTCTCTTTCAAAATTTTTTGTCTCTGCATTTTTCTCTATGAAAGCTGCAACGCCATTTCTCTCGACCAAATGCTCGCTAGTTGCCTCCAAGCTTGGCCGCATCTACCGTTGCCGTCCAGAGCCACTCACTTCCAAGAACCCCGCCAATCATGACTGGGTCCCTAACTCTGGTCATCTCCGCCTCGGCCTCTTCAGCGAGTGCAGACACCCAAAAGCCCACTAATTGCCTCTGAACTCGGCCACCTCCGCCATCACCGCCAGGAGACACTCACTCCGAAGAGCCTCGCCAATTGTGGTTGGATCCTAAGCTCTGACCGTTTTCACCTCGGCCTCTTCAATGCACGCATACACCAATAGCCAACGAGTCACCTTCGAACTCGGTCACCTTTGCCAGTCGCCTCCAAGCTCGGCCGCCTTTACCGTTGCCGTTAGGAGCCACTTGCTCCCAAGAACCCTTCTGGTCGTGGCTGGGTCCCGAACTTTGGCCATCTTCCTCTCAGCCTCTTCGGTAAGCGCAGACACCCAAAAGCCCACTGGTCTTCTCCGAGCTCGGCCGCCTCTGCCGTCGTTGCCAAGAGCCACTTGCTCCGAAGAGCCTTGCCGGTTGTGGTTGGGTCCCAAGCTTTGACCATTTCTACCTTGGCCTCTTCGACGATCGCATACGCTCAAAATCCAGCCGATCGCCTTCGAGCTTGGCCACCTCTACCAGTCGCCTCCAAGCTTGGCCACCTTTGCCGTTGCCGTCAAGAGCCACTCACTCCCAAGAACCCCGCCAGTCGTGGTTGGGTCCCAACCATCTTCGCCTTGGCCTCTTCGGCGAGCATGGACACCCAAAAGCCCGTTGCTTGCCTCCAAGCTCGATCGCCTCCACTGTCATCGCTAGGAGCTACTTGCTCTGAAGAGCCCCACCGGTCGTGGTTACGTCCCAAGCTCTGACCTTCTCTGCCCATGCCTCCTCGGTGATCGCGGACACCCAAAAGCTCACCGGGCGCGTCCGAGCTCCGCCACTTCCGCCATTGCCACTTTCTCCCAAGAGCCTCCCAGGTCTTGGCTAGGTCCCAAGTTGTAATTGTCTTCACCTTGCCTTCTTCAGCAAGTGCAGACACCCGAAAGCCCACCAGTCGCCTCCGAGCTACAAGGCAGGTAGGCAAGTTTACACAATTATAAATGTGGTTCATTTAAAAAAAAAAAAAAAAAACTTGCAACATTTTCTATCATGTATTGCAATGTATTTTTAGCTTGATCACATCTACACCTCAAGAGCGAAGACATGTTAGATAGCTAGGGCAAAACTTTGTACATCACTGATGTGTCATGACACTTTCACATCTTGGGTGGTGCAAACAAAAAAATAGATGAAAAAAAAATCTGATATAAAGAAGAACTGAAAAAAAAAAAAAAAAAAAAAAAAAAAAAAAAAAAAAAAAAAAGCTCGGGCTTGCAATTGCATCTCAACATTCTTATATAAACAACCATTTACTGTTGAATAGAGAAAGATTGGGCTTTTCTTAGAATGCCTATGGTGTTTCATAGCTAACTAAAATACAGCCAAAAAAAAATGATCAATGGAAAGGAAAGAAACGGATCATATTCTTCGAACTGCTTATTGTCGCCCATTTCTTGGACAAAAATGAAAATGATCACATGATACGTTTCCATGCTGCTATAAGGTGTTAAAGAACTCAAAGTGAATAGTGACGACATTGCGGTTGCCGTTGTGAACAATTTTCAGCTTTGACAAATCTTGATATTGTTGGACAACTTGACTATATGTTAGCTAAGAGAATAGTATGTTTGAACATTAATATTTGTTTCTTATATTTTATCTTGTTCCCTTGATTCAAATGCTTTTATAGTATTGTTTCATTAAAGTTTCATATTTTGAGTGTCTATGGATTTTAATGTTGTTTGGTTTGCAATGCAGATTAAGATGGGCTTGTAATTAGTTGTTGGAATATTGTGGAGGTTGAGCAATTCCACTTTAAGCTCATTGCGATTGACATTCAGGTTAGGTGCTTTTATTTTTCTTTATTTTCTTGTGCCATAATGACTCACAAACTAGTTTGCTTCATTTGTTGTTCTTTTTTCTTGAATGATGTCGTTGGTTCCATGTTGTATCATTTAGTGCATCTTGTGGATTGTTAGGTATCAAGGAAGTCCAAAGTAAGCTTGTTGTGTGCCTCTTTAGCACCAATTGATTACTTATAATGTGTTGTGAAATTTTCATTTAATCTTGGAAAATTGGAAATGTCTATAGCAAAGTAAAAAGCATTCTATTATTTGTGATTACATTTACACCACATAATCATTTCCTCCTAGATTAAATGGGTCGATTGCAAGAATATTTTTTAGATATGAAATTTTCAATTGCGCTTAATAGGGGGAGGTTTTCTAATCTGTCCAAATTTTAAGTTACTAGAATCTCATTGGGTTGACATGTATTTATAGATCGACATTTAAATTCTTTGTTTTTCTTTTGTTATAATATCTTCATTTGGAATGACCTTCTCAAAACTTTGTTTACCATGTTTAACAGGTTATGATGGATCATGAAGATCTCAAAAAACTCCCTAAATTTTAAACTTTTTCTGCTTTTTTTTTTTTTTTTTTTTTTTTTTTTTGCTGTTTCTACTATTTTTGTGGAGTTTTTTTTTTTTTTTTTTTTGTAATTATTGGTGGGTAATTGCATGAGTTTGGCTATTGAGTTGGTAGTTTTGCCCTTTAGTGGCCGGTGTTGTGATTTTGAAGGTTTTGGTTTGTTTAGGACGGCAATGAATTTCAAAGTTCAATCTCTCTTCAATTCGGCAACAAGTCCAACGGACAAAGGTTTGCTCGCGTTAGTCAATTAATCCGCACGTGTAAGGTTATTCGATGGCTGAATTAGAGGTAATTTTGAAGTCATACTATGTAAAAGATATTTGCTTTTTCAAAAAATGGATGGGATGTTATTTTACTTGTAAAAGTATTGCGTTAATAATTTTTTGTTCTTTGTTTGCAGCATGAAACTACCGATTTAGCACATGTTATTTGTGATTTGAAAAAAGATTTTGAGTTTATGGTAGCAAATGGTTTTTGCAAGTGAACTTGAAGCACTAAGTTGCGAAATGTTCTCAGTTATTTCCAGTAAGATCGTACTTACCAAAGTCATTGCTCTTGAGAAGCTCATAAGCAGCTTCAACAACTTCTTGTGGGGATTTGGTACAGGAAAGGGTGCTGCAAGTTCCAGAATTTTTCAGGAGAAAGCCCAATTGCGGTGCACCATACATGAAGTAATGAATGGAATGAAGCGTCTTGTGGCCTCGACGGAAGCGATCGAGGCACGTCCTGATGACCCCACTGCCAGTGTTTTCCCGGTAATCACATTCTGGACAGGCGGGCACAGTTTCGGCTTCAACTCTAGAATATGGGAGGATGGCCTCCTTGCTCTGTCCTGGTGAAGTGAATCATATAGCCATCTTCCACGTATATTCCTGGCATGTTTAGATACAACTTAGTGAATTGTGAAAAACTTCATAAAGCCACAAATTTGCCCAAAAGACAGAATTAAACCACCAATAGCAGTAGGATCTGGGTTAGGTTTGCTAGCAAATCAAGATAAGGCAGGCCTTTGCACCATTGGCCTTCGAATAACTTATAATACAGTCAACCCTCTTTTTCTTGGCCAGAAAAGGACAATACGAGCAAAACAAGAAAAGAACACAAAAAGTGACGACCCCAAAGTAATTACGCGGATAATTGCAGTAGTTTAACAGAAACCAAAAGGTGCGCATCTGACTCAGAAAAGGCATGAATTTTCCGTATCTAGCTTGAAATGCTAATCATAGATCTCAACTGGCATCACCATCCTCCACTTTCTTTGGGTTTTATTATTTGACAAATTCCACCTCGTGGCCCTGCTTTTGGGCCAGGGAAGGCAGGAAATGAAGCTAGAAGTTCGATTTTTATCAGTTGGAAGAGAAAACTTCACCCGATTAAAGGAGCAGACAAGAACCCAAGTGAGAAAGAGCTGGGTAGAAGAGATATCAGCAGCGAGCATTAGAGAGGTTGAAGAAGACTGACCGTGGTGACTATAAGAGCCGTATCGCTTATAAGCGTAGATGTGGTCACCAGGTTTCAGATCTATCGGGTCATTCTTCTTCCATATCAGCTTCATTCCATCTTTAAATTCCTTCTTGATCTTGTTCATCATTTTCCTTTTTCACATCGTGCTCTTTTGGACTTTCTCTTGACTCTCAAATAATCGAACTCTGCCCACTCGTTGGCTGATGGAAGACGGCACGGCGAAGCTGGCACTTAGACAATCCAACGACATGATCAATGCTTGTTTATCAAGTTTCATGCTTGTTTTTCTGACTGTATATAGGAGACAAAATCGGTCTGGTCAATGAGCAAGTCGGACCTTTCCTCTCCACGCGCCACACTGGTCAAAGACCCCTCACAGATTACCGATGGAGATGTCTTGATGAGGTCGAAAAATGAGTTGCCAAACTGTTTCCATGTCCATTCCATCCCATCTGCTTTGGAAGATACGTGCTAATTTGTTTTGAACAGTAATTATTTGCAAAATTGGTACAAAACTTGCCGATTTAATGAGCGGTAAATCCTAAAGGGCTCTTGTCCCCATTTCCTTCTCGTATGATTTGCTACTAAATTGTACCCATTTGCTTGATTTGGTATCGAGATTTCTCACTTAAGATCTTTATGTGGTCTCCAATCTACGCAATTCTTTGGGACAAGTGACAGGTATACACATGGTCAATTTATTTTCTAAAAATTCTTTAAAATGCCTATTTTACTCATTTAGATTGGTTTGGAAGATAAAATTATTAAATTGTGATATATAGAATAGAATCTCCTTTCCCTATTTCTGAAATTTTCTCTTTCTTTCCCAATTTGAATTAGGCCTTGATGTGAATTAGCAATAGCCTTGTAGACGTCGGATATAATCCTCGTCAATATCCCCGCGGGGCTTTGAAATGGACAGCAACACGCAACCTTTGCAACTGTAAGGAAAAGCCAGTCTTGGAATTATTGATGATTAGTGTCACTATTTCGACAGCACCCTTTGACCATACCCTACTAGACAAAGGGAACTGATAGAGAGAGAGAGAGAGAGAGAGAGAGAGAGAGCTGGGGAGTTTGCATTATGCATTTTGGCAGTGTCAAATGAGTGAACGAAGTATTAGATGCTTGTTTTGTGATGAAGGTTTGATGAAATAAGGTAGAAATGTTCCATCTTATCATATTCTATGATTACAGACCCTAATATATATTCAAATAAATGAACAAAGTGTTAAATGCTTGTTTTGTGATGAAGTTTTGATGAAATAAGGTAGAAATGCTTCATCTTATCATATTCTATGGCTACAGACCCTAATATATATACAAATGAGCGAACAAAGTGTTAGATGCTTATTTTGTGATGAAGGTTTGATGAAATAAGGTAGAAATGCTCAATCTTATCATATTCTATTGCTATAGACCCTAATATATATACAAATGAGTGAACAAAATATTAGATGCTTGTTTTGTGATGAAGGTTTGACGAAACAAAGTAGAAATGCTCCATCTTATCATATTCTATGGCCACAGACCCTAGCATTTCTACCTTGTTTCATCAAACCTTCATCACAAAACAAGCATATAACACTTTGTTCACTCATTTGACATTGCCAAAATGCATAATACAAACTCCCCAGCTCCATCTCAACTATCTTCTTTGAGCCTGTCCCCGAGTCATTTTCTCATGCATGTTTGTTGACACCTAATTTAGGATTTTTTTTTTTTTTAGAAATAGAGGATAATAAAGAAAATAAAACATTTGATTATAGAAAGAAATTTTGAAAAAAATTTGAATTCGAAAATTTAATAACCATGTAATTTTGGAGTTATTTTCTTATTGAGTGATTGAGGAAATATGTGCAATTATATCGGAAATTCTCACCTCCAAAAACAAACTGGAGTTTTTTCTCTATAAATAGAGAATGGTGGCTTCGGTTCTTAGGGGGCTCTTTTGGTCGAAGAAAAAAAAAATTGAAAGTGAGAGGGAGTCTTCGAGAGTCAAAAAGAAAGAAGAGAAAAAAATCAAAGAAAGAGTGAAAACAGAGAGATTCTCGAGAGGAGAGGAGACACAAAAAAGGGAAAAAAAGCTGAGGAAAAGGCAAAGTGAAAGACACAGAAACAGAGGAAGTGCCGAACGTGCAGGGGAGAGAGAAAAAATCACTGTTTCTTTTCTTCGGGTCCCCTGCGACGCCCCCAGTCGCCGGTTCCTGTGCCGCTGCCAGCTGCCGTGCCACCGGTCGCCGTCCGTGAAGCCCGACGCCGGAGCCACTCCTGTTCCGCCCGAGATCCGTCCGCGGCCGCCCCTGTTCCGCACCACTGCAGCTGACCCGCGACCAGGATCGCTCGTTTCTCGACGCCGAGCACCACCGCCGGCCCTGCCCACTGCACCAGCAACGACTCGCTGCTGCCCCGATTCGCTGTAACGCCGAGTTCCTTCGCTGCCGCCTGCGCCCGAGCTTCCCGCCGTTGCTCCGTTCTGCCGTAGCCTGCACCGCCACCGGAGCTCACCTCTCGCCTGCCCCCGTTCGGAGCCCGACGCCGCCACGCCAGCTGCTCGCGCTTGGAACTCCGCCTGTCCGATCCGCCGCCGCTCCACCAGCAGGTTCTCTCCGGATTGCGCCTTCGGCCTTTGCTCGCTGCCGGTCCATCCCTCAGCCGCGAACCAATTGCAGCAATTCGGACCGGCGCCCCCCCCAAACCCCGGCGACGGTGCAACCTGCTGCTGCCCCTCCGTCCACTGCCGGCGAGTTTTGAAGTCGCAGCAACCCTCAGCGACGCCTGCGCCCGACCTCCGTTCTGCCACAGCCCGCGCCGCACCGTTGTCTGCGTTTTTTCAAACCTGGTGCCCCCATTTAGGTAGTTTTTGTATTTTTCTTTTATTTTATTTTATCTTGTTTCGTTTTTTTTTTAGTTATTTAAATTGGGACAGTGGATGTTAATACCCATGAATCCCCAGGGGTTTTGCCAAATTATTGTAATTATTAATTTGATCCATAATACATCGGATCATTTTTTTAATTACTTTAATTTTTAGGTATTTTGATAGTATTTTAATCGTTAAATCATTATAATTATTAATATATGCTTTGATGTTTAGAGTTAAAATAATTGTTAATTTAATCCATGAGATGACAAATTATTTTTTCGGTTATTTTAATTCTTATCTTGATTCTTTTAAAATAATTATTTGTTTTGGAAAAAAAAAAATTCAAAATATCAAAAAGTACATAAAAATCTAAATATTGCATTAGAGCATTTAGGTTTAGTAAATTAGGACTGCCTTTTAGGTTTTGTAAATTAGAATTGCATTCTTAGGATTACAATTTTTAGATTGCACTTTTAGATGGATGATTTTTGTTAGGACTATTTTTTAAATAATGTTGGCACGTCTTGATAATTTTTTTTTTTAAATAATTTTCTAAGATAGGATATGGTTTAAGTTAAATTGATCCCTAAAATAAATTAGAATATTATTCACTTTAGATAGATTAATTATTTTTTTATTAATTCCGAATTTCAATAAAAAAAGCCAAAAATATTAGGTAATGTTAATTAATTTGCATGATAGGTTTATTAGAATTTATTTATTAGTAAAATTATGTCATATCTAGAACTTAGGTACTTGGGTCCATACATATCTCACGTTTAAAGCAAAGCATTTTGGTTTTTAAGATTCATGTAGAATTAAGATAATTTTCCTTTAACAAAACCAAAACTAAAAAAAGAACAAAAAAATGTTATTTAGGTCATATAGATTTCATAATATGCACACCATATGTTGCACTTTAATTGGTGAATCATAATTTAAATGTTTTAGTAGTCCTGTAATGTAGCTTTATTTAATTGCATCATTATGTTACTTTTTTAATAAGAATTATTAAGTCATTTTTAAAAAAAAAAAAGAAAACACAAAAGGTCATTTACTTGGTTAGTTAATAGGTTAGTTCATAATTAATCCCATTTTATGTCATCATTGTTTAGTGTAGGTTGCATGTATTAAAAAATGAATAATAAAAATTCATTAAAAAAGAATCATAAAAAAAAAACATAAAAAGAACATGCATATAGAATTAATATGTCATTCATCCTATATCATGTAGCGCATGCATTTAGGATTATATAAATTAGATTGTATACATATAGTGATAAGTCTAAGACATGCCATATGAATTGTATCTCACATGTCATTAAAATAAATTCATGTATATTAAATTAAATTAAGATTACATTTAATTAATATTAAAAATTTTTTAAAAAATAGATATCATGTCATTTAGAAAATCATGTTTAAGGCATGCATTTTTATTAGTATTTTTGTAAATGTTTTTTTTAGAGGATAGACCTTAATAAAGTTGTAGTTTATAATTTCTTACAAATCTAGCATTTTGATTCATTGAATATTATTTCATTGATTGTGCACCCGCATAACTATCATTTGCATGTTATTAGCTTAAGTTAAAATTAATCAATATTGCCTATAAAAATATTTTTTAAATAAAAAGAAATTGTACCAAAAGGGCATTAGAGAAATCTAGTGTAACCAAGTTCCCGTACTCATAATCTTTGGTTCTTAGGAGTAAAATATTTTCTCATTATTTTACTTAGATGTCTAATCTATCTACCGAAAATTGATTAATGGCGACTCCTAGATAAAATTCATCTACATGTTAAAAAAAAAAAAAAAAAAACTTGAATCCTAAGTCGCGAATTGGTATAAACTTGGGAAGGCCCGAGCTAAGTTTAAAACTTAGTAGTCCATTAATCTAAAGTCTAGGTGATGCACCGGAATTTTTTTAGGTTGCGACAATGTTCAATTTGGATTTGGTCAAAGCATCACTTCTTGGATTGAGATATGATGGATATTGTAGGACCTAGTTGGGTGGAGGGATGAGCGAAAGAGTTAATCTTCATTCACCCAAACAGAGAGACAGAGGGAAGACAGGAAGTTTAGGGAGGTACCCACTCATGACTCCGCTAGAGAACATATAGTCCAACTGCATCACCTTCAACAGATTTTTTGATGTCAATCAATGACTTTTTTATTCGATAAAAGTACAAAAAAAAGTCATAGACATATTATATTGATATTTATTCAGTTATAAACATTTCGATTTTGACAAATTTAACTTGAAACTTTTTCACATTAATACTAATTCAATTTATGCGATCAATTTAAGTTGAAAATTACTGTGGCATAACTAGCATTAACTGGATATTTTTAAAAATCTTTTAAATATTTTTTGAATTTTTTTATTAAATTTTCTTTCTTTTCCTTTTTATTCTCTTCCCTTTGGCTTGTGGCAGTTGGCAAGTACTCAACCATGATCAATGACTAGCCATAGGCGAGGGCTGACTAAGATGTCGTGGCCCTTGTGGGATTTGGCAAGGGCTTGACCCTCACGGCTTGGGTCATGGTCACCCTCGCTAGAGGCCACAAGGGTTGCAACGTCCTCACCTAGGTTATTGGCCATGCCAACTAGCAGCTAGAGACCAAAGGAAATGAAAAGGAGAAAATATATATATATATATAAAATAATAATAAAAAAAAAGGTAAAAATTTTATTAAAAAATAAAAAAATTATTCATGCAAGTGTCAACTCTATCACGTAATACAATCAAGTCCACGTTAGTAATTTTCAACTCAAATTGGCCGAGATAGACTCAATTTGTACTATTGTGAAAATGCATAGGATAAAATGGTTCAATTAAAATGTTATGACTAAATTAATATCAATGTAATAAATTTAAAGCTTTTTTGGTACTTTTTCCCAAATGAATTGATATAACCATATTTATATATGTTGTAATGTCAATCTGACTACACACAAAACATTAGAAGATATTCCATCGAGTTTATTACCTAATAGCATACCTTAATGTAATGTATTGGGAAAATAACATAAATGGTTTTTGAACTTGAACTCAATATGTGATGTGGTCCTTCAATTTTTAATTTATTCAGTGTTATAGTCCATAAATTTTTATTTTGTTTGATGTGATTCCTGAACTTTGAGTACATGTTCAAACTAGTCATTGATTATATGAAAATATTCAATGTTGTCCTTATATTAAGCTAAATTCATGGATAACATTAAAAATTTTCATATAATGCATGAACTAGTTTGAACATATATAAAAAATTTAGGAATTACTAGAACAAATAAAAAATTCGGGGATTGCACTAAATAAATTAAAAGTTCAAGGATCACATTGCATATTGGACCAAACTATTTGATTATATTTAATAAAATTTAGTTTATATCATAGGCTTAGCTAAGAAGTTCTAAGGACAAGTAGCTAAGATAGATTGGTGACATATTGAAGAATTAGTTACTACATGAATGTATAGGAGGCAACTTATAATGGGAAGTTCAAATTTCATGTATTGTGAATGAAATTGTATGAATAGATAAAGAAAAATATTCGGTTGACATTGGAATTGACATCCATTTAATCATTCATTAAACATGAAAAGAGCTCACAGTGTAGGAGCGCCGCTAGATCATCCTAGAGTCGAGGTTTGGCACCATATCCATGAGATTGGATTGGGGGTGGAAGCATCAATAAAGTCAGCTCATAATTTCACTAGACAATTGTATTAGCATGAACATCACGGCCATATTGCATTGTGCTTCTACTTGAAGATATGAATCAAAACCCACATTCCTCTACTTTTGACATGGACAGAGCATCTCAAATTTGTATAAAATCTGCCAAATGCGAGCATTCTCAGATTAAGCACAAATCGCAAGTGGAAATAAGACTACTTTCCGAACTTCATGGGCGGTTGGTTCTTCAGCTCTCTGTACTTCATCCAACAGGCGGAATAAGTGTTGTCTGCGTGCTGACACGGACGCCCGTCTTACAGTAAGTCGCAAAATGTTCACAGTTATTACTAGTAAGATCATACCGACCAAATCCATCGCTCCTGAGAAGCTCATAAGCAGTTTCAACAACTTGTTCTGGGGATCTGGTACAAGGAATGGTGCTGCAACTTCCCTTTTCTTCAGGAAAGAGCCTAATAGGGGTGCGCCATACATGAAGTAATGAATGGACCGAAGAGTGTTGCCGTCTCGACGGAAGCAATCGAGGCACGTTTTAATGACCCCACGGCCAGTGCTTTCCTGGTGCCCACATTTCGGACAGGTGGGTGCGGTTTTCGGTTCAACTCTGGAAAGTGAGAGGATGGCCCCCTTGTTCGCTGGGCTGGTGAAGTGAATCACATGACCGCCTCCCACATATATTCCTGGCATGTTTATGTACAACTCACTGAATTAAAAAAACACTTAGTAAAACCATAGATTTGCCCCAACGATGGAATTAAACCGCCGATAGGAGTAGGATCTGGGTTAGGTTTGCTAGCAAATCAAAGATAAAGTAGGCCTTCGCACCATAGGCCCTCGAATAACTTTATAGTCCACTGTCTTTTTCTTGGTCATAAACTTTCCAATAACTTGTAAGGACCTAAAAGGACACTACGAGCATCACAAGAAAAGAACATAAAAATTGATCGCACCCAATAAATCACACGGATTATTACAGCAGTTTAACAAAACGTAGGAAAGGAATGTAGAAACCCAAAGGTATGCATTTGACTCGGAAAATGCATGTAATTTTCGCAGCTAGCTTCAAATGTTAATCATAATCTCAGCTAGCATCACCATCTTCCATATTCTTTGGATCTATTAATTGACAAATTCCGCCAAATGACCCTGCTTTTGGGCCAGGGAAGACAGGAAATGAAGCGAGAAATTCGATTTTCATCAGTTTGAAGAGAAAGCTTCACCCAATTGAAAAAGAACAGGGAGTAAGAGATGACATGATCAAGCATTAAAGAGGTTGAAGAAGACTGACCATGGTGACTATAAAAGCCGTATTGCTTATAAGCGTAAATGTGATCGCCAGGTTTCAGATCTTGTGGGTTGACCTTCTTCCATATCAGCTTTATTCCATCTTCAATATCCTGCATGATCTTGTTCATCATTATCTTTTTCACCTCAGGTTCTTTTGGACTCTCTCTTGACTCTCAAAGACTCAAACTTCGCACATTCGTTTGCTGATAGAAGAGGGCACTTCTAAGCCAGCACTTATATAGACAATGCTAGGAGAGGATCAATGCTTGTCCATCAAGTCTCGTGGTTGTACTTCTGGTTTGCTTTGGAAGATACGTGCTAATTGGTATTGCACAGTTATAATTAGAAAAATTTGTAAAATACTTGCTTATGTTTAGTGACGAGTAGTAATTCCTAAAGGGCTCTCCTACCTATTTTCTTCTCGCATGATTCGCTACTAAATTATACCCATTTACTTCATCTAGTATCAAGATTTCTCCCTTTCGATTTTTATTAATTATCCAATTTATATAAAACTTTGTTGCACAAGTCCCGTGTATACATGGTCAATTTGATTTATAAAAATATTTCAAAATACATATCACATTTATTTAGATCGGTTTGGAACATAAACTCATTTCATCATGATGTATAGAATAGAATCCTCTTTCTTGATTTCCAAATTAACTTTCGTTTCCTCCATTTACACGAGGCGTTGATGTGATTCAAAAGTAGTCTTCTAGAAGTTGGATATATTCCTCGTCAATTTCCTCCTTTGGGCCTAAAGACGAGGACAGCCCCACACAACCTTTGCAACTGTACACAAAAGCTGGTCTTAGAATTATTGATGGTCGGTCTCAATATTCCGACAATACCCTTTGACCATATCCTATAGGACAAAAGAGAACTGACCAGCGAATACGATACAAGTGGAGCATTTCTACCTAATCTAATCAAACCCGTGTCACAAAACAAACATCAATATATCAAATCATATGTTGTTCTAACAATTTAAACTACTAAATAAATTAACAATAATCTCATAAAATCTCATATGATATCAGAGTAAGAACTCTTGAGTTAAAATCTTTTCAAACTTTTACAACTTTACACAAAAGCTAATCTTGAAATTATTGATGATTGGTCTCAATGTTCCGACAACACCCTTTGACCACATCCTCCAAGACAGAGAACCAACCAAAGAATTAGATAGCAGTGGAGCATTTTTATCTTATTTGATCAAACATTTGTCACAAAACAAGTATCAATATAGTAAATCATATGTTCCTCTAACAATTTTAACTTTTAGATTAGTTGACAAAGGTCCCATAAAAATCTCACGTGATATTAGAATAAGAGATCTTAAATTCGAATCTTTCCAAGCCTTTGCCACTGTATGCAAAATTGGCCATAGAATTATTAATGATCACTCACGTTATTTTGACAACGCCCTTTGACCATATCCTACAAGACAAAGAGAATTGATCAAAGAATATGAGAGGAGTGGAGCATTTTTATCTTCTTTATCAAACCTTCATCATGAAGCAAGCATCAATATATTTAAATATTAAATCATACGTTCCTTTAATAACTTAAATTTTTAGATTAATTGATAATGGTCTTATAAAATCTCACATGATATCAGAGAAAAATGTTTTGAGTTCGAATATTTCTAGACCCTATGCTTAATGATAAGCAAAAGGACCAACGTGATGGTGAGTAATATGATGCTTAAATATTAAACCACGAGTTCATGTAACAATTTAATTTTTTAGAATAGTTACAGGTCTATTTTTCTTGTGTAGTTCTAAGAGGAAATTATGGGCAATTCACATGTTTCAACACAAATTGTGAGTACCATGGTCTATGCTGCACTAAACAACCCCAGCAAGGGGTCACGCAACCCCGGCCGCCTGAGTCATGTGACCTCAAATAGCTCTCACCGGCCCTCCACAATAAGATATGGCCTTGTCAGTCCTTCACTAGCTGCCCTCGCGCAAAGAAGATGAACAATAATAATGAGCGCAAAATCGAAAAACAAAAAAATTGGTGATGGTAGTTTTGAAAAAAAAAAAAAAAAGAGTTTACTTAACCTTAGAAATAGCCTTCCACAAATGCTAAAGGCTCAAGGTAGGTGGAGCTTTTAGCTTTGCCAAGGCAACATTTGGCCGAAGGGGTCACAAATAAGTTTGCCAAACACTTCAAATTTTCCCCAAAGGCTTTAAAGATTCAAAGCCCATTGGAAAGTTAAACCAAACACAACCTAATTACCTTTCCTAAAGTTATATTCACTTGACTTGCCGACTTCCACAGGAAGGTCAGCAGAAGCTGCAATTGCTTCATTCAAAAGTTTCATTCAACTTGATTTAGTTCAGGAATTGATAGAGATTCCTAGCAGTATACTTTATTTGTTGTCGGGAAGGCTACTCTATACTAGTACTAGAATAGAAAGGATCGATCCCAGACCCCGAAATTTCCTTATATTCCAAATAGAACGCACACCGGTAAGCAGTGATTTTAACAGCATCAAATACGAAGAACAAAGAAGCATTCGAACGAAGAAGGAAGGATGCCAATTTTCGGGACTTTCCTCAAACTAGAGTGAAGTCAACAGATTGAATCGTCTGCTGTCTCTAGAAGAGAAATCTTCCTTCATGACAAATGCTACAAATGTTCTACTAAGTCGAGTCTCTATCACCCATAGGCGAATTAGACAGAATGAGTGGGTAGCTAAGGGGTAGATACGGATTTACATTACTAATACAGACACATATGTGTGCGAGTGTAATGTCCCATCAAATTATTAATACTAAACATGACGGTTTGTATTTACAGACATCATTGATCCTCCAAACCCCATAAAGAATGTAAATTATAGGCCCAGGCACATTTGACTGCAATTATCATACCAATGCGGGTCAACAAAAGGCAGTTCATACGCATAGTTTTGGACATGATCAAGAACTACTAGTACTAATGCGATGTGATATTGCGTCAAGCTGTAATTTACTTTCAAGTTCTTCTTTCTGATCATCCTTCCATCCAATTTGTTACAACCTCTCCCTGATCTTGCTTGCGATGCTTTCCATTTCACTCTTGAGGTAGCTTTCGACCCATGGAGGGTTATTTTCATGGGAACAACCAAAGAGTAGGCGCTTGCAAACCTGTTGGGGAGGACATAAGAAGATCCATGTGCAAGAAGAAACGTTTTAGATTAGTCTGCATTAGTAGCAGAGCTAATGCCATAGTTTATTCCTTGGGGATTCAAGGTCACCTTGCAGGATTAATTCTAACCTATTTCGCTTCGCCATGCATGACCCTTGCAATTTTCATAAGGCACGTCTGACTGATTTTATGAGATTAGTTCGACGGATATAGATTGGGCTTCCTCTGAGTTTTTAGGACCAAGTCACCAATTGAGGCTCGTTTACTGAAACTGATAATCACCTAGGAAGCACGGACACGTTGTCCGTGCTTCCGTGTCGTGTCTGACACGTGTCGGAGCGTGTCGGACACGCCGACACGCTCGGACACGGTCGGACACGCGTTGAACGCGTGTCCGATTTTTGGACACGCGGTCAACTTTTCTCGACACGCGTGTCGACGCGTGTCCGGAAGACTCCGGGCGAAGGCGAGGAAGGGGGAGGGTGCAGAGGCCGCGAGCAATGGCGAGACACAGGCAGAGAGAGGAAGAGAAGAGGAAGGGATCAAGGCTCGAGAGGGCGGCGACGGCATCTCCTCCTCCTCGGCGTCGTGTCCCTCCTCGGCGTCGCGTCCCTCCTCCTCGGCGTCGCGTCCGCTCCATCGTCGGAAGCTGAGAAACGATACAAGGTGTGAAAGAAAGGAGTGAGGTCTGCTGTCTGCTGTTTGTCTTGGTCCAGTGTCTTTTGTGCGAGTGGTAGAAGGGGGAAAGAGAGGGTCGCTAGGGTTTGTGATAAGGGAATAAAAAATAATAAAAAGAGGGGGACGGATGCGTGTCTTTTGAGTTTTGAAGGAGGGGAAGTGAGGCTGACAGCTGTCCATCAGTGATTTTGGGAGGGAAAAAAAGTAAAATAAGTTTGGGGTGGAGGGAAATGGACAAATGAAAAAAGAGTGGATTTGGGGATTTATTGTTATAGAAAAATTAAATAAATGAAATTGAAAAATAATTTCGAAAAATAAACATATTGAATTTTGAATAATGATAAATTTTGATTATTCTAAAAAATCATGAATTTATTTAAATAAATTGATTCTAATTTCTTATTAATTATTAGTTTTATCAATAACTTTTGTTAAAATTAAAAATATGTTTCGCATTAATTATGAATATATCTTTCGAATTTCAAATGAATTGATTTATTAATATTATTAGTGTAAATTTATTATAGGCTTTTTTTAATTAATTAATTATTTATAAATTTGAATCAAATTAATTAAAAATAAAAATATTCATTTAATATTCAACGTGTCGCAACGTGTCGGAATTCTCTATTTTTAGAAATGATGTGTCGACGTGTCGTGTCGTGTCGGACACTCGTGTCGTGTCACGTGTCGGTGCTACCTAGATAATCACTTCATCTTGTTACTGTAGACATGCAAATCAAGTTCAAGGGTTGGGTTTTGTAGTAGACCATGTCACATTAGAAAAACCTTTAAATGGAATCATAAAAATTGCTTTTTCTACCAACGGGGGAAACGATACAAATCATTGAACTTAAATGCTTGATAAGTCGAAGTACACATATTATAGTGAAAATTTTGTTTGATACTTTTTACTCACCACAGGACAGTCTATAATCTCTAAGAATTTCGATACGTCTCCTCTTCTCAGTTGGTCATCCAAATTGAATACATTGTTGTTCAAACTAGGCTATATCATAACTAGCGAGGGAATCGTGTGTACAAAATGGGACTTTGTTAGAAAGCCGAAATTCTTCTAAAAACTTGGTGATAGATGGATGAAGGTGTAAATTAGAGAAAAAGGCCTCTAATTTATAGAAAAAATTAATGATTATCTTCTACGTTGGCCAAACTGGCTCAACCTCAAGGCCCAGTGGTCACTCCGCGCCAACACTACTCAACGGCTTGATACATACATTGAGCGTATAGAAGAATGTTTCGGTCTAGTGTGGACACCATCACCAATTCCTCCTCGCAATTTCCTCTACATAGTTTAATCGCGTTTCGCTGTCCCATGGGCATTCTCTGGATTTTCATATGAGCTTCCTCGAATTGAGCGTGTTGCAGTCCATCCATACAAGCATACCAAGTAATTCTCATAACCCAGAGACAAGTCCTCATCTCAGTGAGTTGTATGGTTGTTGGGGAGGAAATGTTCCTTACGACATTCCATGGCGATCAGTTTCGAAGGACAGATAAACAAACACTCAGGGTAACTCGGGTAACTTATGTGAGATGTATCAGCTAAAGTAGACTAATTTGCTGCTGGACACAGGCAAAATGAGTACCACTTACACAGCAAAAAAGAGGTCAGACCTGGTAAATCTTGTCTATCGATGGGTCTAAGGCTGATTGCCAGACTTCAAGATCATGAGGATTAACACAAATAGCATAAAGAATCAAGACAAAGCAGAAGTTACTATGAACGGACGAGCAAATTGTTAGATTAAATATAAACTAAAACTTGACGATCTTGATTTATCAATCACAGATAAATTCGTACAAAAGTCGGGAATGACTTGCGAAAACGTAAAGATTAACATACCCCAAGCCATTAATGAAATTCGCAAAGCAGAAAACTCCAAAACCTTGGACGGACCCACGTAGCATGATCGATTTGCAATATGAGGAACACCATATCTGTACATCCTGTTCTACTAGCCAATACCCCTCAAGCCCGATGGTATGTTTTATATATTGATAAGGTTTGAACTAAACGACCTGACATTTTATTCCGTTTCTTATGTTACTGACATCTTCCATCAAGATCGTTATAGTAACATATTAACGGGCAAATATCACATAATAGATATGGGTGATAAATTAAGCAATAAATCAGAACTAATTGGGAATATAATATTGGGATCATAGTTAGAATAATAATAAATATATTATAACATTCTCTCACTTGATCCCAATATTCCATCAAATGAAATATTAATCCAAACCCACATAAACTTCATACTGAAATAAAATACATGAATCACGGTAACGAGTCCTCTTAGAGTAAGTATTATCTTCCGTGTATTACAATGCATTTCATCAGCCCATATGTGATCAAATAACTTAATGAATAAACCTTATGTTTACTCTAGGTCAAACGTAATTGGTTTTTCTCAAAATAACCGAATGTATACAATTGTATTGAGAAAAACATTATAAATGAATTAAAGTCTCACAAATTCTTCCATATAAAGTAAAATTTACATGATTGGACCAATGCCCATTTTGAATACATGATCCTTATAACTCATTGGTGGCATGCATTTAGTTAAAGAATCAGCTATCATCAATCTAATGATTATGTGTTCTATGACCACTTTCTTCTCTTTTCTCTCATGGCTAAAATACTTGATGTCGATGTGCTTACTTCGACTACCACTTTTATGGTTCTTAGCCATGAAAACTACAGCTAAATTGTCGCAAAATATTCTTAATGGCCTAGCAATAGAATTCACAACTCTAAGCCCCGATATGAAACTTTTCAACCACACACCGTGTGAGGTAGCTTTAAAACAGGAAACGAACTCCGCCTCCATAGTGGAAGTGGCAACCAAAGTCTGTTTTGCACTCCTCCAGGATACAGCTCTGCCATCAAACATTAAAATATATCCCGATGTTGATTTACCAGAATCAATGCAGCCAGCAAAGTCTAAGTCCGACTAACCAACTACCTCCAAGCTGTCCGTCTGTCTATACATAAGTATATGTCCCTTAGTTCCTTGAAGGTACATCATCATCTTCTTTGCAGCTCTTTAGTGGTCCATACCTGAATTACTTTGGTATCTACACAACATTCTCACAGCAAAGGCTATGTCAGATTGAGTGCAAATCTGAGCATATATCAAGCTTTCGATAGCAGAAGCATATGGAATGTTTTTCATTTGTTCTCTTTCAAAATCGTTCTTTGGGCATTAGTTTAAATTAAACCTATCACCCTTCACAATTGGTGCTATACTTGGTAAACAATCTTTCATCCGAAACCTCTCTAAGAACTTATTGATATAAGTTTCTTGACATAGTCCTAATATACCTTAAGATCTATCTCTATGGATTTTAATGACAATGACATAAGAGACTTCATCCATATCCTTCATATCAAAACTCTTAGAGATAAATTATTTCACTTCATATAACAACCCATTGTCATTGGTTACGAGTAAAGTGTTATCTACATATAGCAGAAGGAAACAAATTTTGCTCCCACTAACCTTCTGATATATACATTGATCCATAACATTCTCTATAAAACCGAATGAAGAGAAAACCTCATGAAATCGTAAGTATTATTAGCAGGATGCTTGTTTCAAGCCATATAAAAACCTTTTAAGCTTGTATACCAAATGCTCACTAGCACTAGAGAGGAATCCTTTTGGTTGTTTCATGTAAACCACTTCTTCCAATTTTCCATTGAGGAACAACGTTTTCACATCCATTTGATGTAACTCCATATCAAAACGAGCAACAAATGCCAAAATAATACGAAGAGAATCTTTCTTCGATACAGGAGAAAATGTTTCTATGTAATCGATTCACTCCTTTTGAGTGAATCTCTTGGCAACGAGTCTAGCTTTGTATCTTTCAATATTGTCTAATAAATCATTCTTAGTTTTGAAGACCCATTTACAACCAATGACCTTTGCACCATTAGACAACTCAACTAAATCCCAGACTTCGTTTGATGCCATAGAATTCATCTCTTCCTTCATAGCATTGTACCATAAATTGGATTTATCACAACATAAATTGTTAGATTCTTGTGGATACACAATGTAATCATTAGGAATTGCTGATTTCTTCATTCTAGCGACTCAATGATTTGAGTTTATTGTTCAACTAAAGTCATTTTTGCTAAAAAATAATAAAATAATAAAAAATGCAACTCATGATTTTTCTTTTTAAAAATAAAAGTTTCTTCATTCTAAGAAAATGTTGCATCAACATCCTCCTTCACACCCGAGGAGTCACTTTCAGCTCCAACAATTATAGTGGTAATGATTCTTGTGGATTTTAGTTATCGTAAATCTTAAAAAAAAAAAACAACAAAAAAATCAGTTAATCTAGGTTGCAATATTAAAAAAAAGCAAAACAAAATCAATGTAATCATTAAAAGGAAATTCATTCTCAAGAAATTTAGATTTCTTCATTCATTTCTAAATAAAATATGTATTTAAATTAGGATAACCTTTCTAGGACCTAATCTTAATGTTGCATCAACATCCTCAGGAGTTTTTTTTTTTTTAAATTTAGTTCAACTAGAAGTTCAACAAAATAGGTTATCTAATGATTGTTGAATAGGATTTTATTAATTCAAAATTGGGTCTTGTTAATTAATTTGCACTAGCTCAATATCAGATCATTTTGCCATGTCATATTAGGTCTTTAATGATTGGTTGCTCAATTGTTGATGTGGAATTTAATCTAACGACCGGTTGAATTGAAAGGATGTTGTAAATATTAACCAATCTAGTACCGAAAGGGCATTAGAGGTGGAAGGTTGAGTTAGTGGCGACTCCTTAATAAAAATCATTTGCATGTTATGATCTTCTTCGGGGTTCACACAAAGTCCTTGAAATGATCGCTCCCACTAATCAAGTCATTCTCAAGAAATTTAGCATTTCTTGATTCCACAAACCTAGTGATGTAAGATGAACAATAAAATATGTATCCTTTGGACTTTTTGGCATATCCAATGAAATACCCACTTATAGTATTTGGATCTGACTTCTTTTCATGTGGATTGTAGACTCTTACTTCAAATGGGCATCTTCAAACATCTTCCTATGGATCTGACTTCTTTTCCGCGGCACCATTTTGGTTTTGGTGAACTAGGCATAGTATATTGGGCAATAATCCAATGCTCTTCAAGAAACTTTGCAAATGAACCAAATGCTTGTTCATCTTTAGTGTATCTACCATAGCATTCTCCACCTTTATCTGATCTCACGATCTTAATTTGCTTGCCTCATTGTTTCTCTACTTCGGTTTTAAATACCTTTAAGGCATCTATCGCTTCATGCTTATTACAAAGCAAGTAGAGATACATAAATCGTGAATAATCTTCTATGAAAGAAATGAAGTATCTCTGACCATATGAGTCCATATCCAGACTACAAATATCTGTATGTATGATTTCTAATATTTTTGTACTCCTTTTAGCACATTTCTTTGACTTGTTGGTCTTTTTCCCTTTATATAGTCCACACAAGTGTCATAATCAGTCAAATCTAGAGTATTAAGTACTCTATTATTTGCTAGTCACTTAATTCTATCCATGGAGGTATATCACAACCTCTGGTGCCACAACATAGAGGAATCCTCATTCACAACACATTATTTTATACGAGCATTATCGTGAACGTGCATCACATTATTAATGACATTGTCTTGTAAATTAATCCGAAAGAGACCATCAGACAAAATACCACTCCCAACAATTTCAGATTTATACAATAAATTGAATGTTGAATCTGAAAATTCAAAGGAGTATCCCAAAGGTACAAGTCTTGAAACTAAAATTAAATTCCTAGAAAAACTAGGAATATAAAAGGTCATTTCTAAAATTAAAACAAAACCACTACTGAGAACTAATTTACATGTCCTAAGAGCTTCCACTCGTGAGCGCATTTTATTTCCTGAATGGAAGCTTTGTTCACTCCCACTGGTTTCCGCTGGTTCTGAAAACCCTATAAGGAATTCGAAATGTGGATTATAGAACCAAAATCAATCCACCAAGTGTTGTAACCTACATCAACCATATTAGATTCATAACAAACACATGAGAATTGGTTATCTTTCTTTTTGAGTCAGGCCTTAAATTTGATACAATCCTTCTTCATGTGACCCTTCTTTTTACAGAAGAATTACTTGGATTCTTTCTTAATGCCAGCTTGGGGAGGTAGAGGCATCTTACCTTTTTCCCTTTTGCTTGCCTTGCTCTTTATACTTATCTCGTGTTACCATATAAGCACTTTCTCCTTTCTCCATTAGTAGCCTCTCTTTCTATTGAACACACATGATCATGACTTCATTGATTGACAATTTAGTTTTATGTGTGTTGTAAGAGACCTTGAAAGGGGCATACTCTTGTGGGAGAGTATTCAGGATAAAGTATACAAGAAAGAAATTTAATATCTCAACTTCAAGATTCTTCAGCTGAGCTGCAATGTTCCTCATTATTCTCATGCACACCTCTTACACTGGTAAGTTTCAAGGATGAAAACTTCATAGTTAGGGTCATGACATGCGCCTTCTTTGAAGACTCAAATTGTGCATTAATGGCCTTGTTGACACCTAATTTTTATCATTTCAAGAAGTGTGTGTGTGTGTGTGTGTGTGTGTGTGTGTGTGTGTGAATCAAAAATAAAAATCAAAAATTTTAATTATTAATTTTCCTTTAAAGAAAAACCGTGGGGATCCGGGTCAGGCTAGATCCGGCCTTGGCCTAGCCCGACCCTTTTCCTCTTATTTCCCCCCGCGTGGGCCTGGGCCCATCCCCTCTCTTTTCCTTTTTCTTTTTTCTTTTCCCCTAGTGTGGCCCAGCCCTCTTCTTCCCTTCGACCCGGCCCGCACCGTTGTTTTCTCCCTCAACCACTTTCTGCACAGGGAACCTGCGAAGACAAAAGCAGAAAGTAGAGGCCAGAGCAGGGAGGAGTGCATGTAGGGGACAGCACGATTCGCAGGGGGTCAAGCAAGCTGCGCGATCTTCAAGGTAGAGTCGGCTAGTAGAGTCCACTGGTTGGTCAGCCGAGGGCACGCGTGCGAGCTGAACAATCGAAAAGGCAAGGAAAAAGAGGGGGAAGTTGGGAAGAACAAGGGGCGAAGGGAGGAGATAGAAAATGGAGAGGGAAATAGAGAGAAATGAGAGGGAGGAGAAGGAAAAAGCGGCCGAAGGAGGAAGCTGAGAGAGGAGAAACTTATTGAGATGCCCTACCATCACCGGCAAGCTACCCGACCGATGCCGACTGCCATCGTTGCCCCCAAAATGCAGGTAGGCATTTCGTCTTACATCTTGTGTGTGTTATTTCGATTCAAGCCGGCCGGAGCTCCTCTTGACTGGTGCGGGTGAGCTCCGGCCACCACCCGTCCCTCTGATGTGTTCCCTGTTGTCTTGGCTTGTTTCTTTAGACCCTAAACTCACGTGTGAGCCTTGGCCAAGATCGAGGTTTGCGGATTTGCGGCGCACACCGCTTGTTCGATGAAATGTCCCAGTGAAGGCCGCCCCCTATTTTCTCGTTGTTTAGGGCTCTTTCGCGTCTCTCTCTCCCTCCGCCTTGCACCCCTCTCCCTTCTGTGTGGATTAGTCAAGTTACTAGAAGCAATGTCGCCGGAGCCGGGGGAGATCAAGGCCGAACCAACCCGCATACATGTCCTCACCGGAGTTCACCACGAGGTGGCCCTTGCCACCGCCGCCGAAACCCCAAACACAGAGATCTCGGTTTGACGCCCCCGCCTGCCTTGTCGGAGAGCCACCATCTCGTTGTCGCTGGAGTACCCTCTCCCCGGCTACACGCCGCCATGGCCTTCTCTAGTCACAACCGAATGGTCACAGACTAGAAAGCAGGCCGAGTTGGGCCGGATTACGAATCTAGCCCACTCGGCCTTGGTCTTCGCTTGGGCCCCTAATCAAGCCCAATTCGGATTTAGTGAAGGCCCAATCAGGGCTGGTTGAGCCTAAGTTGACTGGGCCCGACCCGCCCTGACCGAGCCGAACTCGAGTCCGGTCTTAGACGGGACCCGATTTTCGCAAGCTGGTCTGAACCAAGTTGGGTTGGACCGGACCAGACCCGATTAGCCCTTTTATTATTAAATTTTTTTAAAAAAATTTAATAATTTAAAAAATTGAAATTTTTAATAGAAAAATTAATTTAAAAAATTAAAAATTAAAAATATTGAAAATTAAAAAAAATGTGGAGTTTGGTTCGGAATTGTCATATCTTGCCTTCTTAGTGTAATTAGGTCTTTATTCGTTCGTATTTTGATTATATTGTATGTTTAATTTGCATATATGTTTTATGTTTAATTGCACGTATTTAATTTTATTGCAATTAAGATTTTGGTAGCTATGATTGTTATTTTAATGATTGCGCTCCCGCATGATCATCTCACATGTTAGTGATTAAGTATAAAATCAACCCAAACTGCTTGCCAAAAATCATTTTGTTAAAATGAACAATATTAGGTACCAAAGGGCACTAATAGGTCAATTAGTGTAATCAAGTCCCTGACCCTAAATTTTCTGGTTGTGTAGGAAGTGAGGAGCACTCCCATGCCTCACTTGGTTTCTAGCCGACCCCGATAGACTAGTGGCAACTCCTTTTGTGCAAAATTCCTAAAAACATATCCCAACGTCACACGGGGTATGGACTTGGGAGAGCCTGTGCCTAATCATGGGCCTTAAGCCTGTCCTTTAGGCAATACCCCTAAAGTTGTTCCCTCCCCCCGAGGGTAGGTCGCGACAAGCCTCCAGCAATTTCTTGGCATTGTTATGCTAAATGACTAAACCATGAATACTAGCAGAGAGTTTTGTCTTTATATAAATTACACTGAGACGTTTGGACTACTCTCATTGTGCATAACGAGTATGCTTAACATGAGTACTATTCTCAGTAGGTTCAGGTGGTTCGTTTGACCTTAGAACATAATTAAGATCCATGCATCCCAATTGAAGAAGAACTAATTCTCTCCATTCTTTATAGTTATTTCTATTAAGTTCGGGAACAATTATACCAAAATTAATCGTAGTTGGTAAGACTGCATCATAATTAAAGAAAACTGATGTATCAATATATTTGAGGCAAATAGACTTAAATCATATTTTACCAATATAAAACATGTTATCAAATATGAATCACATAACATCAAAAACTGCATGTGGGCTAAGTTTTTAATTTAAATTGATTCATAATTACTTCATGATGAAACTATCAAATTATATTCCCTCCCTTAATCCCTGTGGGTAAATTAAGAAAGATAAAATAATATTTCATCCTAATTAGTCACATTAATATATTGAAAATTCATGTGGGATAAATTTCATAAAATTAATGTGACTAATCACAATTATTGTCTTTGACTAATGTGATCCAAAGGCTCTTAGTGTATATAATTTAATATAATCAAAGATGTTGTGGCTAATATTTAATTAATTAAATATATACAAATCACTAGACATTTAATTTTATGAGAAAATATTCATAAAATTGCACATAAGGGTAAAACAGTAAAATCACGTGCAAAAGGGGTAAAATTGGAATTTTTGCACACAAGGCCAGAATTGGAATTTTACTTTTAAGGGGCAAAATAGGAATTTTATGCGTCCAAGGCAGAACTGTAATTTTCTTTAAAAGAGAAGGGGCAAAACTGAGAAACCAGAGGCATGCGTGCAACATGAGCACGCTTTTCCCTATTTCCAACTTAACTTTTGTGTTCCTAATTTGAGTTAGGCATTGACCTTAGTCAACAGTAGTCATGTAGACGGATATATTCCTCGTCAATATCCCCTCCCCGGGGCCTAAAGATAGGAGAGCCACACACAACCTTTGCGACTGTACGCAAAAGCTGGTCTTGGAATTATTGATGATTGGTCTCAATATTTCGACACCACCTTTTGACGATACGTTACCGGACAAAGAGAACTGACCAAAGAATATGATAGGAGTGGAGCATTTCTACTTTATTTCATCAAACCTTCGTCCCAAAACAAGCATCAAGATATTTAAATATTAAATTACAACTTTCTCGAATAATTTAAATTTTTAGATTAATTGACAATGATCCTATAAAATTTCATATGATATCAAAATAGGAGGTCTGGAGTTTGAATTTTTGATGTATTCATGAATTCTATATATCGATGCATGAATTAGCTTGAGAATTGAGATATTTTGACTTCACTTATTTAAGAGGAACGGTTTTTCTGTGGATTATTCTCGATCCTGTAAGCAGACAAAGGTTTACCGAGAAAAGAAAGGTCCGTAGCTTTTCAAGTGTCCGAGCTCTTTGGTTTTATTTTTCCATGCTTAGGTTTTGAACACGAACAAAAAGCTCATTTTCATTGCTGTCATGAATTTGTTCGTGTTGTACTCGGCCCCAATTAATCATCATGAAGTGTTATGCGGCTCAGTCCATTCTTATAGCGATTTTTTAACTCTGAAACATGGTCGGGTCATCGATGGATTCGTTTAAAGCAAAGAACTGCTCAGTTGTCCATTCAGAGTGAGCAAAATATGTCATTTGGTGCTATTCATATTGCAGCTAAGGCATGTCCAATTGTTTTGCTGCTGAGTAAGGGACATATTTCAAGGATTAGAAGATGTCTTGTTCTTCTTGGTGGTGAATATCCTTTTGGTAAGTTTTAGTAGCTGGACCAATTGTTATTTGTTGTCTTTTCTTGTTTTCACTGAACATGGATAACGGTAAATTGGAGGCAGGATCAAGATTTACAACTTAGAGTTTATTGAACATGGAAATAACAATAAAACTAATGTTAATTTACTCGATTTCGATCAGGTGCCTATGTTGAGGGACTGTTGCTTAAATATGTAGTATGAACAAGAAAGTCCTTTAAAATGAAACACCCTCTGTTTCTTTTTTCCAAAATTGAATTATCCTTGAATCGTGCAAGATTACATGCCAATGTTAGATAAAGTTGAATTAAAAATTCCTCAATTTTATTCCTCTTTCTATTTGAAGAATGAGCAAATGTAGGACTAGACATCAAAAGCGTACTTCTTCGGTCCATAAATGGGACCGGTCCAATATAATGCCGTAATTTAACTTTATGAGCAATAATTTATTAATTATCATAACTCGTTTTCATTTATAACTAATAACTTACATTTATGAACAACTTGAAAATATTAACACTTAATAATTAAGCCATTATGAATGATAAGTTACAAGCATCCTTTTTTTTTTTTTTTTTTTTGTCGGTCTCTACTCTATACTCACTTTCGGACTTTTGCGCCGCTTTGCGGGCGTGGGCGTCGAAACCCACTCCTGAAACTTGCGCGTCCCCACCCCATCCCTCTCTGAGAAGGTGAGGGTCCCACTCCATCCCTCCCTGAGAAGGTGGGGGTTTGAACCCCTCACCTCCCCCTTCTATGTTGGAAGGGTGGCCATTGGGACGAATCCCAGTGGTTGTTACAAGCATCCTTCAAATACTGTAATTTACCTCAAATTTCTTTTGCTGAATTTCCTAATATTATAACTTTCTAGGGAATACTACAGAATAGACAACCAGCAATTATTGTAAATTTTGTTTACCCATTCTTAGTAACTTAGCTCAATGATATTGTAACATTCCCTTTATATTTTATTCATTTAAATGCTCTGGCAGTGAATAATTATCTCCATGTATCGTAATTTTCCTTAACCGATAACAAGGTCAACAATTTGTAATCATTTTCTCTTAAACATGTAATTAATCACTACTTTTGTACAATCATGGATGTTAATTTTTTTTCCCCTAATTGTTATAGAATTTTCCGATGTCAAAATATTATACTGAACTTCAAACAGCCGAATGCTTTTTCCTCTCGTTTGTTTCCCTCGCTTTCTTCCAATTTGGGAACTAGCCATTTTGCCCCTCTTCCCTCCTTCCCCACACGGACTCAAAGTCAACGACTTGCAGCACAGTGGAAATGAGACAACGACGACCATCCTACCTTTTCTCTTATACTGTCAAAATGAAGAAACTAAAGAGAGAGAAAGAAATGAGACACCCTTGAATCGAAAGGTCTTATAATATATATATTTTTTATATATATATATATATATATATATATATATATATATTTTTTTTTTTTTTTTTTTTGGTAAAAGTAAGCAATATAATAGGGGGGTCAAACTATACAAGCAACACAGTTCCAAAAACTTACACTCAAAATAAACACACTCATTAAGAGTGGAAGGAAGCCACGGAAAAAGCAACAAAACGACCAACAGAAAGCCAACGGCAAACAAAGCCTAGCAAAAGCAACCTAGCAACCAACGAAAAGCCTATCTAGTCAGACTACGATCAGAGGAAACGAAGATAATGGGGTCCACATCCCACGAGTGTTGCATCCGCCTATTCTTGGGAGAGTCCTCAACATTCTTAAAGGTAAGGGCCTTATCCTTGACGACCTTGAGGAGATGCTTCTTCATGGCCGAAATAGATAACGGCTCCCCCCTGAAAAGAATATGGTTCCTATTCCTCCAGATGATGTGACAAAGCGTCCCAAAGGAAAATCGGGCAACACACTTATAAAAATCCTTGCTGACGAGCAAGGTAATGGCCCAACTAAGAGTCTCCTCCCAAGTCCTGTTGGTCCAGGGAAGATTGCATCTAATAGCCCAAAAGAAGGCAATACTCGAGGTAATGCGACAACCAAAAAAGAGATGATTGATAGAATCAGACACTTCGTTGCAAAAAGGCATAAGAACGCTTCAAGTGCCATAACTTACGAAAGGTATACTTAAGTGCCACATTCGAAAAAAAACGGATCGCTTAAGTGCCATTTCATCCAAAGTCCGACCAAAACACTGACATGTTAATTTTCCGGCGAAGCGAGCCCAAAACGACGCTGTTTTGCACACTAACGTGGCCAAATAATGCAAAAATGGCGTCGTTTTGGGCTGACGTGATAAAAAAATATATAAAACTTAAATAAATTAAATTTAAAATTAAATTTAGTTAAAATATTTAAAAATAATAATTTTAATATTTAAAAAATTAAAATTTAAAATTTAAAAAAACAAAACAAAACAAAACAAAAATGAAAGGGGAGAGCGGGCGGCGCCCACTGGGCGACCCCTAGCGGGCAGCGGCCCTTGGCCCGACCGGGCGAGGGCCGCCGACCCTAGCCCCAATCTGGGGCAAGGGCTCGCGAGCCCTCGCCATCGATCGGTTGGGGTCGCCGGGCCACGGACCCTCCACCCATCGTCGCCGGCCCTTCTCGGAGACGGCAGGGACACGGCGGCGGTGGCTAAGGGCCGAGCCCTCGCCTCACCTCCCCCATTTCCTTTTGTTTTGTTTTGTTTTGTTTTAATTTTTAATTTTTTTGATTTTTTAATATTAGAATTATTATTTTTAAATATTTTAAATAAATTTAATTTATTTAATTTTTATATATATTTTTACCACGTCAACCCAAAACGACGTCGTTTTTGTATTATTTGGCCACGTCAACATGCAAAACGGCGTCATTTTGGGCTTGCTTCGCCAAAAAACTGCCACGTGTGCAATTTGGCTAGATTTTGGCCAGATTGGCACTTAAGTGATCAATTTTATTCCGATTTTGGCACTTAAGTGTACCTTTCATAAGTTATGGCACTTAAGTGTCCATTTTTGCCAAGTTATGGCACTCTAAGGGTCTACACCTCGTTGCAAAAAGGGTAGGAAGCAGCATCAATCCTACCATAAGACATGAGACGAGACTGTGTAGGCTACCTTCTCTTGGTGATGAGCCACAGGTTCAGTCAGTATCGAGGTAGGATGGCATTACTGCAAATGAAACAATGCCAATTGACTCTAGCCTTCTTCCGCCTTATGGCCTCCCAAGCCGAGGCCACCGAGAACAAGCCCGTCGAGTCCTCCCTCTAACAGAACCGATCTTGGGCTCCAGACAAGGAAGAAAGCGGTGAACCCCAAGACTCAATCTCTGATCTAATAGCCGGTCCATCCTCAAAGAAAAGATCAGCAATCAAAGCCTACCTAGAGAGACCAGAGCTATAGATATGGGAGTCCGTGAAATATAAATTCAAAGGACCCCTGGGATGCCAATTATTGAACCATGATGTGGGATGTCTTATAAGATTTGAAAAAAAAAAAAAAGAACAAAAAACGTTTCCACATGATGATAATTCACGAACCATGATCAGCTTCAGAGATTTCAATTTGAAGAATCTTCGGGTGAGAGTTACAAGAGTTGGGCTTGCAGTAAAAAGGGAAGCCCAGAGCCCAGAGCCCAGGTCAGCCTTCTTAGCCCATCTAATAGGCCCTTGTATTCCCTGCAGAGGCGTAGAATAGAGAGAAGGCAAAGCAACAGCAGCAAGTAAGATGCCCCTCTTCTGACATGGGAATGGGAGATTGAGGTAGGGACGATTTAGTTTCAAGTATGGTTTTCGACTCTTACGGCCTGACAGGTAAGAAAAAGAAAAACAGGAGCAAGTAAGAGAGAAAAAAGAGAGCTTGGAAGAACCATGGGAAAGAAAAAGGAGATTTCTGACATGCGTTTTGTGCGTGTCCACGACCCGGTGTAGCGCCCCATAAGGTTTCACACTCTTTGTTCGTTCAATCGAAGGAGATTCTCGTAGTTACAACGGCGGATTCGTATCTACTTTAATTCTGAGTTGCTTTGTTCAATCTGGAGTTGTTTAGCTGAAAAATCATGTGATAATCAAATTTTAGGATGTTGTGGAGCCGTAGATTTTACAAATATCAATTTGGAGTTACGGTTTGGTTAGAGTGAATTTCTGAAGTTTCGCACACTGCTGGAAACACTGTGTGTTCAGCGCTGGTTTTCGGCTGCCTCGGGCCATCTTTTGGGTCGGTCAAATTTGGGATCTTTTAATATTTCAATAGAGCTTTCTCTTGACAGTAATCCCGCTGGAATTGGAGTTCAGTAGAGAGATATGACGTGACCAAATCAGGAGAGCTGCCCGGTAAAGCAAACAACAATGAATGTTCTGCTATGGTTGGCATCAGAGTCATTGTATTGCCGAATGAGCGTAGTTTAGTCAAGTCTTAGTCAAGGAAATTATCTACTTAATTTTTTATATTCATTTCTCATTTAATTGATAGAATTTTGAATTCGTTGGCTCTAGTAGTGTTTGTTATTTGGTTTCGGTAATTTCCTTTTTTCTTCTGCAATATATATATTGCTTTCTTGTTTTGTTTTCAGTGTTTTTTTCACCATGACTTGTGCATTTCCACGATGTAATCTCCAGCTAGTTTTCCCTCAGAATGCAGGTGTTGTTGTCGTATCCTTATGATGATTCTGAACTTCAAATTGTAATTCCATGGATTAAAGCTTATTAAATTTGGTTGTTTTTGTTGGATATGAGTTAGAAAGTAGGATATTTTTTTCACAGAATTTTGGTTTTAGTTCCTCCCGTGGTTGGACTATGTTACCCTTCGCATTTGGTTTGGGCATTTCATTGGATGAATACATTAAGTTTTGATGCTTTAGCTTGTTTACTGAGCTAAAAGAAAATTAGAAAGAAATTGAGACAAGAAATGAGAATAATGTGATTGAGTGGATATGAACAAGGAGAAGGAGGCATTTGCTACAAGAATGAACACATTGGTCATGGTGTACTAATGGAATATGTTTGATATGCAAGATGGACTCAGTCCCAACAGTTTGAGCATCTGAGATGAAGGTCTGTTTAACATTGTGTTAGAGTTTCAATGCAAGAGCTTGAATCATAACTATACATCTTATAGATATACTCCATGTTACACTAGTTGTTGTGCTCCTGCTTTCTGAATAATCCTGACATTCATGCGACCCCCAACTTATGGACAATGTGGATTATGAAGGAATATGCTTAATACACAAGTCCAATAGCCACTTCAGATTCTAATTTCCCTAACTAACTTTTTTCCCACCCGCTCACATCTCTATGACTCAATTAGTTCCTGCTCATCTCTAACTCAATCTTCAGCACACGACAAATTCTTCACCTTTTTCCCTTGACTTGTGTAATCTCAGGAGGACCAGCTGTGACTATTGAGCAGTTCATCATCTTCTGAGGATGGCCTGAGAAGGAGCTTGTGAGGGAGGTCGAATGAATCTATTCCAAACAGTTATGTTGCTCCCACTTCAGAAATCAGAATCTTTAGTTCTACAGAGCTGAAAGTTGCAACAAGAAGCTTCAGATCTGATACAATTTTCGATGAGGATGGTTTGACATAGTCTTCAAAGGCTGCCTTGATGTTAAAGGGTCGTCCCAGAGCAAAAGAATGACTCTGTTTTTTCGGTTAAAAGTTACTTCAATTACCATAAAAAAGTCGAACCCAGAGAGCATGCAAGGATTCAAAGAGTGGAATCCACTCAGGAGAACTCAGGTTGCATGTTCTTTGCAGTCTTTAATGTTAGGAATTTTGCATTTTTAGCAAGAAGCTCTATTATGATGGTGGGAGAAGAATCGTGTCCAGATATGTAGTTTGTTTTAGAAAACTGAAAATGAGATGATAGATGTCAGCGACCTTTATCGTGGCGAGATTGTTCCGGTTTTGCGTGGCTAATTTCACAGGAGCTCACTATCTCAGTTTGCTTTCTTCCTTTTGAGAATGTACGCCTTTTGCCCAACTGAACACATATTTCTTGGGGTTTGATCAATGATGTGGACCATATAATTATGTTAGGATTGCCTTTATTTAGGAGAAGACAGTGCTTGCTCCTCTCATCCTTTGTTTTAGGGTCTGTAACTTGTCCTAAGACCAAGAGCAATTCTAGGGAGGAGCTTGTAGAAAATCAGCTTACTTTTCCATTCTATAGATCAGGTCCATGTAAAAACATTAAAAAATCTTGTGAGATTCTGTTTTCAAGGACTTCTGGGGTTAGTGTAAGTGTTTTCCATACATGCAATAGAAGAGTAAAAATTTGCTTATTCTGCGCCTGGTGCTGTTAATTTTCCAGTCTTTATTTTATCTCTATTAAAAATTAAAACAGCAGGCTCAGTGCTGGGTGAAATACGTGGCTCTTATAAGTTTCCATAGGCATGTACCATTTGGAGATTGAAATAATAAATTGAGAAGAGCTGTTTTCATCATTTTGCTGAACAGATTGTCGGGATGTAAAGTGATGATACACAAATGGTCAAGGCATAGATGTTTTGGAATGCACATTTGAGTGGCTGTCTCATGGTGTGTGGATTAGAAGGCAAGCTACTGTAGCTCCTAGAACCATTTGATCTATAGATACCTTAAGTGAGCAATTGTGCTCTTGATCTAAGTCTTGAGATTCTACAGTCTTGTCCTACAGTTATTATGTCTAAGTTGTGTAGTGCATACTACATGTGTGTTAGTTTTCCAGCAGCCAAGCAGCACAGAATTGGAGGAAACAAGTAAGAGGAGAGAAGCTTTGCAAGCTTAGCTTCTATCTCTGAGGTTCTTGAGTGCTGGCGTAGAAATGTCTTCTGAATCTTGGTCATTGTTTATAAATATTATGGTGAAGTACTGTGATAGCTTATAAATTTTGAAATGTAGGGACTCTTCTTGCATTTCAGAGGACTTTAGGCCCTGCATCAGAAACTATTGTGACTTATATCCTTGCTGTTTAATCTAAAGCCAGAGGATGTCACTATAATGTACCTAAAACAATAAATACTGATATGAGTTTTACAACATTAGAGCCACTTCTGGAATTTCTCATCATAGTTCTAGGAACTAAAACCATCCTTAGTGAGGATAATTTATTTGTGGCAAAATATGCTGGCCGGCCCTGAAAGTGAGGTGAGATGAGCTAATCGTTTGAGTCAAAACTTATGCTACTTTAGGAGAAACTGGCCATAACTGTTCTTCTTCATTATCCTTAAAAGAATGGATAAGATCCTGCCTTTTTCTTTTTATGAATCACCTGGTAAATGGAGGTCAACACGTTATTACCATGCAAATCTTTTAAAAGGGAAAAGATGAGGACGGTGTGAAGATGAAGAAACAGAACTGAAGAACTAGAGAATGTGAAGATGAAGAAATATGTCGAAGAACTGAAGATCAATTAAGAAGCTTTGAATCCTTCTATTTCAATGAGATTGTAATACAAAGTCTGTACATCTCAGATCATCAATGAACAAAGAAGATTTATACTTCTAACTTTCTCACTCTCTCTCTTTCTCTCTCGACTGTAAAATACAGAGCAGTCATTCATAGGGATTCTCTCTATCTTCCTCAACAACTAGAAAGATGAGCTTGCTAAGACTTCTTTATAACTTTTCCTATCGAAGAAGATGAAGATACAACAGAAAAACTGATTTTAACAAGACTGTTTCTCAATCTGTTTTAATCCTCAACTGAATAACAGCTCACGTGTTAATTGAGGTCTTCATGAGTTGGCAATCCGTGTCAGTCTTCATCACAGACTCTTCATCATTGATGATGATCCACATCAACCTTCATCGCGATTGTTTATTTGAATTGTCGTGTCTTCTTCAGTCTGTGTTATTCACTTTGTTGCTTTGCAGCTCTTCCTTCTCCACTATCAGTCTCTGTTCTTTCTCTTTTAATGTCAGTCTTCACCCTCTTTTATCTATTATCAGTATCAGCAGCATAGACAGTTGGTACAGTTCGTGTTTTTGATTTATATTCCTTAACAGACGGAAGTACTTAGCCTCCACATAAATCTAGTAAGCATATAAATTTTTCAATCATCACTCAGGATGCTATTGTCTTTCTTGGAAGGTGAACATCTACTTTGTACGGCACGAGATGAGTGCATTCTTTTCGATCATGTTGCATATCAGAGCTTATGATTCTGTGTTTTAGACTCGATATGGCCACCTGTACTGTCATCATTCTTATCCTCTATTGGCTTTGCCAATGTTAAAATCATGCGAGGGATGTTTACTTGCTTTAAATAGGTTGAGCACTTAAGATTTGCTTACTCCTTGGTTGATTTTCATGAATATGAGGTTGTGTATTTACAGTAAGGCATATGAAATTCAACCGTGCGGTTCACATGTCAGGATTTACTGTTGAACATGGGTGATGATGCATCATTCAATAATTCATCCCGGTTTTACTTCAGATTTTTTGCTACCATCTAAATTTTGTAGGGTGCATCCACAGTAGATGGCTCTAAGGGTGCCCTTGTGGGTGTCTTCAATTTCTTATCGCACAAATTGGTCGTTCTATCTCCTCTCCTTCTCTGCAGGAGATGCCTGTTTGCTTCATCATATACTAAAATAAATGTGAAATTATGAGGTTTTCCCTATTGTGACATGAGTGATAACTTTTTGCAGTTGGAGGCGAACTTCCTGGGCAGCTTATTCAAATGACTGCCAGGCTATTGGGATATTGTTTGGTGCATAAAGAACTATGTAGCCGTGAGTTCTTGCCAAGGGTTACCCTGAAGAACCATCTCTATGTAAGGTTCTTTGTTGGGCGATATATACATGCTTGCTCTAAATTTATGATAATAATGATCTTTTCTTGGTTCAATGTTCTCTACAAATCATGTGTCTTCCCTGCTGCAAGGGGCTTGGCCATTGAACCACTTCCATGGGTCACACCGCTTAGCTTAAATTTGCAATAGGAGCAGCCAAAGGCCTCGCGTTCTTGCACCAGTTAGACAGGCAAATAATCTGCAGAGATTTCAAGCCCTCAAACATTTTGCTGGACTTGGTAATTTTCATGTT
The DNA here is from genome assembly GCA_014182555.1 of Eucalyptus erythrocorys. Classification (NCBI taxonomy): domain Eukaryota; kingdom Viridiplantae; phylum Streptophyta; class Magnoliopsida; order Myrtales; family Myrtaceae; genus Eucalyptus; species Eucalyptus erythrocorys. The sequence continues at coordinate 51,274,301 of CM024604.1, read as the reverse complement.
TGTTAGTTAGATTAAATGAAGCAATCCCACATCGTTGTTACCTAATTTGGTTCCAAAATCTTCTCCTGTGCTGAAATAATTCACATATGTTTGCAAGATCCCTGTTTTTGCAATCCCCTCCTGCCATTTGGGAAGCAGCAAGAATTGGAAACCTTTCAGGCTTTCATTCTGGCTTTTCACAGAAAACATGGGAGTTGTCATTGCAAAGCATCTTCAAAACCTGCTTCACCGGCCGTGTATCTTTTCCTTATTTTTTGGTCGGGGGGCTTAGTTGTTATGGTCTTTTAAAATTGCATTTTCCCAAGCTACTCTCTCATGGTTAGTTTATAATACCAATCACTGGCCCAAGCTGAGTTCATTATATCTGCATTGTCCAGGTACTTGTGTATGGATCACACTAGCAGTAGAAAAGAGACCTTATCCACTTTGACCTTTTCTCTGGCATGTGTCGACAGTCCTATAATACCTAAATATCAGATTTTGGGTAGATGAAGACAGATCACGTGCGACGACACAGGCTATTGGAACTTATGGCTATGCAGGACCCGTTTATATAGCCACAGGTAATATGATGGGCTTTCTGAATTGCTTAAGGTGATCATAGCAGAGAGCATTGCCCTTTGTACTTTGTTAGACCATGCCTGGTGCCATGTTTAGCAAATTCATGTTAGAGTATCACATCATTCTGGTTGAACAGGTCTTTAGTATGTGAAGAGCGATTTCTTCAATTTTGGGATTGTACTAATTGAGCTTTTGGTGGGAATGCGAGCATATCACATAAACCGTCCTCGTAATCAACAGATTTTAGTGGAGAGGCATCAAGCCTCATCTTTCTAAAAGGAAATCGACAAGAATCATGGACTCTCAATTGGAAGGGTGATTTCCTCTGAATAATGCTCTTGCCATAGCCACACTCGCATTCCAATGTCTCTGGTGTATGCCCGAGCACCAGCCATCGAAAAAAAAGTACTTGCAGCTGACAAAAAACATTATTTCCCGGGCAATTGATCCCAACTCAACCGTTGTTTCTCAGACACGGAGTAATTCTTGATTCATCGCCTCTGTCTCATTGCCGATTCATCATCTCTACTGCATGAACTAGCTTGGCCAATGGGTATGCTCATTGGCCAACGTTGCACTGACCCATCCATGCCTAAATCGACCATGTTTTCCGACGATAACAATTTTGTGGAGTAGCTCCAGCCTCCTCAGCATTCAACCTCGCTATCCCCATGCCAGCGTCTCCACCCAAACTCGCCGGCGGTTGCTAAGGATGAGGCCATAACCGTGCGGTAAGCCAAGCTGCATCTGTGAGGCCTGATAAAGTTGTTAATTATCTTAGAAGCATCTTTAGGTGTTTTGGGATTTCAAACACTCAAACAAACCCCCATATAAAATAATAATAATAATAATAATAATAATATAATAACGACAGACATCCTGATGGGACCTGATATCCTAAATAATGGTGCTGGTCAGGATCTGATTGAGAAGATGCTCGTTCGTCGTTGACAATTGAGTTCCCGCACGGGCGCCGGCCGCAATTTTGGGATGCCGACATACGACTACGACGTCTCCTGAAAAGGCATCTCGAAAGACGGAAAGCCACTAGAAGCTGCCCCTTTGCTTTTTTGGTCGTGTGCGGCTCATGTGTAAGGCAGGAAGGCGTCACCCCATCGGACGTCATTTAATGCGCCGGAAGGATCTCCTCATCATCTCACGTTTTATAATTGGTACCATGTTGTTCCAGGCTGAAGAATTAATATATTTAAAAATTAAGATTTCATTTATTTCACAAAAAATAAATAATTTAAAAATATATTTCAATTGATTATTTGTATTATTTGAAATACTTGATAGTGAACAAAAATTTCATTATCAATAACAATTTATGTCTGAACATTTTTGTAAACGATGATTATATTTTTCGTTCATTCATTTTTTTTTTTTTTGGTAACGATTCGTTCATTTCATTTTTATAAGTAACAAAAGCGATAATTTTTTAAAAATGTTTTATGAATCATTTGTTTTTGGCAAAAAAAGAATAAAGCCTAAAATGACAATATTGTCCGGAGAGAGAAAGCTGTTTCAATACACGTGCGTGACAAAGAGTGATTTCACTGTTTCAACAATTTGATATAACTCTCCAATAGTTGAAAATAATTTACAGTAAAGATAAAGATGGGGTTCTCGGCTCAGTTGAGCGTAATTCTCTTCAGAATCTTCATTGTCCATTCTTTGACATCCTTGGCCTTATGCCGACAAAAGCTGAGCAATGCTGCTTGTGCGCTTGCCCGAACGCCGGTCTTGCAAAACGTGGCGAAATGCTCACAGTTGTTGTTGATGAGATTGTACTCGCCGAAACTGTCACCCTCATAAAGCTCCCAAGCCTTGTTAATGACTTCCTCAGGCGATTTGGTATCGGGTAAGGTTGTGCAGGTCCCCCATCTTGTCAGCCAATGCTCCAGCAATGGCCGCCCATATGCATATGAGTGGAGGGAATGAAGTTTCTCTCCTTCGCGTCGGAAGGAATCAAGAGAAGTCTTGTCAACTCCTGTTCTTGTGAAGTGAATCACATAATCCTCGCCAACGTAAATTCCTATCATAATCAATAGTGAGTATGCGCAATATTTAAAAAAAAAAAAAAGAATCAATGGTCTAAATCGCCCATGGTAAATAGGAACCCTAGAGCCAACTTCTTAATAGGGAATGAAAAGCAAATATTTGTGGGTCGATGAGCGAGAGAGGATTGTCGCGAGCGAAACATATTTTATTAGTCTTTGAGTATTTTTTTTGTAGTCTTTGGACCAAAGGCTCAAAGATTAATAGAGAATATACTTCGATCGCGACCAACCCCAAGTTTCGACGTTTTATATGATATGATTGAGGTGCGCTTTCTTACCGTCTAATTTTGACCTTTTCGAGAAATGTGAAGAAGAATTTTCAGAGAGAGAGAGAGAGAGATTCTCTCCGGTTTTGCGGGGATCAAAACCATGCAAATCGGATAATTTTCTATTATTTGATATCAATAGCAGGAATTGTCGAGGTATAAAAGAATCGGAGCGTCGGCTTCTCCATCACGTTTCTCATTTACAAGCATATTATATATATATATATATATATATATAGAGAGAGAGAGAGAGAGAGAGAGAGAGAAAAATGGACAAACCAAGAAGTAATGAGCAGTTTCCACAGGGAAGGTTAATTTAATCTATATAATTAAAATAAATTTACTTTGGTGAAAAAATTATTGGGTGGTCTTGAATTTTCGCGTAGGTCATGCTCCACTCCACTGATCGCCACGCGTCCGCGTGGGGCCATTTTTAAGGTCTTTCCTCTCTCCTTTATAGCTGTCCATCTCTATGCTTCGATACTGACCAAAAAAAAAACCCTATGCTTTGACAGTACATGCTCTTGAGGGCCATTAGCAGAGATGGAAAGAGTAGCGTCGGCGCTCATGGATAAGCTGGGCTCGCAAGCCACGCCGACCCTTGTCCATTGGCCATCATCAGCATCATTCGGCCAGATCCGATCGGCGTTCGGGGGCTGAGCTGGGCAAGGCCAGATGTGGTGTTTTCCAGTTCCAGATTTGAACGAGCGGCTCGCGAGCGACGCTGAGGCTCGTCCATGGCCGTCGTCGGCATCGTTCGGCCAATCTGGTCCGGTCCGTCGGCGCCGGCGAATTCGCCAGTGGCCATGGTGGGAGAGGTGCGGAGGTCGGGCCCAGAAGGCGGGGGATGACGAGATGGGTTTTTCGAGCAAGAGGGACCGGAGGAGAATAACAGGAGGCGGAGGCAGGCGGCAGCGTTGGCTTGAGGGCGACGATGGAGAGGGAGGAGTTGGAGGCATTGTACGTGCAGTGGGAGGTACGTGCCAAGCTGGGGAGGTCGGTGCAGCTGGCGTAGAGAACTTGTGGGACGTGCAGGTGAGGGAGATGGCCAGAGGCAAAAGGAGAGGGAGGAGCGAGAGGGAGAGGAGGAAAGAGAGGCCATTGTTCTTGCAGAGAGCGAGCTGAGAGAGAAAAAAAATCTGAAACGCAGCCTCACCCGGACAGATTGCCATCAATAAGTGGAGTGGAGCATGGAAATGCACGGGTGATCAGAATCAGGTATATTAGCAGACATTGAAATGAAAAGAAGAAGAAGAAGAAGAAGAAGAAGAAGAAGAAGAAGAAGAAGAAGAAGATAAGGGCAAAGATTTGATCATCCCTGAGTTGATCTATCAAGTATATACGACATAAAAAACTATAATATAGTCGAGCAGGGAAAAAATGATACAGATATTGGAAAAGGAAAATGAGGATGAATGGCTAACCGTGATGGGTATACAAGCCGTACCGCCTGTAAGTGTAAATATGCTCCCCAGGAATAAGTTCTTCCTGTCTCATCACGTTCTCTTTATAAGAGGATTTGAAGCAGCTAATTCTCGATTGATACCGCGTGGGCTTGAATGAAAGGGCACCTTGGGTCTGGCTTAGTGATGAGGGAGAGAGAGAGCTGGAACACTAAGAAAAAAGAGGGTTTTGCGCACCTGATACTGGTGAGAGAGGTGAATACACAATGGCTTAGAGATTGAAATGGCGGGGTTGACCCGTGCAAAAAAAAAAAGGACACGAGGAGATAAAGAGAACGACTTAAGGACGAGATACTGGCGGTAGAGGTGGATATCAATGGCTTAGAAACTAATTGGAAATTGTGACCCGATGAAAAGAGAAAACAAAGGGATGTACAGGTTTGACCCACGATGCCCCGATTGCGTGTGGGGATGATGGAAATGAGGTGTTGTTGTAAGGTTTTTTTAAGAGAGAGAAAGAGTGATGATCTGCGGTTCATGCTGTCGTCCTCCATTTCAACGCTCATTACCAAATGAGTCACTGGGGGCAAACTTGCCTGTTAATACCAGGTTTTCACATCGAGAGAGAGAGAGAGAGAGAAAGAGAGAGATGTACACACATGCATACATGTAAGGCATGGAACTCTTCTAAAAAAGAGGCCGGCGTTTGAGGTTTGGTCTGAAAAGTCTGCGTAATTTTGATTTAACACAAAGACGACTCGATGTGCATATATACGAGTTGTTGATGAGATGAGACAAAGATTTCAGCAGAGAGAGAGAGATGCACACACATGTATACATGTAAGGTCATGCAACTCTTCTAAAAAAAGGGCCAACGTTTGAGGTTTGGTCTGGAAAGCCTGCGTAATTTTGCTTTAACACAGAGACGACTCGATGTGCATATGTACGAGTTGTTGATGAGACACAGCACCACGCGTGTCGAGGGGCAAGGCAACATATGCAAGTCCAAGATAATGGCACCTAACCTCGTGGAAAAAGGATAATTACGAGACGAAAGTTTATGTGACTGAATTTGGCCTATTTGAGAGGTCGCGAGGCAGAAAAGGAGGCAAAAGTCGTTTTCCTGTTTCTAACGTTGCTTATGCATTCTTCTCTTTCTTCTTCTTCTTCTTCGCCTATCTCCCAAAACATGGTGCACATGGAATTACATGCCTGAAATTCCTCCGTCACGTACGGCTCGCTTTTGCTGATACATTGTTTGGAACCGATTGAAGACTACGGTGCTGAACATAGGACAAATCAACTGCCAAAAGAAAAAAAAAAGGAAGTGGGGATTAGGGATCAACGTTGGGTCTGGTTCTACTCGGGAATAAGACAAAACAAGACCAAGCCAAGACAATCAGTCCAATTCCAAGGCTTGAACCTACCCAAGAACTGAGGAACGGTGTGCCAATATTCACCGATTTAAAAGTGCATCACACATGGTTAAAGTTCTCTTCATGGTATTGAATCTAATACGACAACACATGTATCATCGATGTGGTAAGAGTCTATGTCAAGTGCTAGATATGTTCTCGAATAACATGAGAGGAATCAAAACGGAAGTGACTTATAAACGTTCTCATTTTTGAATTTATCCATGAAACATCACCACCCCTCATCTCCATTATTTTCCAGGAAATAGATGTTGTGCTATAAATGTGTCCAAATTTACCCAAATTCATGGTAAAGTATCCCAAACCTGGTATAAGGATTTTTTTTTCTTTTTTTTTTTTGGTTGCAATTATGTATATCACGTAGTAAATATGATACAAAGAATTAATTACGGAATGATGTGTGTCGGGTTACTCTAAAAAACTCATTTTCATGGTAAAAATATTTTAAATACAGTAAAAGGATTTTATTTGTGATAAATGTGCATAAACAAGTCATAAAAAAACACTTTTGCGCATATGGAGAATCGAATTAAGGTCTTCAACACGAAGAAACAACAATATATTCACTTGATCAACATATGTTTTTATAGTGAAATGATGGAACACTTATATTTTATTATTAAAAATTGATTTTATTGGAAAAATAAAAAAAATTGGACCGGTTTTGGAATCACCTTATTATGGTACTGGCACTTCTTGATTCCGATTTCTGGAAATCGAGAATTACGGGATCGGTTCTTTATTCTAGGTCAAGAACCGAATTTATCACGCCTAATGAGAAAGGGGTTTGAACTTGTTGAGACAAGACACTTCGGGTTCACTTGCCCAATCCCCAATGCTGTCGCGCGGGGAGCATAAAGCCAACTTCTCTTTTAACTCTTACTAAATTCGCCAAATGAAACGTGACGTTGTTTCTTCTTTTGGTGGATTTTGTTTTGGGCACGCACGTGGCGATCGTTGGGCCTGAAAATCAGTGTCTTCATCAGAAGACTCCACCGGCGTCGATCGCTCATTGATCAAACCAATTTCCTCAACCCATTCATCCTTTTCGTTTGAGAGCAAGGGGCCATTTGTTCTGAACTAGTAAAGTATAGCATCCACCCATTAAGATTGATTCTTATAAAAGTAGAGAGGTTGTAATGTATCTTGCTGCACAAAATAGAGCTGAATACGACTTTCTACATTTCCATTAAATCATAGCTCCATGCACATATAGCTAGGAAGGCGAGGTGGGACGATGAAAGACAAGTTTTTTTGTCTAAAGAGGAACACCCTGGATCCCAAAAGTTAAAAAGATGAAAAAGAAGAGCTCGGATAGAAAGTCTTTTTGGACGGTGTTGGCTCGTCAAACAAGATATAAGACTCAAGTTTGAACAAAAATACGACAAATGGGTCCGACGATCTGATCTCCCTTTTATCTCTACAGCGACCGCTACCCACTTCTTCAACTAATCTATTCTCTGCCAGCCTTGATTCCGCTGCCGCGAGCGCTAGACATCGTCGTACGCACGCTTAAGCGAATGCTGGTCCAACAAAAAGTCGCAAAATATCATAGGTAGTTGAAATAGGCCCGAATCGATATTGAGCAAGACTGAGGAGAATTTGGAATACTTGAAGAGAATGATTTCGATGGTGTTATGCCCCATCGATGGGAAACTCGGCAACCCTAGTCATGCGTCTAGGTTACTATTTCTGCTAGAAATCTCTCAATGGCAACATTCATGGATTATACATGAAAAGTACAACAGTTTACCTATGGCCAGATGGTATATATGGTAAAAATTGTCTTTTCTATTGATGATTGACACGTGAAATATATATATATATATATATATATATATATATATATATATATATATATATATAGACACATATATGTACTAACTTAGATGCTTTGATAAATATGGTGTATTAACATGGGTTTTCTCTTCCGAGATAAGTGAAGAACTTGATTATCAATTGGGTCGAGGGAAAACCAACTTCTTTGTATGAATTATAATGAGATTGTCGTGTTTGGAGTTGCATCCCATGCTGCAACCAAAGGATGAGCGGAGCGTGAACGATGATAAAAGAAGAAAGTTGCTAGCCGGAAATGAACAAGAAAAAACCTTTTGATTTTTTTCTAGAAGTGGGTACGAGTAAATTGCAATGATAAGACAAGAAAGTTGGTAGCTATACATAAAAACACCATGTGGACATTGAGAATTTTGTAGGCGGAGAGCCGAACATCTGGCGTCAATGTGACCTTTAGTCGTGTTTATCTCTCGCTAGGAGAGCAACTCAAGCAATTTGGGCACCGGACCTTTGACGATACCAACATGTAATCCACTTCCACCTCTGTCTATCAGTTAAAAATGAATTACATTTTACTTTAGTTTGGTCAATTCAAATCAAATGTCCGTATAGCTATTTGACAGAGAGAGACAATGGATTTTTCATAAATGCTGGGCCCCGCTTCTTAGCGATAACGTTTGGTAAAGTTTTTTTTTTTTTTTTTTGTCGGTCCTATTCTATACCTACTTTACACTCACTCTCAGACTTTTGCCCTGCCTCTTGCAGGGCGTGGGCGTCAAAATCCACTCCTGAAACTTGCTCGTCTCCACTCTATTTCTTCCTGAAAATGTGGAGGTTTGAACCCCTCATCTCCCCCTTTCATGTTGGAAGGGTGGCCACTGAGACGAATCCCAGTGGTTACGCCAGTGGTTACGTTTGGTAAAGTTGATAGGGTCAAACTAATACATTTTTTCTTCAATTTATAGTCGAAGCTGAGATCTTATGTCCATTTTCTAAGGTTCCACTCGTGGAAAGTTTATTTCTCATTCTTGCTATTTCAAATTTTTCTCATGGTACCTTGATAGAGCTACATATTTATATATTTTGATAGTTTCTATGCTTTCTCCGATCAGAGAGCATTGATTTGAGTATTACCTTTAGTAACGAGAAAGTTCTATTCACCTGACTTCTTCATTGGAGGTAAAAAAGAAATAGCTGCAATAGCTTCATTCAGAAGTTTCATTCAACTTAGTTTAATTTAGGAATTGATACAGATTCCTCGCAATAGATTTCATTCGTTGGGAAGGCTAATCTATACAAGTACTAGAATAAAAAGGACCGATTCTAAACCTCAAAATTTCCTTATATCAAGTGTGCGCTGATTTCAACGGCATCAAGGAAGGACCCAATTTTCAAGAGTTTTCTAAAATTAGAGTGAAGTCAACAGATTGATCTATCTCCAGAAGAGAAATATTCCTTCATCAGAAATGCTACAAACGTTCTGTCAAGTCAAGTCTCTATCACCCATTGGTGACTTATGTGGAATGAGTCAGTAATTAAAGGTTGGCTATGGATTCACATTACCAATACAAACGTATATGTGTGTGAGTATAATCTCCCGTCAATGGACCCACTACATTAATTATAGGCCCAAGCACATTTGACTGCATATACCATGCATGTGCGGGTCAACAAAAGGCGGTTCATACGCAGTTTTGGACCTGATCAAGAACTACCAGTACTAATGTGATGCGATATGGCTTCAAGCTGTAATTTACTTTGAATTTCTTCTTTCTGATCATCCTTCCATCCAATCTATTACAAAATCTCCCTAATCTTGCTCGCCATGATTTCCATTTTGCTCTCAAGGTAGCTTTCGACCTGTGGATGGTTTTCCCAGGAACAACAAAGGAGCAAGCGCTTGCAAACCTGCTGTGGAGGACATAAGAACTAAGGAGATCCATGGGCAAGAAGAAACATTTTAGATTAGTCTGCATTAGCAGGAGAGCTCATGCCATAATTTATATTCCTTGGGGATTTAAGGTCACCCTGCAGGATTAATTCTAACCTGTTTCGCTACACCGTGCGTGGCTCTTGCAATCTTCATAATGCACGTCTTGATGATAGATTTCATAGGATTAGGTCAATGGATTTAGATCGGGCTTCCTCTGAGTTTTTAGGCCCAAGTCACCAAATGAGGCCAATTTACCCAAACTGATCACTTCATGTTATTGTGGACATGCAAATCAAGTTCAAAGGGTTGGGTTTGTCATAGACCATGTCATATCAAAAAGACCATTTGATGGAAATAAAAATTGCTTTTTCAACCGATGGGAGACACGGTACAAAGCATTGAACTTAAATGCTTGATAAGCTGAAGTACGCATATTATAGTGAAAACCTCGTTTGATACTATTTACTCACCACACAACAGTCTATATTTTCAAAGAATTCCAATATGTCTTCTCTTCTCAGTTGGTCACCCAAATTGGATGTATTGATGTTCAAACCAGGCTATGTCATAAATAGCGAGGGTATCACGTGTACAAAATGGGACTTGCAGTAGAAAGGGAAGCCCAAAGCCCAGAGGCCCAGGTCAGCCTTCTTAGCACATCTAATAGGCTCTTTTATTCCCGACAGAGGTGCAGAACAGAAAGTAGGCAAAGCAACAGCAGCAAGCCAATGGGAGAAAAAAGAAAAAGGAGATTTCTGACATGCGCTTTGTGCGTGTCCACGACCCGGTGCAGCGCCCCGTAAGGTTTCAAACTCTTTATTCGTTCAATCGAAGGAGGTTTTCGTAGTTAAAGCGGTGGATTCCTATCTAATTGAATTCTGAGTTGCTGTGTTCAATCTGGAGTTGTTTAGCTGAAAAATCAGGTGATAGTGAAATTTTAGGATGTTGTGGAGCGATGGATTTTACGGATATCAATTTGGAGTTACGGTTTGGTTAGAGTGAATTTCTGAATTTTCGCACACTGCTGAAACCACTGTGTGTTCGGCGCTGGTTTTCGGCTGCCTTGGGCCATCTTTTAGGTCAGCCAAATTTGGGATCTTTTAATATTTCGATAGAGCTTTCTCTTGACAGTAATCGCCCTGGAATTGGAGTTCAGTAGAGAGATATGACGTGACCAAATTCGTCAGGAGAGCTGCCCCATGAAGCAGACAACAGTGAATGCTACCCCACAAAGCAGACAACAATGGATGTCCTGCTGTGGTTGGCAGGATTCATTTTATTGCCAGATAAGCGTAGTTTAGTCAAGTCTTAGTTAAGGAAGTTATTTACTTAATTTTTTATATTCATTTCTCATTTAATCGATAAAATTTTGAGTTTGTTGGCTCTAGTAGTGTTCGTTATTTGGTTTCAGTAATTTCCTTGTTTCTTCTGCAATATTTTTTTGCTTTCTTGTTTTGTTTTCAATGTCTTTTTCACCATGACTTGTGCGTTTTCATGATGTAATGTCCAGCTGGTCTTGCCCTCAGAATGCAGGCGTTTGGCATATCCTACGATAATTCTGAACTTCAAATTTTGATTCCATGGGTTAAGGCTGATGAGATTTAGTTCTTTTTCTCGGATATGAGTAAGAAAGTGGGAAATTTTGATACAGAACTTTGGTTTTAGTTCCTCCCGTGGTTGGACCACCCTTCACATTTGGTTTGGGCATTTCGTTGGATGAATAAATTAAGTTTTGATGCTTTAGCTGGAGTACTGAGCTAAAAGGAAATTAGAAAGAGATTGAGACAAGAAATGAGAATAATGTGATTGATTGAGCAGATATGAATGAGGAGAAGAAGGAGGCATTTGCTACAAGAGCTTGAATTATAACTATATATCTTATCGATATTCTGCATGTTATACTAATTATTGTGCTCCTGCTTTCTGAATAATCCTGAAATTCATGCAAGCCCCAACTTACAGACAAAGCGTATTATGAAGGAATACGCTCAAACACATGTCCAATAACTACTTCAGATTCTAACTTCCCTAACTAACTCTTTTCCCACCCGCTCACATCTCTATATCTCAATTGGTTCCTGCTCGTCTCTAGCTCCATTCTTCAGCTCATGACAAATTCTTCACCTCTTTCCCTTGACTTTTGTTATCACCAGAGGACCAGCTGTGACTGTTAAGCAGTTCATCATTCTGACTTCTGAGGATGGCCTGAGCAGGAGCTTGCAAGGGAGGTCAAATGAGTCTTTTCCAAATAGTTACGTTTCTCCCAATTCAGAAGTCAGTCTTTAGTTTTGCAGAGCTGAAAGTTGCAACAAGAAGCTTCAGATTTGATGCAATTTTCGATGAGGATGGTTTTGGTAGTCTTCAAAGGCCACCTCGATGTTAAAGGGTCTTCCCAGAGCAAAAGAATGAACCTTTTTATTTTGGCCAAAATGACTTCAATTACCATAAAAAAAAGTTGAACCCAGAGAGCATGCAAGGATTCAAAAAGTGGAAGATAATCTTAGTTCCTCTTGGGGAAGCTCAGGTTGCATGTTGTTGGAAAATCTCCTATAATCTCTCCCAAATCATTTAGGATATTGTAGGATATTATTTGATTTGATTTGATTTGATTATGTGATTTGATTTGATTCCGTTAGCTGTAAATTAGCTATCGATTGAGATTAGGTCCTCCATTCTTGATTTTCTCGACCTAATTTAGATCTTCTACTCTTGTATATAAATACCATGTAATCACTTGATAAATGTATGAGAAAATACAGATTCTCTTCTTTTCTACATGGTATCGTGAGCCTAGTTTTCTCGATCTGTCTTTCCCGCCTCTTTGTTTCTTTTCTTTTACCGCTTGATTGCAGCCTTTTTCTTCAGCCTTATCGCTGCTTTCGCATTTCAGCCTTATTGTTGACCTAACCAGCCTTATTGCTGGCCCTTCAATTGTGTGATAACCACCCTTGTCTCTCGATCCCTTCTTAGTCTCCTCCTATAATCTGTCCTTAAAGTTGCTGGAATGGAAGATTTAGGGAAGGCTATCTCTAGCCAAACCGGCTCCTCTGTTCAAAATCAATCCAACTCATCGGTTGGAGATTTTCCCACATGAAGGAGTATCGATTGGATGGAAAAATTATCTTCAAGTGGGCACAGATTGTGAGGACATTTCTTAAAGGAAAAGGGAAGCTCGCCACCTAGAAGGCACCGGTCCAAGACAAGGTGATCCCAAGTTTCGAGACATGGGATGAAGAAGATTCCTCAATTATGTCATGGTTGTGGAGCTCAATGCAACCCGAAATCAGCAAAAACTACATGTTTCTCCCTACCGCCAATGAGATATGGGAAGCTGTTCGTCAATCTTATTCGAAAGTCCAAGATGCAAAGCGGTAATATATGAACTCAAGACAAAGGCTTCAACAACAAAACAAGGTAATCGTTCCATTACGAATACTACAATCGATGAGAGGTCTTTGGCTTGAAATAGATCACAATCAATATCCAGATGAGGTGTCCCGAAGACACTAATACTCTCCAAAACTATATGGAGAGAGATAGGATCTTTGAGTTTTTGGCGTCTAAATGCAAACTTTGACCAGATTCGAGTTCGATTCTCGGAAAGAAGCGGCTGCCATCCTTAAATGAAGTTTTTTCTACTGTAAGGGGAGAAGAAAGCCGAAGAACTGTAATGCTTGAAGACCAACACAAATAAGGATCCGCCATGAAAGCAAGTAAGGAGGAAACAAATCCTTACAAAAACAAGAGACTGGATCCAATTAAGACGACAAGCAATGAAGGTTTATGGTGTAGTTTTTGCAAGAAACCACGCCATACAAGAGAAAATTGCTTCAAGCTTCATGGAAGAACGCAGGTGCTCAACGAGCTAAAAGACAGCCGCAAGCACACATGACCGGAAGGTGAAGCTGCTCCGATGGTCCAATACAAACCCGTTAATGAGGAGATATTTAACAGAGAAGAAGTCGGTAAAATCGGGGCTCTCCTTGACTCCCTATCTAAGTCTTCGATATGTGTTCATTGGTTCGGTCCAAAAAGGTGCGTGTCTAATTTCCGAAAACTCAACAGCTTCTCGCACCTAATTCATGGATTCTTGATTCAGAGCAACCAATCATATGACACATGATCCCACTAAATTTGAAACTTATAAACCATTACCGGGAAATAGGAGTATTACCATAGCGATGGATCTCCCATTACTCGTAGCTGGCCAAGGAACCATAATTCTAAATCCCTCACTCAAACTTAATAATGTCCTTCATGTTCCTAAGCTGTCCACCAATCTCCTTTCCATTCATCAACTTACCAAAAATCTGAATTGTAAGGTTCTTTTCTCTACCGATCATTGCATTTTGCAGGACCTGAAAACGGGGAGGATGATTGGATTTGCTAAGGAACGGAATGGGCTTTACCACCTTGAGGATTCGAGCAAAAGTGGTTGGTCTCTTGTGGGATATAAGACCCCTTACAACTCTTGTAATTCTATCCACTTATCTCGATTTGGCTTCACCATTTTCGATTAGGACATCCACCTTTTAGTCTTCTTAAGACTATGTTTCCTTCTATCTTTAAAGACGTTGCTGTTGAAAATCTTCATTGTGAAGTTTGTGAACTTGCAAAACATCATCGTGTTTCATTTCCTTTGAATAACAATGCTAGAGTTTCAACACCATTCTCTCTTATTCATACCGATGTATGGGGTCCATCTAGAACTGCTAATTTGACAGAGCTAAGTGGTTTGTCTCTTTTATTGATGATTGTACTCGAACTACATGGCTATATCTTATGAAAGACAAATCTAATGTTCAATCTATATTTCAAAACTTTCATAAGATGATAGTTAATCAATTTGGGGTGTCAATTAAGAGACTTAGATCTGATAATGGGAAAGAATATTTCAATAAGTATCTTGATCATTTTTTCCAAACTCAAGGTATTATTCATGAGTCTTCTTGTGTTGATACTCCTCAACAAAATGGAGTAGCCGAAAGGAAAAACAAGCACCTCCTAAATGTTACTCGGGCTCTCCTCTTTCAAATGTCTGTTCCAAAACATTTTTGGGGGGAAGCTGTTTTAACTTCAGCATATCTTATTAATCGGGTTCCTTCCAAAACCTTAGGAAATAAAAGTCCCTTACAGCTCCCCGTCTACATTTTATCCTGATGTCTCCCATAAATATCACATTTCTCCTCGAGTCTTTGGCTGTGTTGCATTTGTCCATATTCATAATCACAACAGAAACAAACTCGACCCTCGTGCTCTAAAGTGTGTCTTTATTGGGTATTCTAATACTCAAAAGGGTTATAAATGTTATGACCCTTTAACACATCGAGTTCTTATCTCCATGGATGTCACTTTTAATGAAAATCAATCATTTTTTACTTCCCACCACTATCTTCGGGGAGACTCCTAATGAAGATAGTGGATTTGATGAAGATAGTGGATTTGAACCATTGCCTTCACTACCTAGTTTGCCTTCACTACCTAGTGCGTCACTCAATCCATCTTCGTCTCTTTCACCATTTTTATCAAGTCCTAATCCTCTTAGTAATCCTCTTAGTCCATCTAGTCCTTCATCAAGTCCATTGAATCCTTTGGTCGCTTCTAGTTCCCCATCAAGTCCTCTACTTAGTTCATCATCATCTTCATCTAGTCCTCCCAAGAATGAACCAACCAAACTCTTGGGGACTGTTTGAGACCATATAGAGCCTTTTTAAGTCGACACACCTGCAAGTTTACTCAAGAAGGACAAAGCTCAATCCGGAACTAAATCAAGTCCCGTTATCCGAACCGTTATCAGGTAATGAAATCACTCACCCTTATCCTTCTTCTAATGAACTTGAGTCAAATGATTTAGATTTACCTATTGCCTTGAGAAAAGCTACCAGAAATGTACCCAACACCCTATCTCTCAATTTGTGTCATACCATAGACTATCTACTCAACACAAAGCCTTTATTATCCGCTCTTGATTCAATTATCGTTCCTAACTCGGTACATGAAGCTTTTGAGGATAAGAATTGGATACAAGCTATGACAGAGGAAATGAATGCATTGAAGAAGAATGATACATGGGAAGTTGTGACTTTACCCAAAGGCAAGCAACCGGGGATGTAAATGGGTTTATACCCTTAAATACAAGGCTGATGGCACCTTGGAGAGGTATAAAGCAAGGCTGGTTGCAAAGGGATATACCCAAACCTATGGGGTGGACTATCGGAGACCTTTGCACCAAAAGAGCAAAGATGAACACAAGACGGATACTACTTTCTCTTGCAGCTAATTTTGGTTGGTCTTTGCAGCAATTTGATGTGAAGAACGCGTTTCTACATGGAGACTTGGAGGAGGAAGTCTTTATGGAGCCTCCGCCAGGCTTTGATAAAGATTTTGGAAACAATCGGTGTGTCGACTTAAAAGGCTCTATATGGTCTCAAACAGTCCCCAAGAGCTTGGTTTGGAAGGTTCACGAAGGCAATGCTTGAGATGGGTTACAAGCAGAGTAGAGGGGATCACACCCTCTTCATGGAGACTCCGCCAGGCTTTGATAAAGATTTTGGAAACAATCAGGTGTGTCGACTTAAAAAGGCTCTATATGGTCTCAAACAGTCCCCAAGAGCTTGGTTTGGAAGGTTCACGAAGGCAATGCTTGAGATGGGTTACAAGCGAGTAGAGGGGATCACACCCTCTTCATCAAACATTCGAGAGAAGGTATGGTCACAACTCTACTTGTTTATGTAGATGATATAGTTGTGACTCGTAATGATGAAGCTGAACAAAATTCTCTTAAGAGTAATCTTGCTCAACAGTTCGAGATCAAGGACCTTGGAAAGTTGAAATACTTCCTTGGTATTGAGGTGGCCTATTCTAATAAAGGTATTTTTATATCCCAAAGGAAGTATGTTCTTGATCTTCTCAAGGAAACAGGATGTCTCAATAGCAAGGCGGTGAGCACTCCTATTGATGCAAATCATAAAATGGATGGACATGGAGAGAGTGGCATTGTTGATAGAGGGAGATATCAAAGGTTAGTAGGAAGACTTATTTATCTATCTCATACTAGGCCGACATAGCCTATGTTGTGGGAGTTGCAAGTCGGTTCATGCATGATCCTAAAGAAGAACATATGCAAGCTGTCTACCGGATTCTTCACTACCTCAAAGCTACTCCCGGAAAAGGTATTCTATTTAAACGAGGTGACAAGTTGAATCTTGAAGTCTATACCGATGCAGATTATGCTTTGGGTCACCAATAGATAGAAGGTCCACATCTGGCTATTGCACTTTTCTAGGGGGAAATCTTGTCACTTGGAGGAGTAAAAAACAAAATGTGGTTGCTAAATCAAGTGCTGAAGCTGAATTCGGGGCGATGGCGAATGGGATATGCGAACTTTGTGGCTCGGATTGTCATTGAAGACCTCAAAGTGAAACATGAAGGAACTATGAGACTTTATTGTGATAATAAATCAGCAATCAACATTGCTCACAATCCAGTTCAGCATGATCGAACCAAGCATATTGAGATAGACAGCATTTTATAAAGGAGAAGCTTGAATCGGTTTGATTAGCACTCCCTACACTCCTAGCAAAGATCAGCTAGCGGATGTACTTTGACCAAAGGTCTACCGGTGTCGAGATTTCAAGAGATTATCAGCAAGTTGGGCATGGAAGATATTCACTCACCAACTTGAGGGGGAGTGTTGGAAAATCTCCTATAATCTCTCCCAAATCATTTAGGATATTGTAGGATATTATTTGATTTGATTTGATTTGATTATGTGATTTGATTTGATTCCGTTAGCTGTAAATTAGCTATCGATTGAGATTAGGTCCTCCATTCTTGATTTTCTGACCTAATTTAGATCTTCTACTCTTGTATATAAATACCATGTAATCACTTGATAAATGTATGAGAAAATACAGATTCTCTTCTTTTCTACACATGTGCTTTGCAGAATTTAATGTTTGCACTATTGCATATTTAGCAAGAAGCTCTATTATGATGGGGGGAGAAAAATCGTGTTCAGATATGTAGTTTATTATAGAAAACTGAAAATGAAATGATAGATGTTAGTGACCTTTATTGTGGCTAGATAGTTCTGGTTTTGTGTGGCTAATTTCACAGGGAGGTTCTGGTTTTGTGTGGCTAATTTCACAGGGAGCTCACTATCTCAGTTTGATTTCTTCCTTTTGAGAATATATGCCTTTGCCCAACTGAACACATATTTCTTGGGGTTTGATCAATGATGTGGACCATATAATTATGTTAGGATTGCAATTATTTAGGAGAAGACAGTGCTTGCTCCTCTTATCCTTTATTTTGGGGTCTGTGACTTGTCCTATGACCAGGAGGAATTCTAGGCAAGACTTTGGAGAAAAGTCAGCTTACTTTTCCATTGTATAGTTCAAGTCCATGTAAAAACATTAAAAAATCTTCTGAGATTCTGTTTTCAAGGATTTCCAGGGTCAGTGTAAGTATTTTCCATACATACAATAGAAGAGTAAAAATTTACATTTTTTCCGCTTGGTGCTGTTAATTTTCCAGTCTTTATTTTATCTCTATTCAAGATTAAAACCGCAGGCAGAGTGCTGGGTGAATTACATGGCTCTTATAAGTTTCCGCAGGCATGTACCATTGAAGATTCAAATAGTCAATCGAGAAGAGTTGTTTTCATCAATTTGCTGAACAGATTGTCAGGATGTAAAGTGATGATACACAAATGGTTAAGGCATAGATGTTTTGGTATGCACATTTTGAGTGGCCATCTCATGGTGTGTGGATTAGAAGGCAAGCTACCATAATTTCTAGGAACATTTGATCTATAGATAACTTAAGTAAGCATCTGTGCTCTTGACCTAAATCTTGAGATTCCACAATCTTGTCCTACAGTTGTTATGTCTAAGTTGTGTAGTCCATATTACATGTATGTGTGTTTTCCAGTGGCCAAACAGCACGGAGTTGGAGGAAACAAGTACGAGGAGAGAGCTTTGCCAGCTTAGCTTCTAGCTCTAAGTTTCTTGAGTGCTGGAGTAGAAACATCTTCTAAATCTCGTTCATTAAATATGAATATTAAGGTGAAGTCCCATGGTAGCGTGTAAATTTTGAAATGTAGGGACTCTTCTTGCATTTCAGAGAAGGACTTTAGGCCCTGAATCATAAACTAGTGTGACTTATATCCTTGCCATTTTAGCTAAACCCAGAAGATGTCACTATAATACACCTGGAACATTAAATACCGAAATGAGTTTTCTGACTTTAGAACCACTTCTGGAAATTCTCATCATTGTTCTAGGAACTAAAACCATCCTTAGTGAGAATAATTTATTTGTGGAAAAATATGCTGGCTGGCCCTGAAAGTGCGATGAGCTAATTGTTTGAGTCAAAACACGTGCTACTTTAGGAGAAACTGGACATAACTACTCTTGTTCATCTTCCTACAAAGAATGAATAAGATCCTGCCAATTACTTTTTATGAATCGCCTGGTAAGGCATATGAAATTCAACTCGGGAATTGGCTCAAAGCAATATGAAACTGGTTGCTTTGAGGTTGGTTCTTAGTTAAGTCAAATAAGCTCATGAGCAATGATGCATGGGTTGGACGTAGATTGTTTCTTTTCTCAGGTCAATATTTTGAATTATAACTAGGTTTTTATCCGGTTTTCATCTTATTTGAAAAAACAAATAGAAGTTCTAGAGGAGGCTTGATCCTAGATGGCCCAATAAGATATGAAGTACTTCAATGATCCCGACAAGGGAAAAATTCGACAATACTGGTATAATCCTATTCCCTTATGGGTATGATTGGATTTTTGGTTTCAAAAAAGCCGAAACGATCCCCACTTGATAGGATTTTAGTTATTGATCCCCACTTGTCAAATAATTTTGGGAAAAATCTCTTTTGATTTGGTGGGACAAGTAGACCAAGGATTTTAGGTGAAACAGTAGAAAGATATGGTTGTTTCGGCTTTTTTGAAACCAAAAATCCAATCATACCCATAAGAGGAATAGGATTAGACCAGTATTGTCGAATTTTTCCCTTGTCGGGATCATTGAAGTACTTCATATCTTATCGGGCCATCTAGGATCAAGCCTCCTCTAGAACTTCTATTTGTTTTTTCAAATAAGATGAAAACCGGATAAAAACCTAGTTATAATTCAAAATATTGACCTGAGAAAAGAACCAATCTACGTCCAACCCATGCATCATTACTCATGAGCTTATTTGACTTAACTAAGAACCAACCTCAAAGCAACCAGTTTCATATTGCTTTGAGCCCTTGAATATGAGGTTGTGTGTTTACAGTAAGGCATATGAAATTCAACTGTGCAGTTCACATGTCAAGATTTACTATTGAGCATGGGTGATGATGGATCATTGAATATTTCATCCCAGTTTTCTTTCAGATTTTTTGTTACCATCTAAATTTTGCAGGGTGCATCCACAGCGGATGGCTCTTAGGATGCCATTGAGGGTTTCTTTAATTTCTTATCGCACAAATTTGTCATTCTATCTCCTCTCTTTTCTGTGGGAAATGCCTGTTTGCTTCATCATATACTGAAACAAATGTGAAATAATGAGGTTTTACCCTATTTTGACATGACAGTGACAACTTTTTTGCAGTTGGAGGTGAACTTCCTGTGTTGGCTTATTTCATCCAAAGGATTGTCAGGCTATTGGGATATTGTTTGGAGCATGAAGAACTACTTGCCCATGAGTTCTTGCCAAAGGGTACCCTAAAGAGCCGTCTCCTTGGAAGCAAGGTTCTTTCTTGGGCAATACATACATGCTCTCTTTAAATTTATGGTACATATGATCTTTTCTTGGTTCAATGTTCTATACAAATCATGTGTCTTTCCTGCTGCAGGGCGCTCGGCCATTAAACTAATTCCATGGGTCACACTGCTTAGCGTAAAATTGCAATAGGAGCAGCCAAAGTCCTCACGTTCTCGCACCAGTTAGGCAAATAATCTGCAGAGATTTCACGCCCTCAAACATATTGCTGGACTCAGTAAGTCTCATGTTCGTTACTTAGATTAAATGAAGCACTACCACATTGTTGTTACCTTTAAAAGTTGGTTTTAAAATCTTCTCCTGCGCTGAAATAATTCACATATTTGCAAGATCCCTCTTTTTGCAATCCCTCTTGCCATTCTAGAAGCAGCAAGAATTGGAAACCTTATACTTTCAGGCTAGTTTTTCACAGAAAATGTGGGAGTTATCATTGCAAAGCATCTTCAAAACCTGCTTCGCCAGCTATGTATCTTTTCCTAAACTTTTGGTCGAGGGGCTTTGTTGTTATGGTCTTTTAAAATTGCATTTTCCCAAGCTATTCTTTTCATAGTTAATTTATGATACCAATCACTGGCCTGAGCTAAGCTCATTAAATCTGCATTGTCCAGGTTCACTCGTGTATAGATCACACTAGCAGTAGAAAGAGACGTTGTCCACTTTGATCTTTTCTTTGGCATGTGTCTCGACAGTCCTTTAATGCTAAAAATCAGATTTTGGGTTAGCAATAAAGGGTCCCGACGAAGACATATCACATGCGACGACATAGTTTATTGGAACTTATCACTTCACAAGACTTGAGTATATAGCCACAAGTAATATGATGGGCTTTCTGAATTGCTTAGGGTGATAATAGCAGAGAGCATTGCACTTTGGACTTAGTTTGGCCATGCCTGGTGCCATGTTTAGCAAAATCATTAGAGTATCACATCATTTTGTTTGAATAGGTCATTTGTATGTGAAGAGCAATGACTATAGCTTCAGGATGGTATTGGTTGAGTTTTTGGCCGAAATGCGAGCATATGATGCAAATCATCAAATTGATCGGCAGATTTTGACAGAGTAGGTCAAGCCTCATTTTTCTAAAAGGTAATCGACAAGAATCACGGACTCTCTTTTGAAAGGGCTACATCCTCCGAAGGATGCTCTTGACATAGCCGCACTCGCATTCCATTGTCTCCGATATTCGTCCGAGCACCAGCCATCGATGAATGAAGGTCATGGAAACCCTAGAAAGAATTAGTTGCGGTTGATAGAAAACACTGTTTCTTATACGATTGATCCCAACTGGGGTTGTCTTTCTCTCGGACGCGATTAGTAAACTCTATATTCATCGTCTCATCCAAACCCTCTGGCGGTAGGTGAGGGTGATGCCTTGGCCACACGGAAAGGCGAGCTACGTTTGCAGGCTGAGGCTGGATTAAATAAAACTGTGAATTATTATAGAAGGTTCTTTATGTGTTCCGGGATCTCAAATAGTGAAACCTCCACATAAAAATTTAGAGTAAAAAAAGACATCCTGATGAAACACGAAATCGTAAATGTTGGCGGTCAAGATGTGACTGAGAAGTGTCTCATCATTGTTCCCACACGCGCGCGCTGGACGGTTTTCTAGATCCCGACACGACGACTTCTCCCGAAAAAGACATTCTTCTAACTGTCTGGAAAGGCAGGAAAAAGCCTTAAAGCTGTCCGCTTCCTTTTCTTTTTGGCCTTTTTCTCCCGTGGGCCCACGTAGACTTAATGACGATATTGTCGACAGAGATGCAGACAAAAAAGAGATCGCTTTTTCAATAAACATGCGTAAAACGTGATTCCACCGTCTCCAAATTTGGAAATCGCTCTCGAACGGGCGAAAATAACTTGCTTGTAAAGATACAGGAGAAAATATCGGGCACATCTTATTTGCCAAGATGGCAAATAAGAAGGGCCTCAAGAACATGACACGTGTCGTGTGTGGGCTCAAGTTGTCAGGTTATCTCTTCTCTCTCTTCTGTCCTCTCTCTCTCCCCTCGCTGCGCTCTCTCTCTTCTGCGAGAGGGTTATTGGCACACTCGAGCTTAATTCTCTGCGGAATCTCCATTGCCTAGTCTTTTGACCTCCTTGACCTTAAGCTTAAAAGCACTAACCAATTCCGTCTGTGCACTTGCCCGCACACCGGTTCGGCAAAACGTGGCAAAGTGCTCGCAATTGTTATTGAAGAGGTCATAATCACCAAAACTATTGCCCTCATGGAGCTCATGAGCCTTGCTTACGACTTCGTCGAGCGGTTTGGTATCCGGTAAAGTCGTGCGAGTCCCCCGTATCGTTAGCCAATATTCCAGCAGTGGCCGCCCATATGCATATAAGTGGAGGGAATGGATGTCCTCACCTACCCGCCGGAAGGAATCGAGAGAAATCTTCTCGACTCCTATTCTTGTGAAGTGAATCACGTCACCCTCTCCAACGTAGATCCCTGTCAGGAGGAATAGGGATTATGTGCACTATAAAAAAAAAAAAATCAATAATCAATGGTCCAAAAATCGCCCATGGCAAATAGTTAAATCCGACACCACAGATCGCCACGCATCCAACCGAGACTGAGGCACTTTTCTCAGGTCTTTCCATCTTCCATGACTCTCTTCAGCTCTTTGCTTTGACTTTCTTTTTGCCTTTTGAGACCATTGACAAAAGGGGGCCTGCAGACATGGGCAGCAGCGCCACCGGTCATGGACGAGCCAGGCCTGCGAGCTAAACCGACGCTCGTCCATGGCCATCGGCAGCATCATCCGGCCAGACCTGATTGGCGTTTGGAGACTGAGTTGGGCAAGGCCAGATCTGGAGTTCTCCAGATTCAGGTTTGGACGAATGGCGTTGACGCTTGTCCATGGCCATCGCCAGCGTCGTATGGCCGATCTGGTCGGGTCCGTCAACGCTGGCAGCTCCGGCCATGGCCTGTGGCCAGTACTAGACCATGGCCAACAAGGGTCTTGCGGCCCTTGCCAGATCTAACAAGGGCTCGACCCTAATGGCAGATCCGGAAGCTGTGGACGTAGACAACAACATCGGAGCCGCAGGGGACCTCTATGACGCAGGGGCTGAGAGAGGGCTCGGGTCGCAGGTGATTACGACAGGGTCTTGTGCTTGTTCTTGGACCTGGGGGGCAGCGGACGACCTCGATGGTGGAGCCGTCACCGGTCGGGGATCGGTGGGCGGTTTGGCCTTGGGAGGTGCAGAAGAGAGGAGATAGACAAAGGGATAGAACAACGGTGAAGAAGAAAAGAAAGGAGAGGTGCAGAAGAGAGACAAAGGACTGGTTGGTGAGTCACGTGCTTGGCCATATTTTCTCGTTCTAGAGATGGACACCAGCATATTATGGGACTTCTCTCTCTCTCTCTCTCATGGAAATGCACGGGGTGATCAAAATCAGATATATTAGCAGCCACTGAAATGAAAAGAAGAACACAAGAGCAAGCCTTGATGATCGCTGAGTTGATCGATCAAGTATATAAAAACACATAAAAAAAAAACAATAATAATTTATTTGCGCCAGTAACCATGTTTATGGGGAAAAAATGGTAATTATGATGAAGAAAGGAAAAGAGAGGATTAGTGGTTAACCGTGGTGTGTATACAAGCCGCACCGCCGGTAAGTATAAACATGATCTCCGGGAGTCAGCTCTTCCTGTCGTATTGCGTTCCACGATAGTAGCATCGACACCGCAAATAACATCTTGTTGATGATCCGGGCCACCATTTTCATCTCTTTGGGTTCCCTTCTTTTGCTCCCCTGCTCTCAGTGTGCTTGAGCTGGCCTTTTGGATGAAGCTTTGGCAAGGCAAAACGGAATAGGAAGTGGGCTGACACTGGTGATAGAGGTGGCTTTTTGTAATGGCTTACTGATTGAACCGGCAGTGTAGACCCATCGGCGCAAAAAAAAAAAAAAGAAAAGGGTACACTTGTTTGACACGCAAGCCCAGACGAAGGTGGACGATGAAAATTGAGGTAATATTACGACGTTGCTTCTAGAGAGATCTTTCCATTGAGAATACGGCCGTGGGGCGAGCCAACCATACTAGTGTGGACTGCCTTATCGATAGGAAACTTCATCGACAAGGTTTGACGCGGCTCACGCCACGCTCGAATACGACCGTGGGGCGAGCCAACTTGCGGTTGGGTCATTCATCGTCCCGTTTCAACGCAATACGTGCGAGTTGTCAACTCGGATTCGCCGACTATCTTCTTCGAGTTTGATACGACAACACCGCACGTGTCTGGCGAGCCACTGGTGGGGTTGAGGCAACATGTGCAGAATCGAGAGGATGATGATGGTATCGATGAGCTCTGAGTCCAAGCGATGGCGACTCTGGCCAATCACACGACTTCACGAGAAAATATTAGGTGCGCCGGGCGCTCCACGTCACCATGCGCCCGCCCAATCATGATGCGACACGTGTCGCCACGTGGAGATGGGTCCCGCTTTTTTTTAAGCCACCGGGGCGCCATTTTCAAAAAATTTCGGATCGAGCGAGCGAGGGTTTCTTCTTCTTCTCTTTCTTCGCGCCTCTCTCACTCTACCCTCCCTCTCTCTCTCTCTCCCCGACGAACTCTCTCACTCTTCCGTCCTCTCTCTCTCTCCGACGAGCAGGACCCGATCTCCCAGTCTCTCTGTGCCCTCTTTCCAACCGGCGAACCACCGCCAGTAACCGACGAACCACCGCACCGGACCGGCGAGGGGACCGCGAGACCTAGCGCTCTGCCCTCCCTCTTTCCGACCGACGAACCACCGCACGAGACCGGCAAGAGGACCGCGACATCCCTCTCTCTCTCTCTGCCCTCCCTTTTTCCGACCGACGAACCACCGCACGGGACCGGTGAGAGGACCGCGAGCAATCAACGATCCACTGCACCGTCTGCACGTGACTGGCGAGAGGACCGCGACCTCTCTCTCTCTCTCTGCCCTCCCTCTTTCCGACCGGTGAACCACCGCGAGCAAATCAGATGTTTTTGTTGAGATCTCCGATCGTCGCCTTCATCTTCTTCTTTCCCCCTGTTTTTTTGTTTTTTTTTTTCCCTAGTGTTCTGACGGTGGATCTGGATTTGCATATGGAGGATGACGTGATGTCTCACATCAACCTCGACGGCTTCTTCGACCTCCCTGAGGCCGGCGATGTCATCGGCACGTGCTCCTCGACGAACGCGTCCTCATCGTCTCCAGACTCGGGGCTCTCGCGATTCGACGAGATCGAGAACATCCTAATGAAGGACGACGAGGGCGGCGGAGTTGTCGGTGGCGGGATTAGGGATGATTTGAGCCAGGAGTCCTGCGATAGGTTCCTCGCTGACGTGCTCGTTGACTCCCTCGGAGATGGGTCCGCGGAGATAGCCGACAGGTCCGACGACAAGGAGGAGCCTGGATGGTCGAATGATGGCTGGGTCGAGGCTGCGAAGGTTGATGGGGCTAACGGTGGCGGTGAAGCCTATGAATTTAACGGTGGCACATACGCCCTCCGTGAACTCGACATGTACTCCCTCTATCTCTGTCTCTCTGTTTACCGTGCGGCATGATTGATGGAGGGTTGTCGGCAGTTTGTTAGAATTCTTCTTGAATTTGGAGATTGATACATGGAGGATTAGTTACTTAGGAATTGTTTGATGATTAGCTTATGATGTGTCTCTATGGATTCCTGAACTTTTGCTGACTGAATTGTCCGCAGTTTGAAGAATTGTTGGGGCTGCCATATTACTGATGAAGGGCTGTACAGAATTTCTCTGACGAAATGCACGGCGAAGCTTACGTCCATCTCTCTTTTGGGGATGACAAGGGTCACCGACCAAGGTCTTGTTCAGCTGGTATGTTTGTTGTTTCGAATTGATGGTTCGCTTCTGCAGATGTTATGTATGCAGGCTTTAGTCTTGTTCTGTGGTTGGAGCGATTTCTGGGTGTTGATGGTCGTTTCTTCATTCATAGTTCTGATACTAGTGTTCCTCAGCGATGGTGTCGGTCTTGCTCGTTAGTGATATTCTGCAATCTGATAGAAATCCGTGCAAGCACTTGAAATTGTCAATGTACCTTGCTCTGTTGATGATTATCCGTTTTATTCGCATGCCACTTGTCTATGGGATAATTGAGCTTGAAGTTCTCTCACACAATCCAGTCCTAACTTTTTGGAAAAAAAAGTGTGACAAATGAGTCCTTTCGACGCACGAGGCTTAGAACTTCTTGTGTGCTTTCCCCATCATCTGATGTATGCTAGTCGGTATATCCTGAGAGACCTGCTTTTTAGATTGATGAAGCGTCGCAATAGTTTGTCACTGAGCATCATTTTATAAAACAATTGCAATCCATACTCCTGATCTTTTGTCTCCACACGTGCTCCCTCCTGGCCGTGTTGTGTAGCGTTGTCCACCTCATATGTATGTAAGTTTAGCTTCCTGATTGAGCCATCTCTGCAGATTGCAAGAGCTACTGCTTTGCAACATCTGAATATTGGCGGCACATTCATCACCGATGAATCATTATATGCAATTGCCAAAAGCTGTCCACATCTGAAGGTGAGTTGCTCTGGGTGTATACTTCTATGTTTGTGAATGACTATGATAATCTTTCCTCTCCTTTATAACAGCTGTTTTAATTTCCAGTAGTTTATAGGTCTTGAAGTTCTTGTTGCTTGTACATGTTGATGCTTTTAATTACATCGTGTTAGTTCTTTTCCTTGCAGAGCATTTTCCTATGGAGCTGCCGTCATGTGACTCAGAACGGGCTTCTTTTCCTTGTAAATAGATGTCGCAAACTCGAATCAATCAATGTCCGAGGAACAAGAGTTCCTTTAGATTTTTTTGTCAATCTGCTTACCATAAATCCAGGTCTTGAGATAAAATAAAACAAATGCAACTATTCTCAAGTGTTACAATGGTCTCTTCTGGCCGGCAAAGCTGTACATGATTCTTCCTGCTGTGTCATAATTGCTTTTGTACGGATTTATACAATTGTAAAGAAGAAACCGATGAGCCCTGGTGGACTTACGTTCATCAGCAGCAATAAGATTTGTATGAGGATTTATTCAGCTCTTCAGTAAATAAAGAGTTTCCAAGTAAACAACTCTTGTGGTTGAATTCTGCGATAATCTCTGGCCACTGCTATAGCAGTAGCATGTTCATAAACATTTTAAGTCGAGACTGCTGTAATCATTGGACGAAGCAACATGTCGTGTAGTGTTTATCTTTGCTCCTCAACCTGTCGATGGGTATCCAGCCTTGAGACCTGTTTAGTTTAGACGGCTTTAGCATTGGTAGGCGAGGTCTGGATGATGATGTTCGGCTTAGAAACGTTCGTGTGAAGTTCTTGCCAAAACTGACCGATTGTATTTGACGATAAAAACGTTTCTGTGCAATCCTTGTAGGCGTGGGTTTTGCCATGGGAAGTCGAGGTTTATATCACTTTCTCTAAATTTCATTGCTAATCTCCTGATGCTTACGCTTGTCAACATTTGGACACTCATCTTCTTTCGTGTCTTGATTATATCATTTCCAAGCCCTGCCCAGGTAACGTGAAAAGACTAGTTTATCAATTGTGTTACAGCTTTGTAATCTAAACTTTATGACTGGTACAAAACGAGACCTAAAACAATTTAAAAATCCATTTATGAGACAAATGAACTTACCCTCACTTAGGTGCATGTACTCTAAAAACGATTCTCTCGTACTTGGCACTTTCTTTTTGTCTGGCAAAATAACATATTTTCGCTTGCTCATGTCGCTGGAGAGTTAAGGAAAACCAAAGACTTTCTGCAATCATATAGTATTGCTTGGTCGTTGAGAGTCTCCGCCCGTTGTCTTGTATCGTTTTACCTTTTGCTTTTTGAATAATGTTGCGACGTTTGTCCTAGACTGTACTTTTGATTTTAAACCACTATATCTTTCACAATATATAAATCTATGCACATGAATTCACATATAATTTTCTTAGGAAACCGAACCCGTTCAACATGGCATTACCAATATTTATTGCAAGTTCATGATCGGATGAAGTGCCTCATACCGACAACATCGGCAAATTGGCCACATGGGTTTACCATTAATATGAAGTTGATGGAAAACCAGGTTAGAGTAAGAGTAACTTACAAATCGGTGGCCGTTGCGATGAATGGCTTACACTTTACACGACTTTTCCTATGTATTGTAGTTATGATTCTATCGAAGATAATCAAGAACTTCAGCATTCATCAAAGTCGGCGATACCGGTACCAACAGCCCGTCCAGCGAGATACACGAACATCCGAAATGGACTACTAACTTTTATTTGATGCAAGTGAACATATATACATACTACCAGTCCATCGTCCCACAAAATACATGGGCAATGGCTTTGCACCTCGATGTGGCTTTGCCCCCGCTCGCTTCGTAGTTTTGCAACAACCTAATATCCTCGTGGAGAAATAAATTACTTAGTACAAGTGGAAGATGTATCCAAAACCTAAATAAAAACCATATACCCCCAAACGCAAATGAACCTCGTGGGTATGAAACCGAACTAGGCCGAGCACAATCTACAGATCTCAAGCTAAATCCTCGGGGTCAGCTTTTTCAGTCATTGAGTCTTCACTCGCGGAACTAAAACTCTCTGAATTGCACATAGCAGCAACCTTCAAAACAATGCGCTGTTGCTCAAGGTGAGCGGTCTTCTCTTAGATATCCCCACCACGTTGCTTCCCAAGGAAAAATTGCGGCTTCTGTCCAACATGTGACTGGATGTGAAGATATTTCTACGCCTTCTGCTGTAAGCATTTTTTGATTTTACGATCTCTTTAACAGATGAAGAAATAGAAGCATTTGCTAAGCTCGTGAAAGATTTTCACTTGCCATCATAGAACTTCGTTATGCCCCTCCTGCAAATATTCAAAAGCAACCATAATCAATACAATGAAATGAATGCTTTACGTGGCCTAAGCTAAGAATTTACTGATTCAATTAAACACCGTGACCAATTACCAAAAGATCCACCAAAAAGTCCATGAGCATAAACCAACTGCTTCAATTGATGTTACACTTCCCACCTTTACCCTTCTCCGCTCAAACAACCACCCGCACCCAAGGAAAAAATAAAAATAAAAATAAAAAGAAGAAACTTGCTGTGTTAAATGGTAATTGGCTCCACCCAGTCAATGGTGTCAACTCACAGCAATTTAATCTTCTTTTATTGCTTCCCCCGCCTGCTTTTCCTTTTCCATTGACTCTCAAGTATGAGGGTGCATGACATTATTTACCACTTTGCTACTACAGGGGGAGGTTTATCTGCCACCACAGCAAGTTTTTGGACATGAAAAGGGAACATGAGTTCTTGATTTTTAAACTAAATTGTTATAAAGAGCACCGATACCGAATAGAATCCACTAGGGAGTCAGCTTCCTTGAACTAAAGGTCATAAACAATTCATGTGCTGCATTAACCACAAGCGCCTAAGTAGTGACTGAGCAGGTGACTCTGCAAACTGCACTGTCCCCTGATCACAGAACCCAAACAAGTCCAGTGGCAGTGGACAGTGCATGTTGCACATTCAAGGCTGATGTGACCATGCTTAGAGCTTTTCAACTACTAAAACTCAACTTTGGACAAGGCATCATTACCTCAAATTGTTCAACAATGTCTGGAACAGCAAATTACTAATGACTTGTCAAATACAATTCTAGTGCAGACAATCACCTCATTGCGTGCCTCTACACCTTCTTCATTGTCACCTCGAAAGAAAGCTGCAGACTGCAGGAAGAAACATATAATACAATAAAGCTGTTAGACCCCCGATGCACAACATGACCAGAAAAATTTCAATCTGATCAACAGGACCAGCTGCCGAAGTAACTAGTTATACTTTGTGTGCGATCCAATTAGCAAGAGTCAGTCACATCTTTTCACAATGGCCATGTTCAGCTTTTACAGAATGCAAATTATAAGAAAGACCTGAGTGCCATATCCCACCAAACACTATTAAGTTAATGGGCATAAACTGCTACCTGACATCTAAACTGAGCATATGACGAGCCACAAACTAAAGAAGATATATAGGCAAAGAGGGATCAGATAACCTAGTGCATATGTTTATTCAGCTCATTGTCAGCAGCAAAAGCAATTTGCAGAGTAATAGGAAGAATCATCATTGAATAAGACCAAGACTAAAGCAAACATGCACAATAAATCGAAGCTTACTTGATTAACTCCATGCTTGAGGCGCCGATACTGTGAAAATGACAATAAAAGGAGTAATTCATGAAAGTTAGAGAACTGGGACCATTAAATAAACAGTTGTAACAGTAAGTTATACCTTTCCAACATTGAAGTGCTTGGTATCATGGCCCAACCAACGAAGATATCGAGTAAGTTTTGCTGCAGTAAAAGTCTTACCTCGAGCAGGCAAGCCAACCTGAAGAATTAAGAACTCATAAGATTCCTTTCCATCAAAATGTTTCCATGCTGCTTCACAGAGAATTTGCAAAGTTGACAGAATCTTCTATAACCTATGAAGATTACTTTTGGCCAAACTGGTGAGTTTCGGTAAAAATGCATATCTATGAAAATAAAAAATGAGTCACGTGAGGAGACAATAAACCTCTGACTGAAAAAGCAACCGTAATTAGAATAATGAGGCAAAGTGAAGCAGTAATATAAACTCAAGGTGACAGACTGACAAAAATTTAATCTCAAGAGGGCAATGTGAATCTGACATAAAACTTTAGGGGCAAACCATAACTCTCCCATATATAAAATTCAAAACCAGTACTAAGTAGATGACACAAATTAAAAGGACTGCAATTAGATGAGTGGTTTGAAGCCATTTTAGAGTCTATCAGGAAATCAAAAAACACAGCATTCAGCCATTATCCCCCCAACTATATAAACATGTGGATGGTGCAATCACATCAATCAGTGATGTAACTAATTCTTTTCAAAAGAAATTACCAGGACAATTGCTAAATGTCTATCTTCCTTTGGCCTAAGCATCTGATCAGCTACGGTTGCAGCAGCCACAGCTCCAGCAGCTGCTGGCATTGGATTCTAAATGATAGGAGACGAACTTGAGAAATTCCACCAGAAAAAACTCATGATACGAAAATCAAGATATCAATCTGAAAAAACCTTGGTCTCTGTATTCAATTTAAGATCAAAACTGAAGGTAGTTGAACTTGCTGATTTGACCAATCTGGGAGATCCAACTCCTCGATCTACAAAGAGTCCCCGATGAGTATCCTGCTTTTGCAAAGGAGAAAATGTTCCAACGGACTTTGATTCAACCATGCCAGAACCAGAATACACCTTAGCTGGATCTGGGACAACCATCTCCATCTCCTAGCAAAATCAAACTAGAAAGTAAGAACTAAAGGAGCAGGAGTTTTACGAGTGCAATTCTACTAAAGCAGTCACTACACAGACAGAGTAACTGCACATGGGTTCATTGTGATGTCAAAAAGTACAGCCAATTAATTGATCCGTGCTCATGCAAATAGATTTGTGGCAAATACAATGAGAACTAACGTTGCCAACATATGCTCGATAAACATATAATTATCACAGTGGTAGATCAAATAGTTTGATACAATTAAGACAAGGAGTCAAATTATACATTGAAGGAGTAACAAGTTTCCAGCCATGAGGACACGAGATAAGTCAGGAGATGAACCTTTATAGGTGCAGGCCGATCAACAGAAACACCACTATCCTTGATGGAATGTGAAGGATTGACTGAACCATCAGAATTAGAAAAAACACCAGAACGGGTTAAAGATCTTGGAGTCTCTGTCATGTTGGCAGCATAAACCAAACCAAAGTGTGTGGAAGTTGATGGAGCTGGGATAACATAATGTTCAAGATCAAGCTCCAAACTAACTGCAGATCCATTCTGGAGAAAAAAAATAAAGAGCAGAGAAAAGATAAACTTAGATGATTCCAACAAGAATCAAAACTAGCACAGTTGAAAATCTACCCTAATATGTTTTTTCACAAGGTGGAAATATCCCCCATTGTGGCAAATCTTGAGGACAACAACACCCCAGAACCAGTTGGATACTGCTAGGTATCATGGACAGGACGAAAGATCAGTGATCCTATCATTAGGTTTTCAACCATCATAGGTAAAAGCAGAGACATGAGGATAATTACATATAATAACATTTCTATCATAGATTACCCTCTCATGCAGCTACCAACAAAGCATCTGAAACAAAGGTGTGCAGTTCAATAATTTAGCAATTTCCAAATTTAATCACCCATCGTGATATGCAGGCTAGCAAAATTTCATGTGAACAGAATCAGATGAAGGTATTATCAGATGACTATCTAAGAATATGGAACAAATATCCACAGGTCATCCCATCTTGATGTAATTAATTCACAGGTAATCCAGATAGGCGATAAGAAAGGTCAAGTTATGTTGTCAAAAATCTGTGAAATATAGTTCGAGGCATACATATTACATACCTCGATACCCATCTCAGGCACTGAGTTAATACTAACGTCCGGGATCCCACGAACAGTTGAAGGCTGGAGATTCTCCTGATAGGCTCTCCAACTGGCAGCAAGGTCAAATGGAGATACCCTATCGGCTTTAATGACAACGAGGTATTCAAGAACCTCATCGGCACTAAGCCTGAAAATCACAAGCCTCGTTTCCCCTTGTAAATTACCCCCAGTGAGGAGCCGGTTTGGACCTTCCTCAACTATAACAGGTGCATAGCTGTATTTTGGCTTCAAAAGGAACTTGAAATCCAGGGTCTCTATTATTAGAATGAAATGCAAAAATCATAATAGGAAATGTAAAAATCAATGCTCTCCTCTGTGAGCACCTAAGCTGACAAAGTTAGCCCCTTTACGACTTAAAATCACAATTTTAAAAAGTACTCAAACTTCCCATTTGAGGAAAAGAAGCACTGAGAAGGCGGTGGCGGCGGCGGCGGAGATCGAGTACCGCCGGACGAGGGGGGCGCTCGGCTGGTGCTGGTCGTCGGCGTCGAAGGAGGCGGAGGTCGACGACGACTTCCGCGGCTCGAAGCCGCTCCGGACCTTGGAGGCTAGCGGGAGCTGCGAGGGCGGCGGCGGCGGAGATCGAGTACCACCGGATGAGGGGGCGCTCGGCCGGTGCTGGTCGTCGGCGTCGAAGGAGGTGGAGGCTGACGACGACTTTCGCGGCTCGAAGCCGCTCCGGACCTTGGAGGCCAGCGAGAGCTGCGAGGGCGGCGAGGAGGCGGCGGCGGCGGCGGCGGAGATCGAGTACCACCGGACGAGGGGGCCCTCGGCCGATGCTGGTCGTCGGCGTCGAAGGAGGCGGAGGTCGACGACGACTTCCGCGGCTCGAAGCCGCTCGGACCTTGGAGGCTAGCGGGAGCTGCAAGGGCGGCGAGGAGGCGGCGGCGGAGATCGAGTACCGCCGGATGAGGGGGCGCTCGGCCGGTGCTGGTCGTTAGCATCGAAGGAGGCGAGGTCGACAACGACTTCGCGGCTCGAAGCCGCTCCGGATCTTGGAGGCTAGTGGGAGCTGCGAGGGCGGCTAGGAGGCGGCGGTGGCGGCGGCGTAGATCGAGTACCGCCGAACGAGGAGGGCGCTCGGCCGGTGCTAATCGTCGGTGTCGAAGGAGGCGGAGAAAGATTTTTGTGAGAGAGACTTCGTGCGGGAGAAGACGAGAAGAGAAAGAGCACTTCAAATGCGAAGGGCGGGAGAAGGACGCGCCATTAATGAAGAGAGAAGAAAAGGACGCGGCCATTAATGAAGAGAGAGAAGCACGCGGCAAAAATTTGGTTAAAAGAAAAAGTGGGACCCGGCTCCACGTGTCGACACGTGGCAAATCCTGATTGGGCGGGGCGCACGGTGACGTGGAGCGCCGGGTGCACCTAATATTTTCTCCGACTTCACGGTCGAAGAATCAAAGGGATTGGCCCCTTCTCCATAAAACGACACGAGGGGGTCAACAGAAGGCGGGTCAGTACACATATGGTTCGCGCCGCGGAGCCAAAAGGAGACAGGCCAAAAAGGGAAACAAGTTATGGTAGGTGACAACTGTTGACACCTAATTTTTTATTTTTATTTATGGGTTTCTAATTAATTTTTGGTTTTTATTGCATTTTTTTATTTTGATTAAAACCAAAAAAACAAAAAATAGAAAACTAAAAAAACGGCAAAAAAACGAAAGAAAAACGAAAAAAAAAACTGAAAAAACCAGAAAAAACCGCCCCTGGGCCTTCGCGGCCCAAACCGCGCCCCCGCGGGTCAGCCCGACCCAGCCTCCAACCCGCAGGGTCGTCTTCCCTCACCCGACCCCGTGCACGGGACGTGCGGGCGGCGCGTCACCGGAGAAGGCGAGCAGCATGCGCAGCGAAGCACGTGGGGAAGGACGGGGCAGACGGCCGACGGGATGCGCATTGGATGGGACGCCGGTTCGGCCGGCCGGAGCCGCGGCAGTCCCCTCCGATCGAACCCCCATCGGCCGGCCACCCTTGGCCTATAAATAGGCCCTTCCCCCTCCGTTAATCGACACAGCAGCACGGCAAGGGAAGAGAGCGAAGCTCGCGAGCCTTAGGAACCCCGCCGAGAGACATTAGAGGGGGGCCGAGGTCTCGAGCTCCGGTCTCGACTTCGCCGAGTTGCGAGAGAGAGAGACACACACACACACGCGCGTGAACAAGGAGAGAGGGAGGCAGATCGGAGATCGCAACCCTCAAAACCCCCACTGAGAGACTTCAGAAGGGGGCCGAGGGTCTGCGATTTCAGATCCGAACCCTCGCCGGAGAGAGAGAGAGAGAGAGAGAGAGAGAGAGAGAGAGAAGGAGGAAGAGGGAGAGACCCTCGCCGTCGCTACCGTCGCCAAAGCCGGTTCCGTCCAAGAAAAGGTGAGATCGAGGGTTCGGCCGTCCATCGAACCTCGCCGTCACCGCCGCCGTCGTCCCAGTCGCCGTCGCCGATTCCCCCTTCGGCGTCACGGAATCGCAAACCCTAGGGTTTGCGATTTCCGGGTTAAGAACCCGGATCCGGGTTTCGAAATCCGGGTAGGGTTCCAGCTGTTTAAGGAGGCGGCGGGGAGTCGAGTCGAGCGTTGGAGCTGGGTCGGGTAGGGTTACGCAGGCCACGACGTCGTTTTGCCGAGAATTCGGGTCGCGAGCCGGTTCGGATCCGGATCGGGTGTTCGTAAGACGGCGTTGTTTCACGCTTTGCGCGAGTCGGGTCGGCTACAACACCGTATTGCAAAGAGGCAGGCCACGACGTCGTTTTGTCGAGAATCCGGGTCGTGAAGCGGGTCGAGGAGCCGGGTCGCGGGTCGGGCCGGGTTTCCCAGATCGTCGTTCACGACGCCGTTTTGCTATCATTTTCTTTTAAAAAAAAAAAAAGGAAAGGGGGAAAAAACTGAGTCGGGCCCGCACGCTCGGGTCGGGTCCGACGCGTGGATCCGACCCGAGTCGTTTTTTTTTTTTAAATAATAAAAAATATTTTAAATACAAAATAAAAAATATTTTAAATACAAAAAAATCAAAAATAATATTTTATTTTCAAAATATATTAAAAATCATTTTAATTTTCAAAAAATAAAAAAATGTTAAAAAATATTTTATTTTCCTAAAATTCATAAAAATCAAAAATATTTAATATTTTCAAAAAAATCCCAAAAATATCCCAAAAAATCCCAAAAATGCCAAATTCCCTAAAAGCCCGAAATTTTCATAAAATGCCAAAAAACTTGTATTTTCCCAGAAAATACCCTAAAAATCAAAAATCCCTTTTATGTCCAAAAACGAGGAAAATGCCCAAAAAATGTGATTTTTCCAAAAATGCATGAAAAATCCACAAACATCCAAAAAACCTTAGAGTTTAAACAAGATTAGGTACCGAAAGGGCATTAGTGATTAACTAGTGTAATCAAATCCCCGATCCTAATTTCTCTGGTTGCGCAGGAGCAAGTATTTCTTTCGATACTTTGCTTGGGTTTCTAATCAACCTACCCCAAATTGATTAGTGGCGACTCCGTTTTAAAATTGATTTACAAACCAAATATTTTAAAGTCGTGAATTGGCGGACTTGGGAGAGTCCAGGCTTTAATTAAATCCAGCCAAGCCATTAGCCTCATTTCGGCGCTCGTACCCGATCCGGTCGGGCGCCCCCGAAAAAAAGGGGTCGTGACAACAACTACTAGCAAGAACAAGCAGTCTTAACATTTTGGTCCATTGCATGTGGTTCACGTTTCCATCCTCCATTCCAACACACACTGTCGAATAAGTCGATGTCGTAAAGTTACGTTACACATTTTTACATTGTTTAGAGAGAGGGAGAGAGAGATGAACACGCACATGTATACGGCCATCAAATTATGGTGCGTCGTCTATAATCGTACCTCTACAAAGAGGAAATGCATTTGATTAGACAAGGTCCTGCTAATATGACGGTACCATTATTTACCACAAACAGCAGTGTTACAATGACCACTAAATCCCATTTGTGAGGATTTGGCAATCGGAGGTTGAGAAAGTCAAAAAGATTTCAAAGCCCATAACTATAGAGATTTTGAAAAGCAAATTCATGTGGTATTATTATTTTATTGTGGAATGAGAAAATCCTAGAATATTGAACTTAAAAAATTTGTAATTCGTTTTAATGGTGTTAAAAATGTTTTCCCTTAGAATACGTTCAGCCAAATTGCCCAAAAAAAAAAAATGCATAGATTATATACAGGAAAAAACTATCCTCAATTTTTGAATGAACAAAATGCATAAACTTTACTTGAGGGATATAATAACCCACGGTTAAGTTTTCTATATTGACGAATTTGCTCAAAATCATCTCTGGGATACTAACTTTTGGGTAAAAAGAACTCGGTTCATTGACACTAGCTCTTTGAATTTGGGGCTGCTAATTTTTTTTTTCTATTTTCTCTATGAAACAAATTAATTGTTAATTAAAAAACTACAAATGTAAAAATGTTTTGCAACGGTAATAGTAATCGTGAATTTAATTTCTCTTGAAATAAAGATGTTTACATTTTTATTTTATTTTTTTGCACTTAATGTAAAAAAAAAAAATCTAACCCCGATAATCTAACACCAGCAAGCTCCGTTGACCATCACCAAAGCCTCATCGGCCATAGTAAGAAACAAAAGAAGAAGGAAGGAAGAAAAAGAAAAGATTAAATTTATAAAAAAATAATAATATATATTTAAAAATTGCCACGTCGCATCGCTTGGACAGCTAGTGTCTACGTTAACATTGACCAGCTAAAATTGTTTGAATAAACCGACTTGGCACAAATACAAAATGTTTATGATTAAATTGATACAATTGCAATAGATTTATGATTTTCTTTATAATTTTTCCCGTAATAGAGGATGCTGAAGTATTGTCTTATATTATTTGACAATGAATCCTAAATGCTTTCTATATTCATGTAGCCTCCCTCTACATATAAGCTTAGGCTTTTGGGTAGGACTTTATATCTTAAGCTTTTAGATAAAAACATTATTTATTATTTAAAGTTTCTAACAGAGAAGATATATAAAGCAACACCACGCATATCAGGCAAGCACTTGTGGGAAGTGGGGCTTGAAGACTAAGGTCAATGAATGCAATTCTAGAATAATGAGCGCGCTGAGTTGCCTCAGATGTAAAACTTCACGCAAAAAGAATAGGGAAAATATTGCCAAAAGCTTCAAATTATGCTCACCATGACACATTTATCTTAAACTTTCCTTTGTGACACAAACTATTCCAAACTTATAACTGTGACACGTTTACCCCTATCAAAGTTCCATCAATGGGCATTGTAAAAAAGATCTGCCTACATGGATGATGTTGTTAGAGAAACCTCCCAAAACTTTTGAAGCTGACAAACTCTCCACTAAACTTTGTTTGAAGAATCTACATTTCAAGTGTTTAGACATTCCGCAGCATTCAATCAGAATTCAGTCAAACATAGATAGAACTCAATCACATATATTCTCTTAATTCCAAGATATTCTTTTATTAGAGAAGAAGAACATATTCTATCTAAACAGGCTCGGTTCGTACATACTTATTTGATACATGATGAAATTTATGCATTCATCCAGAAGGAAATAAATTCAGAAAGAGAAGTATTTCAAATTCTACAATGACTAGCAAATCTGGTTAGATTTCACTTCTTTGTAAAAGATTGATTAAATCAATTTGATTAGGGAATCAATCCTCAAGACAAGCTCTTTATAAATCGAAGGAGCTCTACTTATGAAAATCAAGATTCTGATTATATGGGTGATCAAAATCAAGTGGAGATTCTATCCTTATCACTCCTTGGCCACTAATATCTTCTCAATTTAGTTCTGTCCATCAACCAAAATGGAAGATGATCATCTAAACGCTATCCAATGGCTAGTTTGGAAGTGGGAGAGTATATAAGGAGATCATGGTACTGAGGAACAAAAAAGAGAGATGAGGCCTAGAATCTATAATTCCAAAGTCTGAACAAAGTTCAATCTTACACTTGTTTTTAGCATGCTCAAACATTTGTAATCGTGAGAGAAATACCAAAAGAGTGACTTAATGAGATAGTGTAATCTAACACTGAGTATTTATACTCAAGGTTGTGATCTCTTATTGATCATAGGAATCCAACCAATAGATTGTCAGCATGAAGAGTGAACGTAGTTTTAATTTAAGCCGAATCACTATAAAATCTTGTGTGCAATTTCTTTGATCCTTACTCTCTTGTTATCCTTGTTAACGTCTATTGCACACTTATAAGTTGTTCTTAAAGTTCGTTCTACAGCATTATAGATTCTGAATCTTATTCTAGAATCTGGACCTAGTGCACTGTCGCGACCTAAATTTTTTCGAGGTGTGAACCACATAGAATTTAGGCTAATGGATTGCTAAGCCTAGACTT
Source organism: Eucalyptus erythrocorys (assembly GCA_014182555.1). Lineage (NCBI taxonomy): Eukaryota > Viridiplantae > Streptophyta > Magnoliopsida > Myrtales > Myrtaceae > Eucalyptus > Eucalyptus erythrocorys. The sequence continues at coordinate 51,235,199 of CM024604.1, read as the reverse complement.
AGCTCGGGCTCTCCCAAGCCCATACCAACTCGCGACTTAAATTCAAACATCTAGCATGTACAAAGGAGTCGCAACTAATCGGTTTGAGGTAAGTCGATTAGACACCTAAGCAAAATAACGGGAGGATTATTTTACTCCTACGAACCAGAGATTTTGGGTACGGGGACTTGGTTACGCTAGATTTCTCTAACGCCCTTTCGGTACCTTTCTCTTTTAATTTTGAAAAAAATGTTTTGCGAGCAGCTTGATTTTAATTCACTTTCCTAACATGATTTCTAATTAACAATGCAATTTCTCAATTTTTGTTTTCGCTTTTTCAATGAGAAATCATGCAATGCATCTAATCTAACATGAAATGACATGACAATGTACTCTAAACTACATGATATGAGTTTTATATATATATATATATATATTTATTATATTTTTTTTTTTTTTCTTTTTTTTGTTTCCTTAATGAACATGCACTAATTAAATATGCAAATCGAAATGACTTAATTATGATGAAGGGGAATTTTAATTAAATGAGCCTAATTCTACATGACGTGCATTTTTGTGAACTTAATCCTACATGATGTGCACATGATATTTCTATTACTAAAAATTCAATCTATTCTAAAAATTGAAACTAATTTATCTAAAGACAAATTCTGGTATTTTTTTTATAATATTCAGAATTAAGAAAGATGCACAAATTACCTAGCTAAATTAAAATTCCATCTAATTTAAATTTAGGATTAGGTCATTCTAAATCCTAATTTAAGCTAAGACGTTATTTTAGTTTAGCAATTTCTAACCTAAGATGCAAATTGATTTAAATTTAAAATGTGTCATGCAATCCTATTTTAAAATACATGATGATTTTTTGTTTTTTTTTTTTTTTTTATATATGAAAAAAAAACTATTATATTTTTTTTTTTTTTGGGTTTTCTTGAAATTAGAATTGTTTTGATAAAACATGCATTTTAACTACATGATCTAATTTTACTAATAATCGAATTCTAATGAAATGAACCTATTATACAAATTAATTAACATGCACCTAATTTTTGGATTTTTTTTTGAAATTCGGAATAAAGAGAAAAAAAAAAACTAATTAAACTATCCAAAATGAATAATTTTCTAATCTATTTTAGGGATTAATTTGACTTAAACCCTATCCTATACTAGAAAACTATATATATATATATATATATTTTTTGGAAAATGAAATCATTAAGATGCACAAAGATCGTCTAAGCCTTTATCTGAAATTTGAAATCGATCCTAATCTATTTCAAAACTTATCTAAACATGCAATCTAGAAAAAGGCAACTCTTCTTTGTGGAACCAACATATTCCAATGCAATATTTGACTTTTTTTTCGATTTTTTTTATTGTTTTTTTTATATGAAATTCGACATTTTAAGATTTGCGCATCATCAAACATGCAAACTAAAAATCCAATATCCTAAATGAATTTTTTTTGGGATTTTTTTAGTGTTTTTTCGAAACAAGCACACATTACGTCTAACTAATTAAGATATTCATCAAATTAAGGATTAAAATAATCGAAAATAATCCGTCGTCTCACAGATTAAATTAACGATTACTTTACCCTTCAACATCAAACGTGTAAGAAAACTCAAAAATAATTAAAAGTTTAATCCGAGATCCTATGGACTAAATTAATAATTATAATGATTTAAACATAAAAATACTATCAAAAGGCCCATAAAATTAATATAATTTAAAAAAAATGACCCGACGTCTTACGGGTCAAATTAATAATTATAATAATTTCGAGTAAGGCCTTGCGAATAATGCCTACATGATTATGGATCTTAACATCCAATATTACAAGTTAGATACCTAAACTAAAATATTATCGAAATGAAATAAACAAAATATATCATAACAAATAAAAAGAGTCGATAAGTTAAACTATAGGAAAGTAAAAAGTAGAAATAAAAAGTAAAAGATAAAGATGAAATCTACCTAAAGGAAACAACGGGGAAAGGGCGTCGGTGGGGATAAGCACGGGCGGATCACCCGTGGCGATGGGTGAGCAGCGAGGTTGCGGGCGGTCGCGGCACGGGCGGAGGAGCGGCGGCGGAGCTGCGGACGTCACTAGTGCAAGTGCGGGGCAAGGCAACGGACTGTTGGTACCGCACGACCGAGACGGATCGCGGGGGCTCCGGTGAAGGGCGGCCGCAAGAAAATCGGGCGGCGGTGCGCGGTGGAGAGGTGTCTTGGGTCGGGAATCCGAGCGGCTTCAGCGGCGTCGGATCGGGAGACACGGCGGTCGTCGGGGAACTCGGAGCCGACGCGGTGCGGGCGGTGGGCAAATTCGGCTCGGATCCGGCCGCGGCGAGCTTTGGCGGGCCGGATGCTTTGCGATCGAGGGTGAAATCGTCGGGGCGGGGCGGAGTGGCGAGCTCGCGGGCACGGGCGCGGCGGCGTCGGTTGCTGCGAAGGTGTGGATCGGGTGGCACTCCGGCGTGGTGGCGAGCGAGCGGGAGGTCACGGGTCACGTGGACTCAACGAGAGGGCCAATCGGCTTGGCGGACGGCTGATTTGGGGCTCCGGTGGTGTTGCGGGTGAAATAGGGATGCGGCGACGGTCGGCGCGACGAGCGAGAGGTCCAAGAGTGAAGGGCGACGCGGCTACCGGCGGCGTCGAGCGCGGCGCGGGACAGAAAAGAGCGGCTTTCGGCGTCGTGGACCAGCGCGATTTGGAGATGAAGCGAGTACGCGGAGTGGTGAGGCGGGAGCGGGGGCGCGAGACGGAGGTGCGGCGAGACCTTGCTTTGCAAGCGCCGACGACGAAGCCGGCTTGGGTGCTTGCGGACGAGGCCGGGAGTGGGGCCGGTGATTGGTGGTCGAGGTGTGATGGTCTCATTGCTGGTGCGGGCGCCGAGTGTCTCGCCGTAGTGGCGTTGGCGAGTGCGAAAGGGGGCGGTCGCTGGTTGGCGCAGCTGGTTCGCGACCGGAATGGCTGAGATGATCGTGGCCGAGGACGGAAGCGTCGGCGCGATAAGCGGATTAGACAGGTGGGGCGGTGCGGTGAGTGGGTGACGCGGCGAGAGACGAAGGGCGGTGAGCGAGATGGAGCCGAGGGTTGCTGTTGTGGAGGCTCGATGGTTTGGAGTGCAAGTGAAGCAATTGTGTGACGACGGCGGCAGGAGGTGCGGTCGTGGCGACAAGGGAGCGGGAGTGTGGAGCGGAGATGGCGGGGATGGAAGCGCGGTGTCGGAGGTGTGGTCTGCGGCGTAGAGGCGGGTGTTACGGACGTCAAGTTGCTTGGCGTCGGGCGTGGGTTGTTACAACTTGCGATGGACAATGGGAGCGGGCGCGGGTTCCATTTTCAGGGGTGACGATGGCGGTGGAGCGGTGCGGGTGCGGTGGTGGACGAAGGATGATGACCACGATGGAGCTCGGGGTTGCTGGTATGGGTGGCATCGGAGGGACTCTCTCGCTCTCTTTCTTCTAGCCCCCTCACACGGCTTCTTGAGGTCTTCTTTATAGGCACTTTGAAGATGGCCAAATTTATTGTGACAAGACGCAGCGCCGCTTTTTTTCCAGATTTTAGGCTGAATTTTGCCTTTTTTTTTTTTCTTCTGACATACCCTTTATCTTTTCTTCATTCTTTTCCTTCTGACAAGTCTCTCAAATAAATTTTTATTCACTCCTCTCCCCCTCCTTCGGCTTCATTCATTGCTGTCCGAAAGGGAAGCCTCTTTCAATGTATTTTTATTCTCCTCTCCCCACCTTTTCTCCCGACATACCCTCTTTTTATCTTTTCCTTTTTTTTTTTTTTTTCGCAACCACTCCACTATTCAGCCAGAAAATCTTCTTGCAGGCGCCTATTTTTCATCTATTTCGCGCGTGCCTTCGTATGCATTAATGAAGATGAGACGATGGACGTGCGAGAACCCCCCCTTTTTTTTTTATAAATTTTTATTCACGCTCGTAATCGGTCGTGAGCCCCTATTTCTTGTTGCCCTTTTAGTAATGATGCAAATGCAACTATTTTTCTTAGGGTTAAACTAAATTTTTATGCAATTAATTACTAAATGATTAGTCAAAATTTAGGTGTCAACAGCTGCCCCTCTTTGAAGGTGAGCTCGCAGAGGTTGCATTCAAAGACAATATGATACCTAAATTTTGACCATGCACGTGCAATGGATGATTTTTTTTTTTTTTTGCAATTTATATGATGCATGGAAATGTTAATGCAAATGCATGATGCAAAAGGAAATAACATACCTATAACTGCTCACCAATCAGTGTTGTAGAGCATCTTAAGATACATGATAAATACCCATTTACTTCACAAGTACCCAATTCTCACTCAGGTTCCTTGAAAAGCCTAACAGGTAATAAATTGAACATTCACGTCCAAAGTGAAATGTTCAAATCAAGACATCCAGGTTCAGGCTGAGATGTCAAGAGTTTTTGGGCTCGAAATACCTAGATCCAGACTAAGGTATAACGAGAAAGATTGATAAGCATTCATATCCAGAATGAAATGCTCAACGAAAAGTTTTGAGACATCTAGATCCAGACCGAGATGTCAAAATTTTGGAACTTAACCAATAAACACTCAATGTTAGGTGAGATGAATATTGGGTTAAGAGGATTCGAAATACCTAGATCCAGACTAAGGTATAACGAGAAAGATTGATAAGCATTCATATCCGAATGAAATGCTTAACGAAAAGTTTTGAGACATCCGAGATCCAGTGAGATGTCAAAATTTTGGAACTTAACCAATAAACACTCAATGTTTGGTGAGATGAATATTGGGTTAAGAGGATTCGAAATACCTAGATCCAGACTAAGGTATAACGAAAAAGATCGGAAAGCATTCATATCCAAAATGAAATGCTTAACGAAGGATTTTGAGACATCCAGATCCAAACTGAGATGTCAAAAATTCTTGAACTTAACCAATAAACACTCAATGTTAGGTGAGATGAATATTGGGTTAAGAGGATTTGAAATACCTAGATCCAGACTAAGGTATAACGAGAAAGATCAGAAAGCATTCATATCCAGAATGAAATGCTTAATGAACAGTTTTGAGACATCCAGATCCAAACTGAGATGTCAAAAATTTGGGGACTTAACCAATAGACACTCAATGTTAGGTGAGATGAATATTGGATTAAGAGGGTTCGAAATACCTAGATCCAGACTAAGGTATAATGAGAAAGATCGGAAAGCATTCATATCCAGAATGAAATGCTTAACGAAGAATTTTGAGACATATCTCAAGAATTTGGGAATACCTAGGACAAACCAGGGATATTCGTGAAGGTCACTTACCTCTTGGTAGAAAGAAGTTTTGGAACATCGAAGATTTAGTTCAAATGTTCATGGAGGATTCTCACCTCGAGGCTTCTGGAAGACAACATAAATGTCAGGAGCTCTTGGGTCTTCAAGGAAACAATACCTATCAGACATGATTAGAGCAAAAATACATGCATTCACCGAAGAAGTAAGCAATTCAGCACACTCCAAAGTCCATTGAAGTTTTTATCCATTCAATCAAGATTTATGCATGATGGTTTTACCTTGCGCCACCAAATTTCCACTGGGGAGAATTATCGTTTAAGACAATTTTCACTCATGACATGGATTTTCAAGAATACCAAATGAGAGACTTTCAGTTAGAAAGGACTTTCACTCACTCTCATTACGAAGGCTATTTTGTCCCGACCATTAATGTAGGATCACAGGAATCACTCAATCTTACCATCATCATGTCGATAAGGATTCAAGTATTCTCGCAAGCGGTACGATCCTGTCAATCTGAGAGGTCTTTATCAGGACTGTAATGTAGGGTTGGTCAATGGCTCAACAAAGAGGGACTCTTCAAGTCAAGGTTAATGAAAGAACAATATTTAGCAATCATTTCCGGGTTTACAAGTCTGCGGAATGAGATAGAAATGGTCTTGCTCACACTTCCTCAAGCGATGCTTGTAAGCATATGGATTCCTACGTTAATTTCAGCGCCCTAATCTGAAGAGACTTCGTAAGGGATGTAACGTAGGTTAAGTTCATGGGTCGAGGAATGAATGGATCATTGGGCTCAAAAAGTGTATAGGGGAATGAGAATTGGTGATCATCTTGGCATTGTCACCGATCTTCTTCTTCACCATTGGGATTTTCCTCATAAGTACCAAAAACTCGGCTTTTGAGCTCTTTGAGTACCACTCCATCTTGACTCTTTCTTTCATTTTCTATGGGCATTGGCCTTGCTTTTACCAGGCACACTACTTTTTCATGCTCCTTTTTTTTTTTTTTTGAATAACCACGTAATGCTTTAACATTTGGGTTCTTGAGGAGTTTTCATCATTCATTTTTTTTTCATTTTTTTTTTTTTGGCACTCGGGATTCTGCGGCTTGAACATTTGCCAAGTGTGGGGAATGATCACCATTTGGGTTTAAATGAAACGAATTTATAGGCTCAAGGGGCTACGCTACGGATAAAGCGTGTAGGATAGAGAAAGAACTGCTCTTCATCATCCTAAGGCACTTAAATTACCGTACGAATTCAATGCAATAGCAATACCTGAAGATTGATGCAAGTGAGAGCAAGAATGTTCCTATCAATTTCCTCACCTCATGATGTCGTCTTACCTCGAGCTTGCCCCATTGTGGGGTGATTCTTGACAGGGGTAATTTAAAAATTATCCACGAGTGTGGGCTCAAAAGGGTTTAAACAATGGATGATCACGTAGTGTTTGGGATAGAGAATGAACTGCCTCTCATCATTTTGATCGCCGTACCTTTCGCGAGAGAACTCTTTACCTTATGGACATGGAATTTCCTACACTCATCTTCACCAGTGTATGAACAAAGGACTGTGTATAGGTTGAGGCTTGCCTTTCATCATCCTGACATGTCTCATTTAGCATGTTCAATCCATTCCACGTCATTCATCAACTTGATCGATGGTGACAATCCTCAGTGGAATCGGTAAATTAAACAGGTAAAACTATAATGCAAAATTCTTCTTTGAAAGGTTGCAATCACTTCATGAACTCATTAGCTTTGAACACAAAGAGTTGTAGCTCAAAAGAAAGAAGCAAGAGAAAAGAGAAAGAAAGAAGGAAAAGAAAAGAAAAAAGTTTTTTTTTTCTTTCGGCACGCTTGTTGCCGTTTCCAGGGATCGAACCCTGGTCGTTCTCGGACCTTTTCATTCCCCTTGCCACCAGGCCGAGGCGCTGGTGGTGTCCTCAAGGCGTTTCCTTTTTTATTTAATTGAACTGTCTCTAGGTCAACGCGCCTATTATACCGAATCAGATGAATTCGACGTGTGTATGGAACAGGGGCCTACTTTTCATCTCATTTCATCCACTCCCATACAATTCTATGAAGAAATGAGTACCTTCAATTCTCAACAAATTTTATCAAGGGTAATACTTCTTCACAAAGATCGAGTTAACGAGGATTAGAAAACTCACGACCATCCATTTCGTAAGGATTAAGGCACCTCCGGGAAGTACCTTCTTCACCACATATGGGCCGCTATAATTTGGAGCAAATTTGCCTCCAGGATCAGGAAAAATTGGCAACACTTTTCTTAGAACTAGATCACTCACTTCGAAGTGTCTCGGTCGTACCTTCCGATTGAAAGACCTGGCTATTCTTTGTTGATATGCTTGACCATGGCAAAGAGCTTTTAACCTTTTCTCCTCAATCAGGTTCAATTGCTCGAACCTTTGTTGTGTCCATTCGCCGGACAATTCCACCTGGGATAAGACTCTTAAAGAGGGGATTTCTACTTCCACAGCAAGACTCGCCTCCATGCCATAAACTAAGGAGAAAGGGGTTGCCTCGGTAGATGTTCGGATTGATGTCCGATATGCCATTAGAGCAAAGGGTAACCTATCATGCCAATCTCGATAATTTTCGGCTGTCTTAGCCAGGATCTTCTTGATGTTCTTATTAGCCGCCTCAACAGCTCCATTCATTTGTGGGCGGTATGGTGAGGAGTTCAGATGCTTGATTTTGAACTCACTGAACAACTCATCAACGAACTTGTTATTTAGATTTGTCCCATTGTCAGTGACAATTGCTTCGGGGACACCATAACGGGCGATTATGTCACGCTTAATAAACTTCACAACATTTCGGGCCGTGACATTAGCATAAGATGTAGCTTCAATCCATTTTGAAAAATAATCCATTGCCACCAATATGAATCGGTGCCCATTTGAAGCTTTGGGATTTATCGGGCCAATCACATCAATGCCCCACATTGAGAAAGGCCATGGCTCGAAAAAACCGAGCCGATGCAACTCGGTTGGAGGAATATTTATCTTATCACCATGGATTTGACAACGGTGACAACTTCGTACATGCTTGATGCAATCACTTTCTAGTGTGAGCCAAGTAATAGCCTAATCTCATAATCTTTTTAGCCAACATGTGCCCGTTCATATGAGGGCCACATACTCCTTCATGCACTTCTCGCATGATTTGAGTGGCCTCCGTTGCATCCACACACCACAATAAGACCGAATCATGAGATCTCTTGTATAAATTTTTGCCACTGACGAAGAACTTTGAAGCCATCCTCGTGATGTATTTCCTATCAACCGGAGTGCTTCCTTCGGGAAATTCCTGCTTTTTAATGTAGTTCATGATATCGTAATACCATGGTTTTCCATCAGGCTCTTCAGTTACGATCATACAATAAGCTGGCTTCGGCAAGACTTCTATTTTTAACGGTTCAATTTCTAATCCGTCAGTGACTTGCAACATAGATGACAAAGTTGCTAAAGCATCAGCGAACTGATTATGATATCTAGCCAAGTAGTCAAACGAGATTTCATCAAACTCCTTTACCAACTCTTCTAGGTACTTGTGATACGGCAGTAATTTGGCATCCTTGGTCTTCCATTCACCTACTGTCTGGAGTATAATCAGTGCAGAATCTCCATATACTTTCAGTCTGGCCACTCCCATTTCAATTGCGGTTTGAAGTCCGAGAATACAGGCTTCATATTCAGCTATATTGTTAGTGCATGGGAATATTAATTTCGCAGCTACCGGGTGGTGTTGTCCGTCCGGGGATATCAGTACTGCCCCAGTACCAGGACCAGACAAGTTCACAGCTCCATCAAAAAACATTGTCCACGAGTCTTCATTTACACTCAAAACCCGGTCATCTGGGAAATTGTCATCATTATTTGAAACTCCTGGATTCTCAGCTAATATATCGGCGATTACTCGACCTTTAACTGACTTTTCTGGCATGAACTGCACATCAAATTCTGAGATTAAAATTTGCCATTTAGCCAACTTACCCACCAAAGCTGGTCGATCAAGCAAGTACTTGATAGGATTATTCTAAGTTACGAGGAAGGTCTGGTAATGCAATGTGTATTGCCGCAATCTGTGCAAGACCTAGACTAGTGTAGCACAAGTCTTCTCAACATCAGAGTATTTCAATTCTGACACAGTGAACTTTTTACTCAGGTAATAAATGGCTCGTTCTTTCTTATCGACGGGACTTTCCTGAGCCAACATTGCACCCAACGATTCACTATGAATAGTGAGGTAGAGAATCAAGGGATGGCCTAGTGACGGCGGGACAAGAACTGGTGGGTTCATCAGGTACTGCTTCAGCTTGTCAAATGCTTCTTGGCACTCACCATCCCAGTTGACTCGTGCATTCTTCTTTAGGAGCTTGAAGAATGGCTTGGCAGTTTCAGAAAGTTGGGAAATGAATCGGGCAATGTAATTCAATCTCCCTAAAAGGCTTCGGATTTCCTTAACCGTTGATGGAGGCTGTAACTCACATATAGCCTTAACTTTAGATGGGTTGATTTTAATCCCTTTACTGCTCACAATGAACCCGAGTAATTTACCGGATGTTGCTCCAAACACGCATTTAGCGGGATTTAGTCGAAGCTTGAATTCACGAAGACGATCAAATAACTTCTTCAGAGTTTCAACATGGCTCCTTCCAGGTCGGGTTTTTGCAATCATATCATCAACGTAGACTTCGATCTCCCGATGCATCATATCGTGGAATAGTGTTACCATGGCTCGTTGGTAAGTTGCCCCCGCATTCTTGAGTCCGAAGGGCATAACCTTATAATGAAAGGTCCCCCACGGAGTGATAAATGCGGTCTTCTCTTTATCTTCCTCCTTCATCCTTATCTGATTGTATCCGGAAAACCCATCCATAAACGAGAATAGCTCAAATCCGGCGGTACTATCTACAAGGACGTCTATGTGGGGTAACGGGAAATCATCCTTCGAGCTGGCTTTATTCAAATCTTGATAGTCGACACAAACTCGAACTCGACCATCTTTCTTCATAACTGGCACAATGTTAGCCACCCATTCAGGGTATTGTGAGACTTCAATAAATCCCACATTCAGAAGCTTCATCACCTCTTCCTGAATCTTCTTTGAGAGCTCCGGTTTAGTCCTCCGCAACCTCTGCTTTTTAGGTGGCATGTCTGGATTAGTGGGCAAACAATGTTCCACAATTGACGGATCTAAACCTGGCATATCGGCGTATGTCCAGGCAAAGATATCTTGATATTCTTTTAGCAACTGAGTCAAACGTTCAGACTCATCTTCGGGAAGATTTGCCCCGATTTTTATCTCTTTGGGCTCCTCAGTGTCACTTAAATTGATAGTGACGGTTTCCTCAGAGGTGAGAACTTTGGGCTTTTCATGTTGCTCCCAACTATATTGCACTTCAATGGGATCACCATTTGGATCATCAGGATCATCACTATCATTGCTCATTGCATCGGTTTGGACCATTTTCATCTCCTTGCTTGCCATAAGGTCACTCCTGAAACATAAAATAGATAGTTCAGGAAGACAAACAGGGCTAAGCGGCATGGATTTCTTATCTATTTTTCTGTTTTTTCCTTTCTTCTTTTCTCTTTTTTTTTTTTTTTTTTTTTTTTATTTTGATTTTGATTTTTTTGATTTTTTATTATTATTATTTTTTTTTTTTTAACTTTTCTAAAAATTTGGCATGACATTTTGGAAAACCTCTTGACATGAGGAAGCATGATGAAGCCCGGGCCTCGAGAATTCTCTTTGGATTTTCCTTTTCTTTCATTAGTTGGATATCATCACCGGATTTGGTTTGGTATACCTCATCATGCACTCAAAATAAGACTTGTAATCATAATTGATATTCATTAATCGGATTACATTTATTGGATTGAAAAGTACGACATTGACATGATACCCTAACAATCACACCCTAACAGGCAGCAACGATTGACAGGCGAAATACAAAATACGACAATTAAGGCGAAATGAAATAAGCAAACGCTAGAAGACATCAAATCCAAAAACGATACGATTCCCGCGGGGAGGGCGAGAAGAGTAAATGTGTTACTCTTGTGGGCTAGCACCCATTTCTTCCGATGGCTCCTCGTCAATGGCACCAATAAGGAGATTATCAAATAGGGTCGTGATCCCTTCCATCGCATTATCTGGATCCTTCGTCTTTGAAGTTGTTGGGTCATCCATGATACCACGGGTGGCGATCACTCCTCCCTCATCATGCATCATTCTAGCAGGGCCAGGGAATGTCTCACGGATATCGGGGAGTAATGAGCTGTTTTTCTCTTGTTTGTGTCCACCACTTCCTCCATGGTACCCTAATCCAATGGAACGAGACCTCCAAGGGGCTTCAATGGGATTCCGGATACCCTGCCCTCTTTTACCAAGTCCACGACCAGGAGTAAAGCCATTTCCAACCATCACTCTTGCTACCATAACTGACGCGTTTGACACATCAGGGATGGGTGCTGTCGATCCTCGAGATGCATGAATAGTGGATACGAGCTCAAACGATTGGTAGCTCGACTCCTCCCTATGTTCCGACTCGACGTAGGGGATAGCTGTCTCCTGATAGATCCGATGATCCTCCTCACCATGAACAGTGACTAACTTTCCTTCGACAACAAATTTCACACTTTGGTGGAGACTTGATGGCACAAACTCCAGCGGTATGAATCCATGGACGACCCAATAGGAAATTGAATGCGGTAGGAATGTCCATCACCCGAAAAAGGACGTTGAACATCACCGGCCCTATTTGCGAGATCAAGGTGGGTCTCCCCTATCACCTCCTTTCTCGTACCATCAAAAGCTCGGACGGAGGTCTTTGCAGCACTTATTTTTGAAGGATCTATCTTGAGGCGGTGAAGAGTCGCCAATGGACAGATATTCAAGGCGGACCCATTATCAATGAGTACTCGAGCCACATGGGAAGCCTTGCATTTGACGAGATATGTATAACGCCTTAGTATGTCCCCTCCCCTCAAGAGGGAATTCTTCGTCGAAAAAGGCTATCAAATCTTTGAGAAGAATCGATCCTACAAATTCCTCCAACCTGCTCTCCTCAATTGTCTCGGTACATGAATCTCGCTCGAACCTTCATTAGAGACTTTTGATGCGTAGGAGATGTTTGCAAGAGTTCAAGTAAAGAGATTTGAGCAGGGCAATTTTCGCAAATCGGTCGACCACATTATACTCACTTGCCTTTATTATAGCCAGAAATTCTTTAGCCTCTTCATCGAATCGGCTTTGCGGGTTGAGTATTAGCTTGAGCATAGGTCCGACCCGACCTTGTAATAAGGTCGACATCTAGCTCGTATGACCAAGGGACTGCTTTGTTATCCTTGTACTCATGCAGCTGAGGTATTTCAATTATTATCTCCTCATCATTTGAAGGTACTTCCACTATCAGTCCTTCATGGTCGGAGGCGTCCTCAAGTGGGGGCATGTCTTCAATCCATGGATCGGGCTCCCTCTTTTCAGCACTCATCTCAGCAAATTCTTTTTCCCAGTCAATAATGATTTGGGAGATAGTTGACACTATTCCAGTTTGATCGACATACCCAATCACGCCAGCCTTAACCATTTCTTGAACCCTTTCCCTCATGGTAGACAAGGGGGAATTCTCATCTGCCTGATAGTAACCGACTCTTACTAATCCGCTATAGATATCTTTGACAGGCACCTTCAAGTTCATCTTTTTGCCGACATTGAACTCGAAGATTGCGTTCACTGGCCCCTCATGTTCCGGCAACGGATTCTTCTTGACATTCGGTTGGGTGGTACGGAAGGAAAATGCCTTGGTATCCAATAGATTTTGGATCTTGTGCTTCAGAGTTATACATTCATCAGTTGAATGGCCTACCTCTCCCATATGATACTCACATTTTTTGGAGGGATCATAGTTGGAGAATTTTTCAACATTGGGCCGCTTCGGTTCATGGGAGATCAATCCCTTCTTTTGAAGTATCGGCAGGACTTGAGAAAGAGGGCCAGGAAGAGGAGAGAACTGTCTTTTGGTGAATTGCCATGGTGCAGGCTTTCGACCTCCATCTTGCTGATTTCCGGGGACACGAACGGCTGGAAGCTTGCTGGAGGCCGGTTGTGCATATGCAACATTAACTTCGGTAGTTGGTTCTTTGTCTTTCCTTGTAGTAAATCTTTTGCCTGCAGGGGTTGGTTCATTGAACCATCCATCTCTCAGCCCTATCTCAATTTGTTCACCCACTGGAATGAGTTGATTGAAGTTCTCAACATACGTGCTGGCCATCCGATTACGAAACTCGAATGGGAGGGTCTTGATGAACAACTTCATCAATTCTTTGTCAGTAGGTTCGGGTGTGATTTGGGCGGCTAGATTCCGCCATCTGATGGCATATTCTTTAAACGACTCGCTCCTCTTTTTCTCCATTCGTTCGAGATCCTCTCGTGAGGGTGCAATGTCCATGTTGAACTTGTATTGCTTGAGAAATGCGTCGGCCACCTCACTCCAAGTGTCGAGGAGGTTTATGTTTTTCATGATATACCAGTTCAATGCGGGCCCAACCAAACTCATTTGGAATGACTGGATCATAAGGGGCTCATTTTTAACATGTTGAGCCATCCTTACATGGTACATCTGTAGGTGAGCTTTCGGGCAAGAGGTACCATCATACTTCTCGAACTCCGGCATTTTAAACTTGTTTGGTGTCTTAACCTTCTCATAAACAGACAAGTCGATCGGGAGTGAATTCTGCGACCCTTGCAATTGTTTCACTTTCTCTTCAAGCTTCGCAAGGCGTTCACTCTGTTCCGTCTTAGGAGCGCTGTCAGACTTGGCTTTCCCAAATAGTGATTAGAGGTATGGCATCTTCCAATTCAGACATGTCATCATCAACCATTTCGACCTTCTTTGCCTGCTTTGGGACCACTAACTCAGCTAGGGCGGGTGTAGGAACAGGATTCACCCGGAGGGATTCGATTTGGGCGGTCATAAGTTGCATAGCTGTAAGCAACTGCTTGAGTTGATCTTCCACACTGGTGATACGATCACGCATCTCGGTTTGGTCAGCCATTTTTGCTCTTGATCGTGTAATGATGGGTGAACGAGGAGGATCCGTTATCTCCTAAGAAGAGAAAAAAAAACAGAGGTAATGTAAGAACCAAGGATAGAAAAACGGTCCATGACAATGGTCTATTCGCCTTGTTTTATTCATTAACATTCGGAATTAAAGACTGAAATCAAACTTCATAGACTAAAACTTGACATCAACATCCCCTAAACATTGGACTAAGAATTGAAAGTACATCCCCCAAACTAAAAATTGAAATCAAACTTCCTAAACAACACTTGATCAAAACGTCTCATTTTATATGCTTTCGGGAGCCCAATGCTTTGCGAAGCTTTTTATTCTCAGCTTCGACCATTTCCACTTTCCGTTTAAGATGCTCAATCTGTGCTTGTAGAGTGGGCTTCTCAGTCACATCAGGGACCACTGGACGCAAGGCGGTAGGAATCCGGTGTTGTTGGATATAGAATGTCGACGCATGGTGAATTTCTTCTTCGCCTTTCAATCTCTTGGGCACCAAAATCTTCTCTGGATAGCATTCATTCCATACAGCAATGATTGTTTGGATCTCATTGAAGTAGTCATAGTCCGTACGAACAAAACGAAGTTGGAACAGATCCGTCTTGAGAGGCGGAGGCACTTCTTGAAGAGCTCTGACGGGGCCACCCTATATGGGTAATAAGAAGTAGCGCCGAAAGGCCTAGCAACGGGATTGGTTCATCATACTTGTGAGAGAAACGAGCTTCCTCAACATGGAACCATTTAGCGTGCCATAGGAATGCCTTAGGATTAGGATCTTTCAAAAAATTAATCCAACATGAGTATTGTTTATCTGGGGAAAAACGCTCTAGGACCTCAAATTTTTGTATGGGATGTCTAAAATCATCAACCTTAAATTGTTTCATAAGGTGCCCGAACCCTTTTATGTGGGAGAAAAACCATATTTGCAAAAGTTCAGGGAGGGCACGCATGGTCTTTTCTTTGCTTTGCTTGAAACGATTCAATGACAAAAATGTTTCAGCTAGGATCATATTGACATAATTTAATCCATCGCAAACTCGGCTAACAACCCATGAAATGGAAGGATTAATGGCATTTTTTCGATAAGGAAAAACAATTAGTCCAAAAATGCTAAAATGAAAATCCTAGCCTTTGAAATCATTGGCTGATTTGCAAAACATTCTGCCAAAAATGAAAATGGGCATGCATAACAATTGGCTTTGACAACTTTCCTTACTATTTCAGCTTTGATTGTTAAAAACTGTGATAATTCAGAAATAGAATCTATACCAATAGGCGGCCTAACAAGTTCCTTTTCAAGAGACATTCCAATGGCAACACTATACTCCTCCAATGTTGGGGTTAGTTCGTACTCACCAAATATGAAGGTGGAAGTTTGCGGACACCAAAAGTGTGGTAGTGCCTGCATGACGCCAGAGTGGATGTTGATTTCTAGCAACGGGAGGAGTCGGGCAATTCTTGCTTTCACATATCTTTGGCCTTCTTGATCTAATTGGTCCAACCACATTTTGAGCTCTTTTTTGGGAGTGGAAATGAATTGCACATCGGTTTTCCCCATTGCATATAAAACGAGATTGGCGATGAAACCTAATGTCATGGACCGACAATTGCAGTAAAGGAAATTGCAAAGTGAGAATTCAGACAACTTACTTTCACTTGGAATGGATGACAATCACATAGACACACACATAAAACGTGAGGTTCGATTTCTACCTAGATGGCTTAACAAAGTGGAGCTAAGAGGATGGTCTGACCGTTGCAGTCTCGCATTTAACGTGTCAGGTCCTCCTAACTCCGGCTCTGTCGAATGTGATGTCCAATAGTCACGCAGTCTCGCGGATATGGACAAACACAGTCGACACCATGAAGAACTTTCAGGGAAGAGAAGGTCAACCTCTACATAGCGGTCTCGCTTTCGAGGGAGTATCCTTCTCAACACCATCCTAAGAATCCTATCGCAGCCCAGGTCCGGCAGCAGGTTGTGTGTGCAATAGTGTAGTGTAAATGCAAGGCAAGCACAACAGTTCATATCAACCAACACTTCGTTCATAAAAATAAACCATACATTCCTACACCTTCCTGCAAAACAAAGGTTAGCAAACACTTCTCCTTATACTTCCCGTCCTGTAAGAACATTTAACACTTTTAAAGTTAGGGACGTACCTAGGATCTTTGCTGCCAAACAAAACTATATTCTTTTTTTTTTTTTTTTTTGAAAAGAGAAAATTGGCCTAAGTCCACTAAAAGTTTTAAATCAAGTCCCCAGCGGAGTCGTCAAGCTGTCGCGACCTAAATTTTTTCGAGGTGTGAACCACATAGAATTTAGGCTAATGGATTGCTAAGCCTAGACTTAGCTCGGGCTCTCCCAAGCTCATACCAACTCGCGACTTAAATTCAAACATCTAGCATGTACAAAGGAGTCGCTACTAATCGGTTTGAGGTAGGTCGATTAGACACCTAAGCAAAATAACGGGAGGATTATTTTACTCCTACGAACCAGAGATTTTGGGTATGGGGACTTGGTTACGCTAGATTTCTCTAACGCCCTTTCGGTACCTTTCTCTTTTAATTTTGAAAAAAATGTTTTGCGAGCAGCTTGATTTTAATTCACTTTCCTAACATGATTTCTAATTAACAATGCAATTTCTCAATTTTTGTTTTCGTTTTTTCAATGAGAAATCATGCAATGCATTTAATCTAACATGAAATGACATGACAATGTACTCTAAACTACATGATATGAGTTATATATATATATATATATATATATATATATATATATTTTTTTTTTTTTTTTTTTTTTTTTGTTTCCTTAATGAACATGCACTAATTAAATATGCAAATCGAAATGACTTAATTATGATGAAGGGGAATTTTAATTAAATGAGCCTAATTCTACATGACGTGCATTTTTGTGAACTTAATCCTACATGATGTGCACATGATATTTCTATTACTAAAAATTCAATCTATTCTAAAAATTGAAACTAATTTATCTAAAGACAAATTCTGGTATTTTTTTATAATATTCAGAATTAAGAAAGATGCACAAATTACCTAGCTAAATTAAAATTCCATCCAATTTAAATTTAGGATTAGGTCATTCTAAATCCTAATTTAAGCTAAGACGTTATTTTAGTTTAGCAATTTCTAACCTAAGATGCAAATTGATCTAAATTTAAAGTGCGTCATGCAATCCTATTTTAAAATACATGATGATTTTTTGTTTTTTTTATATATGAAAAAAAAAAATTATATATTTTTTTTTTTTGGGTTTTCTTGAAATTAGAATTGTTTTGATAAAACATGCATTTTAACTACATGATCTAATTTTACTAATAATCGAATTCTAATGAAATGAACCTATTATACAAATTAATTAACATGCACCTAATTTTTGGATTTTTTTTTTGAAATTCGGAATAAAGAGAAAAAAAACTAATTAAACTATCCAAAATGAATAATTTTCTAATCTATTTTAGGGATTAATTTGACTTAAACCCTATCCTATACTAGAAAACTATATATATATTTTTTTTGGAAAATGAAATCATTAAGATGCACAAAGATCGTCTAAGCCTTTATCTGAAATTTGAAATCGATCCTAATCTATTTCAAAACTTATCTAAACATGCAATGTAGAAAAAGGTAACTCTTCTTTGTGGAACCAACATATTCCAATGCAATATTTGATTTTTTTTCGATTTTTTTATTGATTTTTTTTTATTTTTTTTTTTATATATGAAATTCGACATTTTAAGATTTGCGCATCATCAAACATGCAAACTAAAAATCCAAATATCCTAAATGAATTTTTTTGGGATTTTTTTAGTGTTTTTCGAAACAAGCACACATTACGTCTAACTAATTAAGATATTCATCAAATTAAGGATTAAAATAATCGAAAATAATCCGTCGTCTCACGGATTAAATTAACGATTACTTTACCCTTCAACATCAAACGTGTAAGAAAACTCAAAAATAATTAAAAGTTTAATCCGAGATCCTATGGACTAAATTAATAATTATAATGATTTAAACATAAAAATACTATCAAAAGGCCCATAAAATTAATATAATTAAAAAAAATGACCCGACGTCTTACGGGTCAAATTAATAATTATAATAATTTCGAGTAAGGCCTTGCAAATAATGCCTACATGATTATGGATCTTAACATCCAATATTACAAGTTAGATACCTAAACTAAAATATTATCAGAATGAAATAAACAAAATATATCATAACAAATAAAAAGAGTCAGATAAGTTAAACTATAGGAAAGTAAAAAGTAGAAATAAAAAGTAAAAGATAAAGATGAAATCTACCTAAAGGAAACAACAGGGAAAGGGCGTCGGTGGGGATAAGCACGGGCAGATCAGCTGCGGCGATGGGTGAGCAGGTTGCAGGCGGTCGCGGCACGGGCAGAGGCGCGGCGGCGGAGCTGCGGACGTCACTAGTGCAGGTGCGGGGCAAGGCAACGGACTGTTGGTACTGCACGACTGAGACGGATCGCAGGGGGGGCTCCGGTGAAGGGCGGCCGCAAGCAGATCAGGGCGGCGGTGCGCGGTGGAGAGGTGTCTTGGGTCGGGAATCCCGAGCGGCTTCAGCAGGCGTCGGATCAGGAGACACGGCGGTCGTCAGGGGAACTCGGAGCCGACGCGGTGCAGGCAGTGGGCAAATCCGGCTCGGATCCGGCCGCGGCAGAGCTTTGGCGGGCCGGATGCTGCGATCGAGGCGTGAAATCGTCGGGGGCAGAGGCGGAGTGGCGAGCTCGCGGGCACAGAGGCGCGGCGGCGTCGGTTGCTGCAGAAGGTGTGGATCAGGTGGCACTCCGGCGTGGTGGCGAGCGAGCAGGAGGTCACGGGTCACAGTGGACTGCAACAGAGGGCCAATCAGCTTGGCAGTACGGCTGATTTGGGGCTCCGGTGGTGTTGCGGGTGAAATAGGGATGCGGCGACGGTCGGCGCGACGAGCAGAGGTCCAAGCGTGAAGGGCGACGCGGGCTGCCGGCGTCGAGCGCGGGCAGGATAGAAAGAGCGGCTTTCGGCGTCGTGGACCAGCGCGATTTGGAGATGAAGCAGAGTACGCGGAGTGGTGAGGCAGGAGCGGGGACTGGCGCGAGACGGAGGTGCAGCAGAGACCTTGCTGCAAGCGCCGACGACGAAGCCGGCTTGGGTGCTTGCGGACAAGGCCGGGAGTGGGGCCGGTGATTGGTGGTCAGAGGTGCGATGGTCTGTTGCTGGTGCGGGCGCCGGAGTGTCTGCTGTAGTGGCGTTGGCGAGTGCGAAAGGGGGCGGTCGCTGGTTGGCGCAGCTGGTTCGCGGCTGGAATGGCTGAGATGATCGTGGCTGAGGACGGAAGCGTCGGCGCGATAAGCGGATTAGACAGGTGGGGCAGTGCGGTGAGCTGGGTGACGCGGCGAGGGACGAAGGGCGGTGAGTGAGATGGAGCTGAGGGTTGCTGTTGTGGAGGCTCGATGGTTTGGAGTGCAAGTGAAGCGATTGTGTGACGACGGCAGGAGGTGCGGTCGTGGCGACAAGGGAGCAGGAGTGTGGAGCGGAGATGGCAGGGATGGAAGCGCGGTGTCGGAGGTGTGGTCTGCAGGCGTAGAGGCGGGTGTTCTGGACGTCAAGTTGCTGGCGTCAGGCGTGGGTTGTTACAACTTGCGATGGACAATGGGAGCGGGCGCGGGTTCCATTTTCAGGGGGTGACGATGGCGGTGGAGCGGTGCAGGTGCGGTGGTGGACGAAGGATGATGACCACGATGGAGCTCGGGGGTTGCTGGTATGGGTGGCTGTCGAAGGGACTCTCTGCTCTCTTTCTTCCAGCCCCCCTCACACGGCTTCTTGAGGTCTTCTTTATAGGCACTTTGAAGATGGCCAAATTTATGGTGACAAGACGCAGCGCCGCTTTTTTTCAGATTTTAGGCTGAATTTTGCCCTTTTTTTTATTTTCTTCTGACAAACCCTTTATCTTTTCTTCATTCTTTTCCTTCTGACAAGTCTCTCAAATAAATTTTTATTCACTCCTCTCCCCCTCCTTCGGCTTCATTCATTGCTGTCCGAAAGGGAAGCCTCTTTCAATGTATTTTTTATTCTCCTCTCCCCACCTTTTCTCCCTGACATACCCTCTTTTTATCTTTTCCTTTTTTTTTCGCAACCACTCCACTATTCAGCCAGAAAATCTTCTTGCAGGCGCCTATTTTTCATCTATTTCGCGCGTGCCTTCGTATGCATTAATGAAGATGAGACGATGGACGTGCGAGAACCCCCCCTTTTTTTTTATAAATTTTTATTCACGCTCGTAATCGGTCGTGAGCCCCTATTTCTTGTTGCCCTTTTAGTAATGATGCAAATGCAACTATTTTTCTTAGGATTAAACTAAATTTTTATGCAATTAATTACTAAATGATTAGTCAAAATTTAGGTGTCAACATGCACATGGTGATCTTGGCTTATTTTATTCCACTTAATTCAAGTCAAGATTTTATATTATCACATATTCACCTCCTCTAGGTGATTTGAGTTAGCAACATCAGATAAGAGGCAAATGGAGTTGACATGATGCTTACGTGACTTAAGCAAAATACAAACAATGTTGTTTTGACTAGAAACTCATTTGACCAAACCGTAATGGAAGATGAATGTGTTGCACAAGTATAAGTTTGGGATTTTTTGATGTCACAAGAAATAGATTAGGGTAAACATGTCATAGTAGATATAAATTGGATTTTTTTGATGTCACAAAAAAAAATTAAGGTAAATGTGTCACATAGAGTATAGTTTAGCATTTTTGACAACCTTTCCCATGAAAGTATAGGCGATTGTGATTAAGGACACATGATTATAAGATATGCTTGTCTCCAAAAAGATATTGTATGAAATTCCCGTGTCGTATGCGTCTTGATTTTGATGATACATATTTGCGACCAATTAAAGAACACATTGCTGATCAAAAGATCGATCATCCTTTACCTTATGACCTCATTATGATAAGATAAGGTCATCGATAGAAAGTCAAATATTCTATCTCCCATTCGAATGGTCAAATCTGAAGACAATCACGCTTGGAAATGAGGGTTTTCATTTTTTTTTATTATGATGGTTACATATTTCGTTTCAACTAATACCAAAGTGACATTGACATTTCTAGTGAAATAACAAAAGAAAAAACATGGCATTGACATAATACAAAGGTGGATGGTGGAACACAACCATTTCAAGCGTTTAATACCATTCAATTATCTACGCCGACTAGAACGTTCTATTTACCGTACTTCCCGACTTCTGCACGAAGGTCAAAAAAAAGCATGGGCTTTGCGAGGCTGTCGTAGAGGACATAAGAAGGTCCGTGCACAAGATGAAAGGATTTAGAATAATCTACATTGGCAGGAGGGCTGATGGCGCCCTGTAAACAAGAGCATTCTCTTCCGTTGCAATTCACTTTTGAATCGGTACCATTTCCGTTCATTTTCTATTTCTTAAGGATTCAGGGTTGCTTTGCAAGATTAATTTCATCTCGTTTCGCTTCCCTTTGGAAATGGAAAATGAATGTCGTGCATGGCTCTTGCAACCTCCATAATGCGCATATTTATTGTCCAACTTTGATGACTAGTTTTATGTGTCTAGAAAACCCTGATGAGGTTTTCTTCTTGTATAAGTAGAGAACTTATTTATTCAATGGGCCGGTCTTGCTACAAGCCTTAATTGAATTACATCGACAATTGTCTTGCTTTTGCTCAGTCTCCTAGGTCCCAATAGGCTTGCTCGGACCTCCGAAGGACCGGACCTAACTGGACATATAGTAAAGGAAACCTCTGGGCTTAGCTTGAGGAGGACATTCCGATACTTAAATTAGAGATAATTAGTTTTTGGTTTGGTCTAGTTCAAAGGTGGAACTAGGAATCAAGGATCGAACCGATTGGTCCTAGGACTAAGAACCAGACCACTGATCTAGTTCAATGGAACCGGTCAATATTTTTTTTGTTTTTTTCCCTTTCATCTTATTGTCTAAAGTATGATCACAAACAAATTCAAAGCTCGAGATAAATCCTATATTTCCATTTAGATATCTTGTTGTCCAATTATAGACTCCTCTTTCCTCAAAAACAATAAATTAAACTCAATAATTTTTTTTAAGAAATAATATAATAATAAAAATGTATATGTAGTCGATCTAGTTCGATTCCCTCTTCAAATCGGAAACACGGGAGGAATCAAAAATTGGATGGCCCGAACACCGGTTTCACTTTCAAGAATCAAGAACTAGACTGACACTTTCAGAAATGGGACCCAACCGGCCAATTTTGTTCGATCCCAATAGTTTCCAGTTTGGGCAATTTATTTTGCATATCCCTAACTTAATTTATTGTTCAAGGGTTGAAGAGCTAAGTGAAAAAAAGAAAAAGACTAAGGGAGAAAGAACCCTTATTGAAAAATGTACCCAGGGAGTATTCAACGTACTTTTTGGGCAAAGGATCTTACCCAACTTATACTATCGAAAGTAAAAAGTTTTGGCGACAACCTGTTTTGTGTTTCTAAAAGGCAAAAGTCTACTTTTTTTCTTCTTACTTGAGTTCTCGTAGTGTTAATTTGATTAATCAAGTTCACGAAGTTGCATGAATTTTCTAATTAAGTCTCAGATTGGACTTCAAATCTGGTTTAATAAAAGTCGATATATCTATCAGAATCGGCAAGATCTAGTTAATTGAGACCAATGTATTTATGCGACAGACTCATTAGTTTTAGTTGACCCAATTTGAAACCAAAAACACTTGATTATATGTCGCGATCTCTATTGTGATTTTGGTAACCATGATGCGTAATAATCCATGATTGCAGCCCAAAATCAACTACATGCGTTGCGTGATATGTTGGGAAAGTCTTGGGCGAAATGAAACAGGGTATATTTCATGGAAAATTCTTATATACATCAACAAAATGACGTGCCACTTGTCCAAATAATATAAGATACACCTTCCATGAAATATACCCCATTTCATTTAGCCCAAGACTTTCCCAACAAATCAGGCAATGCATCTAGTCAATGATGGCCATCCTACATAGTGCGTACAGCGCCGACGTAGATAATTTTTTACATTTTAAAAAAACATTTCCCTCAAGTAAAAGACAAAGATAAGAAAGAAAAAGAAAGGAGAAAGGAAGAAATTAGAAAAAAAAAAAAAAAAAAAAAATGACCACATCATTGCTAGGCACACCATGTAAAATGGTTGGCGGCAGGCCTATATCCACATTAGCAATTTCCAGCCAAGCTAAAATTGGCCGGAATAAGTAAATTGGCAAAGAGATTTAGAATTAAATTGGTGAATCTTCAAAACTAAATTAACATAACTGAAATATTTAGGACAAAATTGACATAATTGAAAAATTTATAACTAAATTGTCTACTGTAAAATAGATTGAGGATTTTTTGGACAATTTTCCTTTTAATCCAAGGATTCAATGCTAATTGCATTGACTCTTCCATGTAGGCATTGTATGCATGTTTAGCCCAGCTGCAAAAATTGATGCACAATGAAATTAGACCTACTTTTTTTTTTTAATGTAAAAGAAACAACTTTTACAAAACTAAAATAAAATCACTATTTTAGACTAATAAATAGAGTTGACAAAAGATATAAATAAAATTCAAGCTAACTAAAGAACGAAAACAATTTTACGTTTCCAAAAAGGAAATGGATAACCAATTATAAGATTGAATTAAAGTTTGTAGAGAGAGAGAGAGAGAGAGAGAGAGAGAGAGAGAAGTAACTTCATCTTAGAAATTCACGGTCATGATGGAGAGACATGAAATTGAAGAAATGGGATTTTGGAATGGCCGATGCACCTCAATTTGAATACCTTTGTAACGTGACAGATCACTGCATAACCTACATAGAAGCAGGTGAAAGACTCCAGAGATATCAGTCTTATAAAACATGTCATGATCAATTCAAATGCATGGCAAATGGATCGATATAACCATATTATATATTAATTCGGAAACACACAAATGCGATCGAATATATTCCATAAGGTTTGTTGCCTTGTCACAGGCATTTCATAGGCTTAGGTAGGAAGTTCTAGGTGCGAGCAGATAAGATAGATCAAAGATATAACGAAGAATTTGTATGTTAGTACATGAATGTAGCAGAGGCCGCTTTTAATGGGAAGCTCGGATTTCATGTATTGTGAATGAAGTTGTATGAATAGATACAGGAAAATACTTGATCAACGACAACGCTACAGTTCTCTTTATACTTGAGTACATTATGTTCAGGCTTGGTTTTCTTTGTTTTTAATTTGTGAAATCTCAATGAATTTTAAAAATTAGTAAAAAGTCACGGAAATAGAAATTTTATTTATACTTAATTCATCATAGTTTCACAATGAGAATCACACAAAGTCAACACATAATAAAAAAATTTGAATATCAAAGACAAAATATGAGTACACTTTACATGAAGAAACAAAATATAATAGTTTAAGGTTAAACTTGGTCTAGTGATCTGGACATATGCACCCTGCTCTTGTTGGACACACAAACCCCTGTTTGATGGCAAGGACGCCATTTGTGTGGCAACAAATGTTCCACGCGACCTGTGGATCATGGTAAAAACTCTTTTAACTATGTTTGGATGCTACATGAAAGTCTTTCAGTCTCTAAGAATTTCCATGCGTCTTCTTACTTAGTTGGTCACCCAAATCGGATGCATTTTTTCATTCAAATATATAGTAAATAACGAGGGAATTTTATATACAAAGTGGAAATTTATTAGAAAGTCAGAATTTCTTATAATATGCGAGAGGGATGAAGGTGAGAAAGAGAAGAAGGGACCCTAATTTATTGGAAATTTTAATAATTTTCTTTTAAGTCGGCCAAGCAACCATTGGACTCACTTTTTCATCCCCTCGCCAGGAGAGAGCAAAGGGGCTGTGCCCGCAAGCCCCCTTTTTCCTAATGGGCCCGGCCCAACAATGGCCCAATAGTGACGTGCGTGAGCCGACGAGGCCCTGTTGGCTATTGCTATTCTCAACCACCGGTTTCCTACCAATGGAGAATCAATTTGGATACATCCAAATACATCTGAACCATTTAATTAATTAAGTGCATACATACTTAATTCACATCTTGTCCTGATGGATATAGGCAAGATCAGTACCACTTCCAGAGGGAAAAAGAGGTCAGACCCGGCAAATCTTGGCCATCAATGGGTCGAAGGCTGAATGCAGGAGTTCAGGATCATGAGAATTAACGTCGATAGCATAAAGAATCAAGACAAAGTAGAAGTTACGGAAAAAGGGATAATCCAAATTACGATTACACTTCAATGACCATAGCCAGGAGCTATGCCGTAGTCAGGCTACGTTTATGAAAGAGCCCCCGATCCTACACCAATGCAAAGCACAGGAGATGCCGTGCTGGAAGAATTTCAATTGAGCAAGCAAGATGAACCATTGAACAAGCTCTTGTCCACCGAAGAAAGAGATTCCATCGTTATACATAAGTCTACATCCCTCCCACAAGCGAGCAAAGTTCTCGAGCAGAACAGGAAAGTTCTATACAGGGAATCAATGTAGGTTGACATGAGGAAGAACTGAAGATCTGGTTGAGTCTAATCGAATTTCTCTCATCTGTGTTGCCTTCTTCATGTTTCTTCAGGAACTTTTGGCAGCTATATTGAAGCACATTTATGATCTTTGCACTTGGTTGCCAATGACACTGCAGTCCCAACTCCAGTGCGATGTAAATAAAATCCAATAAATGGAGTTCTGAAATCATAGACAATTCGAATAGAAGATCCTCTAACTTTTGTATCCTGTGAGTGTGCTATATCATAAGACCAACATACCGATTTATCTGAGCAATGAATCATCAAAACCATGGCAACAACAAAGGAAGAAAAGGCAAGAAATCGAACGATTCAATGCCCTGACGCAAAACATGGAAAAGCACTTGTGGCGTACGTGCGCTGCTAGATGTTCCTAGAATCGAGGTTCTAAAAAGTATCTATGTGAATGTTTTGAGGGTGGAAGCATCAAGAAAGTTTACCCATCATTTCACTAGACAAGCGCATGAGCATCAACAGTGCGGCCATTCTGAAGTGCTTCTACTTGAAGATATAAATCAAAATCTACATGCCACTACTTCTGACATGGATAGAACATCTCGAATTTGTACAAAACCTGCCAAAATGCGAGCATTCTTGATTAAGAAACAATCGCAAGTGGAAATAAGACTTCTTTCCAAACTTCACGAGCAGTTCTTCAGCTCCATATTTCATCAAACAAGCATCATAAAATGCCGTGTTAAAATATAATATGCAGAAATGACAAAATTTACAATTTATATCAACACGAAATCATTAGAAAAATAAACAAGAAACATTAAAAACACCATAAATTTACGTTGCTCGATCCGAATATTAGTACCTATGTCCATGAGAAGAGCTAATAATAAATAATCCATTATAATCAAAAAGTCAAAATTTATAATCGCTCACACGCTTAAATGTTTTCGTATTTAGATTTAAATCTAAACTTAAAATATTTATAAATAAATAACTTCATTGAACGTAAACTCATGATATTAAAATTATCGCACATTCAAGCTTGAAGTAAAATGTTTAACGTATGCCGAAACTAAGAACTCGTATGCTTATTCTCTTCTTTTCCGTACGGGTTCGCGTTCTTCATATTTCGTGCGCGGCACTATTCAGCCTGACGTGGGGGCTTTGACGTGCGGCTTCTTCCCTTCATTATAAAGGAAACCCTCGCCTTTTTATATCATGCCCATGGTCAACAATTTGACTCTGGGCCCCCACCGTGCGCATCCTCTTCTCAAGAATTCGGTTCTTGCAGCTAAAAGAAAAACCCTAGAAGATAAATATATATAATAAAATATGTGAGTCATTTTCGTCTTGTAATTGCACATGATATCTTCCTTACTTATTTTGTACATCCAAAAGAAAGCCTAACAAGAGGAAAACTTCTTCATCTGATTTGTAATCCGCTCAAAAAAATCTTTCTCAACAAATTCAGTTTAATAAATTATTATCCGAGTTCAAACTCAAGACATTAATTTAACATGTTATTTGCATGCTGGCACGTATACTCGTCTGACAATAAGTCATGAAATGTTCGCAATTATTTCCAGTAAGATCATGCTTACCAAATCCATTGCTCTTGAGAAGCTCATAAGCGCTTCAACAACTTGTTCAGGATTTGGTACGAGTAAGGGTGCTATAAGTTCCCGAATTTTTCAGAAGAAAGCCTGATCGCGATGCGCCATACATGAAGTAATGAATGGAATGAAGCACCTCGCCACCTCAACAGAAGCAATTGAGGCATGTCTTAGTGACCCCAAGGCCAGTTTTTCTCCGGTACCCACATTCTGGACAGGCGGGCACGGTTTCTGGCTCAACCCCGGAAAGTGAGAGGATAGCCTCCTTGCTTTCTGTCTTGGTGAAGTGATTCACATAACCACCTGTTGGGAAATGTATTAGAATACATAAAATAATAATAATAATTGGAAATACATTACAAAAGATTAGAAAATAAAAAGAAATGTCTGAGGTGTGTAAACACTGTCCTTAAGGATAATTCCACCCCTCGAAGTACGAAACTCGGTGCGTAAGGCTTCGGCGGCTATCCTCCCAAGATACAACAGACCTTCTTCTATACTCCGCATTGAATATTAGAAGAAAACAGAACAACTTTTGTGTATAACCCAGCAAAAAGAAAAGGAAAGATGTGAGAACAAAATGAAAGATGTGAGAACATATTGTATCTACTACGACTGTGGTTTGAAGTTTAATTTATATATAAGCAAGGAAGAGAGAGCCGTTAGGAGATCACTATAAATCAATTGGTAATTAAAAAGATGACCGTTATAAAATAATGAAAGAGTTTATGAAGTAATAAATTAAAAGTTATAAAGCCGTTAGACGACTGTTATACAATCATTAGAAAGTCGTTATATGACCGTTAAGAAGTCGTTACAAAAATGATGACTTTCATGACGATCATAATTTCTAATAAATATTTCAAAACTGCTGAAATATCCAACAATCCCCCACATATTTTAGAAAGTTTTGACAATAAAAATAAAATAATGTCGGGTTATTGGAGAGTAATGCATCGGAATTGGTGCTTGTTAGGCTATGAACCAACCCTAGAAAGAATGAAATATAATTCACGAAATCATTGGTGAAGTTTGAAACTTCTATGAACCAATAATTTCTTTTTGTGAATTATAATTTTCACCAATCACATTACACTCCCACAAGCTTTGTTGTTCAACGCGGTTTTGCGCTAATAGGCCATGCGCGTGCTTGGTTTATTCATAAGTGCTTTAGAGATTTTCACCAAAATTCTCATAGGAGCGGCCCCACTCCACACTTATATAGGTGATTCTATCAAGTGTATTATGCAGTTTAATACACCACCAATAATGGCTATGGAATTTCATTAAGAGCTTAGCTCAACCTCTTTTCCTTGCAATTTTGCACTATTTTCACCTTAGGATGGACAATAATTTTTAGTAGTGCACTAGATCAACAAATGACTTGTTATTACCCATATGAACCTAATTCATGGGATCGCCAATCACATAGGTTGGGTTACCATCATTGTTGATTTTCTTCAATTGGCTTGTCCATTCCCCTCAATGTATAGTCAAAGGATTGGCCAAAATCCATTTATGACTTCATATAATCAATGGAAATAATTCCATCATTAAGCAGCTGCTTTACCACATCATCCCTCAATCGGATGTGTCAATTTTTACCATATCTTTGCATGATTATTGCGTCTTGGCAATCATGATATATAAACACAAAATGTGTCATTTTCCCAAAGGAATATCTGCTAAGAGTTTCTCAACTACTCAGCCTCATTTTCATATATGAGTTTGAAAAGAATTTTTTCTTTTTTCTCAAGAACTTAAATAGTTCTCAATTTACCAAAAAATAGTAAATATTTCTTCTCCTTCACCCATTGGAGCTTAGGAGGATAAGGCATTTTGCTGACACATATGCCTGGTAGCACTTGAGTCAACCACCCATAATTTCGATTAGCCACAATTTTGGCATGGGAATAACTACATCAATTATTTCATCAAATCATCTACTTCAACCAAGTCGACTTTTGGTTTAGTAGGATTGTCATTTCCCCACAATTTCATTCGATTGCTTTTATGTCAAGCACTTTCACTGAGTGAACACATATCTTATAGTGGATTTTTATCTCATCTGAATTCAAGATTCAGTTAACATCACTGTATTATTTTAATACAGTGAAAAATCCACTATGTAAAATATAATAAACTTGACAATAGTCACCCTTTAACAAAATATTTCACAAAAGATATCAATTTTATTCAATATAGATCTATGTTGGCTATTGATGTAAAGAAATAAAAATAAATTTCATCTCCACAACAATCACTAAAGGAGATTCTCTTTCCCAATGCAATAGCCAATCAAGTCTCTAAGTATCATCATGCATTAATGGACATTCAACATAAATTGACAAAGTAAATATTCTTACAAAGAACATTTCTTTTCATCATTACTGCTGTCAATAATACATGTTGCCCCAAAAATATTAACCAAAACTCAGAAGTTAGCAGAAATCCAAAATGAATTAATAATTTCACAAAATAACCGTAAGACTTTAACTCTTTAAGCAACATTTAAATGACTAAAATGTGAAATATAAAATATCACAAAAGGCAGGATGTAAAAGCATACTCACCAGATTGTCGATTACGCTAATTTAACCAGATAAGTAATTAATGGCAAATATTAGGGTATATCATTAGTCAATTGAATAGTTGTCACCCAATTATTTTCTCAGCTTGTGCTTGCTAAATTGGGTCTCAATTCTCCTTCTATCAAGCATAATTCCACGTCGTTAAGGAGGCAAGAATTTGCCACCATTCTAATGCTAGACAAGTTCTATATATGCATGGATGAGAGAGAATTATTATATCTTCATATATTTATCAAACATACACATTGTCATATAGTAAATACCAACACATGTATGAGCATATACATAGATAGAGGCCCACGCTACACTCCCAAGCAAGCATGAATAAAGACATGCCACCAAAATAAAATTAAATATATAAAAGAAATATTAGCCTAATTTTTTCCCATTTTTTTTTATGATTTTCCTTTTCTATTTCTTTTTAAGTAGCCACGCAAAATCACTATGTCATTTTTTTTTTTTTTTTTGTAAAGATTTTCTACATATGTAATTTTGAAAATCTGTAAGCATATTCCGTAAAAATATAAGAGCACACATTCATGGAATATGTCTAACAAGATCAAATCAAATCTAAAGAGAACACACACTCGACCAAATCTCAAATATTAGAATGAAAGGATCTCGACCTTCTTGATAATGATTCCTCAAGATGTGGAAACACAGTGCCAAAATGGCAATTACGCCCATCAAGCATTAATTTAGAGTTTCCAAAACAAATGACTTACTTGAAACTCAATAACCTTACCAAAATGACGAAAAGCTATTTTGTGTTAATGCTTGATACTGTCCTATGACAAACTCAAACCACCCAAGAATATGTGATACTTGTCCTTCACCATCTCCAAATCCTTGTTCAATTCCAAGGTCGATGGAAGCACCAGCTATAAGGCATTTATCCTTAAGATTGTTGGGAAATGTATTAGAATACATAAAATAATAATAATAATTGGAAATACATTACAAAAGATTAGAAAATAAAAAGAAATGTCTAAGACGTGTAAACACTGTCCTTAAGGATAATTCCGCCCCTCAGAGTACGAAACTCTGTGCGTAAGGCTTCGACGGCTATCCTCCCAAGATACAACAGACCTTCTTCTATACTCCGCACTGAATATTAGAAGGAAACAGAACAACTTTTGTGTATAACCCAGCAAAAAGAAAAGGAAAGATGTGAGAACAAAAGGAAAGATGTGAGAACATATTGTATCTACTACGACTATGGTTTGAAGTTTAATTTATATATAAGCAAGGAAGAGAGAGCCGTTAGGAGATCACTATAAATCAATTGGTAATTAAAAAGATGACCGTTATAAAATAATGAAAGAGTTTATGAAATAATAAATTATAAATTATAAAGCCGTTAGACGACCATTATACAATCATTAGAAAGCCGTTATATGACCGTTAAAAAGTCGTTACAAAAATGATGACTTTCATGACGATCATAATTTCTAATAAATATTTCAAAACTGCTGAAATATCCAACACCACCTCCCACATACATTCCTAGCATGTTTAGATACAACTTAGTGAATAAGGAAACACTTGATAAAACCACAGATTTGCCCAGAAGATGGAATTAAACCACCGATAGTAGTAGGATCTGGTCCTAGCAAATCGTTGTAAAAAGGCCTGTGCACCATAGGCCTTCGAATAACTTTACGCTCGACTCTCTTTCTTGGTCATAAACTTTCCAGTGAACTTGTAAGGATCTAAAAGGACAATACGAGCAAAGCAAGAAAAGAACATAAAAGTGGTACACCAAAAAAATCGCACGGATTATTACAGTAGTTTAACAGAAAGTAGGGAAGGAATCTAGAAACCAAAAGGTATGCATTTGACTCAGAAAAGGCATGTATTTTTCGTAGTTAGCTTCATAAGCTAATCGTAGATCTCAATTGGCATCACCATCTTCTGATGAATCCAATTGAGAAGGAGCAGGGAAGAAGAGATCTCATGAGCAAGCACTAGAGAGGTTGAAGAAGACTGACCACGGTGACTATAAGAGCCGTATCGCTTATAAGCGTAGATGTGATCGCCAGGTTTCAGATCTTTTGGACCGACCTTCTTCCATATCAGCTTCATTCTATCTTCAATATCTTTCTTGATCTTGTTCATCATTTTCTTATTTCACCTCCGGTTCTTTGGATTCTCTCTTTAATCTCGAAGACTCAAACTTTGCACACTTGTTTACTGACAGAAGACGGCACTGCGAAGCCAGCACTTATATAAACAATCCTAGGAGAATATCAATGCTTGTCCATCACCTTTCCTGTTTGTTTTTCTGGACTGCTTTGGAAGGTACGTGCTAAATTCGTTTTGAACAGTAATAATTAGCAAAATTTGTAAGATACTTGCTTATGTTTAGAATTGCGTATTAATTCCTAAAGGACTTTCGTTCCCGTTTTCTTCTTATATGATTTGCTACTAAATAATACCCTTTTACTTCATCTAGTATCAAGATTTCTTCCTTTAGTTTATTATTTGGTACACAATTTATGTAAAACTTTGTTGCACAAGTAACATATATATATATATATATATATATATATATATATATATATATATATGGTCATTTGGTTTCTAAAAGTTCTTTAAAATGCACATCACACTCATTTAGATTGGTCTGGATGAAAATATTATTTCATCACGGTATATGGAATAGAATCTCCTTTTCCTTATTTCCTAAATAACTTTTGTATTCCTAATTTGAATTAGGCGTTGACCTTATTCAGTAGTAGTCTTGTAGACGGATATATTCCTCGTCAATATCCCCCTTGGGGCCTAAAGACGGGAGAGCCACACACAACGTTTGCAACTGTATGCAAAAGCTGGTCTTGGAATTATTGATGATTGGTCTCAATATTCAGACACCACTCTTTGACCATACCCAACAAGACAAAGAGAACTGACCAAAGAATATGATAGGAGTGGGGCATTTCTACCTTATTTCATTGAACCTTCATCACAAGACAAGCATCAAGATATTTAAATATTAAATCACAACTTTCTCAAGTAACTTAAACTTATGGATCAGTTGATAGTGATCTTATAAAAAATCTCACATGGTATCAGATTAAGAATTCTTCAGTTTGTATTTATGGAGTATTCATGAATTTTATATGTCAATATGTGACCTATCTTGAGGATTGAGATATTTTGATTTCACTTTTTTAAGAGGAGCGGTTTTTCTGTGGATTATTCTTGGTCCTATCAACAAACAAAGGTTTACCAAAGAAATTCTGTAGCTTTTCAAGAGTCCTAGCTCTTTGGTTTTCTTTTTCCATGCTTAGAATTTGAACACGAGCAGAGGCTTATTTTTATTGCCGTCATGAATTTGTTCTTGTTGTACACGGCCCCAATTAATCTTCATGAAGTGTTATGTGGCTTAGTCCATTCTCATAGCGATTTTTGAGCTCTGAAACATGGTTGGGTTATTGATGTGGTCATGTAGAGCAAAGAACCGCTCAGTTGTCCATTCAGAATGTGCAAAATGTCATTTGGTGCTATTCATGTTGTAGCAAAGGCATGTCCAATTGTTTTGCTGCTGAATAAGGGACATATTTCAAGGAGTACAAGATTTCTCTGTTCTTTTTTGTGGTGAATATTCTTTTGGTAAGTTTTAGTAGCCGGAACAATTGTTATTTGTTGTCTTTTTCTTGTTTTCCCTGAACATAGATAACGGTAAATTGGAGGCAGGATCAAGATTTACAACTTAAGCACAACAATCTAGGGCTCAATCTGGATACAGTCAATGGAACATGGAAATAACAATAAAACTAATGTTAATTTACTCATTTGCTGACTATTGTGATGTATATGAGTGGGTGCCTATGGTAAGGGACTGTTGCTTAAATATGTAGTGTGAACAAGTTTTAGTCCTTTGGAATATAATACTCTGTTTTTTTTTTTCCCCAAAATTGAATTATCCTCAAATCATGCAAGATCACATGCCGGTATTAGATAAAGTCAAATTAAAAATCCCTCAATTTCATCTATCTTGTTTCCATTTGAAAATGAACAAATGTAGGATTAGACATCAAAAGCGTACTTCCTCGGTTTGTCGTACTGTAGGAAAGAAATGGGACCCCAGTATAATGCCATAATTTAACTTTATGTGCCATAATATATTAATCGTCGTACTCAATTTCATTTATAACTATAATTTCATTTATAACTATAAATTTGTGAATGGCAGCAACATATTCGTAGCTTGAAAATATTAACACTTAATAATTAAGTCATTATAAATGACAAGTTAGTAATCATCCTTCAAAAACCTCAAAATTTCCTTTATTGAATTTTCTAATATTTTATAACTTTTGAGGAAATACCATAGAACAGGGAAGCTAAATTTATTGTAAACTTTGTTTGCTTATTCGTAGTAATTTAGCTCAATGATAATAACATTTCCTTCACATTTTGTAAATTTAAAGGCCCTAGCAGTGAGTATTAATTTCCATGGATCATAAATTTCCATAATCAACTGCAAGGTTGACAATTCATAATCATTTTCTTCTAAACATTTAATCAAGATCCCCCCACACATGTGCCCTTCTCCAAAAAAGAACAATCCTCTGTCACAAATGACAGAAAAGTCTCAGAAAACTGTCCAATCATAGATATATCCTCTTTTATCATGTGGGATCATGTGTCCATCTCTATCACTTATTCAGAAATCGGAATGACCAAATCGAACATCATTAAATGCGGTAAAAGGATCTCGTCATCATTTCATGTTGTGACGGCGTAAAGAATTGATATACTGAAAGAAAGACAAAATTGTCAAAAGAGAAAGAGAGAGAGAGCTGTAATAGAGTGTGATTTGACTATTTATGAAATTGGATGTGAAAGACTGAACTCTCATTCCTTTCACTGCTGTTCGCAACATTAACTTTCAGAGAGACAGACGATATTTGCTAGCAAAGAGATAGATTGGGAAGGCAAGTTGGACAGGTTCTTGGTTCCCTTGAGCTTAATTCCCTTGGAGAATCTTGATTGCCCATTTTTTGACTTCCTTGACCTTCGGTTTAAAAGCACTGATTAATTCTGTTTGTGCACTTGCTCGAATGCCGGTCTTGCAAAACGTGGCAAAGTGCTCACAGTTGTTATTCAAAAGGTCATACTTGCCGAAATTATCGCCCTCGTGAAGCTCCCAAGCTTTGTTTATTACTTCCTTGGGCGATTTGGTATCAAGTAAAATCGTGCGGGTCCCCCTCCATGTCAGCCAATACTCCAGTAGTGGCCGCCCATACACGTATGAATGGAGGGAATGGAGCTTCTCGCCTTCTCGTCGGAAGGTATCAAGAGAAGTCTTATTGACTCCTGTTCTTGTGAGATGAATGACATTGCCTTCTCCAATGTAAATTCCTATTAGAATCAATAGTGAGTACGTGCAATAAAGAAAAGGAATCAGTTATCCAAATCACTTGTAGCAAGTAGCTACCACATAATCAGCTAATTTATATGGAATGAGAAGCAAATGGATGTGAGTGAGAGAATATTGTCCAAGTGAATCGTAATATATTAGTCTCAGTATTGGAGAATCAAAGATTAATAGAAAATATACTGCAATGATGATGAATCACAAAGTTTCAATGTTTTACGTGATTTAATTGAAGGACATTTTTATACAGACTAATTTCGACTGTTCCGGAAATGTGAAGAAGAAAATCCATAGAGAGACCACTGAAGGAGGAAAGACAGTTGAGGAAGAAGAAAGAAATAGGAGAAACCATGGATATCGGATAAATTTCTATCATTTGACATCAATAGCTTTAAGTGTTTTTTTTTTTTTTTTTTTTTTTTTTTGTCTTTTCCCCGTGTTGGTCGGCGGCGGGAATCGGAGATTGCCAAAACGGACAAATGAGTGGGTCCAACAACAGAGGGTAAATCCTGGGGGCAAGAGCGACACTTGAGCAACCCAGTCATCAGCCTGCGACATCGTAATCAGCTTGTCCTAAGAGCTCGTCGAGGATCCAAAAAGTGAGAAGCGGCGAAGGTAAATATGAGACCGTGGATGTGGAGGGCGATGGGGAGGCTGAATGAGCAACTGTAGAAATGGAAGAACAAGGAAGGTAAAATGAAAATAAAAAAATAAAATAAAAAATCTGTAGGTAAAATCAGCAACTTAAGGACCTATTTAGTAACATGCCAAATAATACTTAATTATATTCTTTTGTTCCTCGAAACAAAAACAAAAATAACAAAAGTCTATACGATAACAATTCCAAAATCAAGCCAAATCATATTCTTTTTTTTTGTCTCTTTTCTTTTCTTAGTTTCCTCCTCTTCTTTTCTTTTTCTATTCTCTTCTCTTTCCTCTAGCCAATTGCAAAACAAAATAAAATAATTAAAAACTTAAAATAAATTATAAAAAATATAATAAAATTATATTAAAATACAATAAAATTACATAATATATTTTTCTTAAAAATATGATAAAATTATTTAATAAAATTTAAAAAATATCATAAAATAATTAAAATGAAATAAATTTATATAATAAATTTAAAAGAGAAAATATAATAAAAGCATTAAAAAATTAAAAGAAATTCTAAGTCACAAAAAAATAATCTAAGGGTCGTACCAAATGCATTTCTATTTCGGAAATAAAAATTTGGGGCAGTTACCAAATACCTTCAAATGATCGAAACTCGTTCGAAAATAGAATAAAATAAAAGTATTTAAAAATTAAAAGAAATTTTAAGTCACAAAAAAAAAAAAATTAAAGGTCATACCAAACGCATTTCTATTCCAGAAATAAAAAAATTGGGACAGTTGCCAAATATCTTCAAATGATCAGAAACTCGTTTAGAGAACATAAAAAGAAAAATCATTTCTAAGTAGAAATTGTTCTCGGAGATAGAATAGTTATACACACCCTAAGCGACATGGTCATTAGCTTGCCCTCAAGAGCTTGTTGAGGACCTAATGAGTTGAAGAGCCGGTGAAGGTGAGGATGACGCCGTGGATGAGGAGGCCGGATGGGCAACTGTGGAAATGGAAGAACGAAAAAAAAAAAAAAAAAAAAAACGTCCTTGAGAGCTTGCCCGGGAACCCAAAAGAAGAAGACGGGCAAAATTGATAATCGCTGTGCCGAACTATCAGGTCAAGCGCATACGGTTACCGTCCTTTGGCAAAATGAACAATAACAAATAACGATTTAGTCGAGCAGGTAACGATGTTATGAAAAAATGATAAAGATCAATGGAAAAGCAAAAGAGGATGAATGGCCAAACCGTGATGCGAGTAGAGGCGAAACCGCCGATAAGTATAAATATGATCCCCAGGATTAAGCTCTTCCTGTCTGACCGCGGTCCCCCAGAGTAGCATCCATAATGTGTTCAATTTGTTAATGATCTGAACCGCCATTTTATCCCTTTGGGGTCCTTCCAAAGTCTCTCGTGCTCGATGAGGTGGTCTAAGATTAGCTTTGACACGCCTGAAAGAGCGAGCGGAATAGGAGTGAGTGGAGGAGCTTCTGATTAACAAGGGCGCGATGAAGCTTCTGCTGCAGGCTAAGCGCTGGTAACGTCTGGAACGTCGTCTGCTTTCAGTCTCTCTGGGATCAATAAACACCTAAAGCTTCCCGTGAGGGATTCTTAGCACTGTTGGGTCCAGACGAACAGGTTTCCTAGATGGAGACTTAGGAGAGTTTTTGAAGAATTTGGGAACCCAAATCTGGATTGATTATGAGTGGACTGAAGGAAAAGGTACGTCGGGTCTGGTTTGATGTTATGTGAGAGAGAACAGACAGAGCGGGTCTTGTCACCCGTCGGAATGAAAGAAAAACAAAGATACCTGGTTTACGAGAAGGTAAGAGAACAGACCGACTTCGGCGGGAGAGACGGATTTATTTTCACACAGGTGAGAGCACAGGCAGACTTCGGCGAGAGAGACGGACTTTCAGGGGCTTAGGAACTCAAGTGGAGCTTGTCACCGGTCGGAAAGAAAGGAAAACAAAGAGACCTGGTTTTCACACAGGTGAGGGAACAGTCAGACTTCAGCGAGAGATATGATTTATAATGGCCTAGAAAGTAGAAACTTAAGTGGGTTTTTCCACGTAAAGAAAGAAAAAACCTTGTGTGCTTTGACGGAATAGGAGATGGCGTGGGTTTTCATTGATCGAGACAAAGGATTTGAAGAAGATAGGAACACTAGCGTCGTGTTTGTTATAAATAATACAATTTCAGGAAAAACATTTTCCCCATTTTTCAACATTTGGTTGGCTCGGGAAAATGAGCCAATTGAAAATATTTTCCTAATCAACCGGAGAACATTCTCCTACTAAAGTTTAATTTCAAAAAAATGATTTCATCTTTTAAAGAACTAGAAATATTTTCCGAATCTACCAAAGTTTAGATTTGGTACTTGGTTTACAAAAATTGTTCTTATAAAAATATATTTATAAAAAATTTGAATTTTATATTTTTGTTTTTAAAAATTTATTTTTATTTTTATTTATTTTTCTTTTCTTTCCTTTTTCTTTTTGCTTCTTCTACACGCATTGCCAACCATGGGGACGGCCGGTGAGCTCTAGTCTCACCAAATGGGCAAGCTCACGGCCTCCAATAGTGGGGCTTATGCTCGCCTAGGTTAGTGAGCTTCAAGCCTTGCCAGATCAAGCGAGCTTGTGGTCTCTGGCGATGAGCCTAAAGCCTTGTTAGATTGGGCGAGCTCACAACCTTTGCCAACAAGCTGGTGAGGCTTGAGCCTCACAGCCAGAGGCCAGCGAGCTTAGAGCCTCGCTAGATCAGGCAAGAGATCAAGCACTTGAGCTCACCTGATGCTAGCAAGCTCGTGACGAGCCTTGAGCCTCGCTCAATCGATGAGCTTGCAGCCTCCAACGATTGCTCGAGCTTGCCCACAAACCGCCATAGGAAGTAGAAGGGATGCCGTGAGGAAGCAGAGCAACGAAGAAGGAGAAGAAGGAAAAGAGAAAAAGAAATTAAAATTAGAAGTTTTAAAAAAAATTAAAATTAGAAGTTTTAAAAAAAATTAAAAATTTTCTTCTTCTTTTTTTTTGGCTTAGATAAAGTGTGAAATCATTTTTTAAGGGATCCAAACAATGAAAAGTATTTTCAATTATATGTTACCAAATAAATAAAAACAAACCATATTCATGAAAATGCTTTCTGAAAATGTATTTTCTTTTATTATTGGGTTTTCTGCGAAATAAATGCACCCTAAATCTGGATCGATACAAAAGGAGGCTGGAACGAAAGGGTACCTTAGGTCTTGTTCGATGACGATGATGATGAAGATGAGAGAGAGATATCAAGGAGGACCAAGAGAGCGCGCTTGAATATGGCCGGTTGGTGAAGGAGGGAGTGCTTTCATAGGCAAAGAATAAGTAACGAAAAAAAATAAGAGAGGAAGAACATGGGCATGTTGCAATGGCCTCCCTCTCGTCCGTCTGTAGTTAAGGATTAAACGAAAAAGAGCAAGTGGGTTGAATTAGGCTTGGTTTAACGGGTGATACTGACCCATTGCTCTCTCTGAATTCAACCGATACTTTTTGCTTTTCCTCCATACGCAATAGCATGCGGGAGACGATCTTAATCAGGGTTTAATTGAATTTACATTGGAACAATTTTATTATACTTGTGAAAAAGAGTAGGGTTTCAAGTTGGTTTCTATATTTACTATCACGAGAGGCGATCTCTCAATGATGATAGATAAAAAGGTCTTGAAAAAAAAGACCTCTCTACAATTTGCGAGATCTGGAAATTTGACGTATCAGCGTACATGCCCACTTCCACCTTTCTCCAGCAAAGGAAAGATGGAGCTACAATGTTGCTCTACTTTAGTCACCTCAAATCAAAATGCTCCAAAACTACTTTAGTTGTCGCTGCGGATTCTTAAAAATTAATTATCCTCCAAATAGAGAGAGAGAGAGAGAGAGAGAGAGGGTTTCTTTTTTTCTTTTGAACTTTTTGTGAGACAGCGAAAGGAAGAGGTCCCGGACTCACGTTTATCTAAAGATGGGACCCGTTGACTTTTGTGGTTCCATAGTTTGTGGGGCTTTTCTTCGACCAGAGATTCCAGATGGTCAAAACTCCTGCAGTCCCTTTTATTTCAGAAGTTCCATTCGAGTTGGTCTAGATTGGGCATCGGAGATTCCAGCACTATACTTCGTCCGTCGGAAATGCTACTCTACACTCGTACTAAAATAGAACGGATCAGTCCTACACCTCAAAATTTTCTTAAATTATTGATCATAAGCCAAATTTGATTGACGAGTCCCAAACATAAAAATACCACGACTGATAGGATAAATAAGAGAGGCACGCTTTGAGTTTCTTATCCCATCAATTAAATAGAAATGAAAAACCTTTACCCATTAATTGCATGTCCAATTTCTCTTGATGATGTTCGATTGATTTCCTGACTTTTTAGTGATTATGTTCGATATATTATCAGGACCATCAAGATGAAATGTACGACTTCAAATTAAACAATTTCCCGATTGAGATATTATATATTGCAGATCATTCCGGGGGCATCATCAGTGATGAATCTACATCCACCATTACGGGGGGCATCACTATAGAAAAAATTGACAATGTTCTAAGCTGCTCAATCATGTCAAAATGGCTGCGCGCATGATAGGGCATGCAGAATGGAGTATCACTCAAGCTACCCGTTGACGACTTCTCCAACTAATCTATTTTCTGTCTATCATTGATTCTACTGTCGCGAGCACTAAAAATCATCATCACTTGCACGCTTCAGCGAGCGCTAAACATCGTCGTTTGCGCACTTAAGTTTAATCATGTCAGTAAAAAAAAAAAAAAAAAGGTCGCATCAAATATGAAGAACAACGAAGCGATTGAACGGAAAGAGGAGGATGTCGGTTTTCAAGGCCTTCCTCCAACTAGAGGTAAGTCAACAACTTGAATCGTCTGCTGCTTATAGAAATGTCATTCTGGGGAATCTCGAACGGCCGTAGACAGAACTAGGCGGAATGAGGTAGGTTGCTAAGAGTAGGTAAAGAGAGAGAGAATCGGATTTGGATTGGGGAAATCTTCTGAAAAACCTCACTAACAGTCGGAGGACGGTAGTAGAAAGCCATA
Organism: Eucalyptus erythrocorys; assembly: GCA_014182555.1. Lineage (NCBI taxonomy): Eukaryota > Viridiplantae > Streptophyta > Magnoliopsida > Myrtales > Myrtaceae > Eucalyptus > Eucalyptus erythrocorys. The sequence goes on along the minus strand of CM024604.1, from coordinate 51,193,959 downwards.
ACAACACCCTACTATTATATAAACTTAATGATGGCATGAGTTCTCTCTTTAAATGGTAGGCTACAGAGAACCATCATAAAAAGGAAAGATTATTTCAAAAGCTCTAAATTTATTATATGATATGATAACATATTTTAGTCATAGATTTTTTAATTTTGTCAATTTTATAGCGTCCAAGACAAGTTATATTGTATCACGTGTAACCGTTGTTTCAAAATTGAATGTTCCTGGGCGAAGTATATACATAATGCACAAAATAGTTATTTTGAGAGAGAGAGAGAGAGAGCAGCTGGCCCCTTTGCGTAAACAGATGGGGACTCGCGCCCACGAGCTTGACCTGCTTCTCACTTCCCGTATTGACACTTGACAAGATCGGTGGAAATTCACACTTGAATCCTTAATCTCTCCGTAGGCTCTATGCAGCCACCATTCTCTGAATTCTGCAGCAATTTGACGTGAAAGGTGGTTGAAAAGACCACTGCCTTTTCCCGCCGCAAATCACATCATATTGGGAGCTTACTTCTCGTGCAACCAGCCTTTTTCGCTCCAACAATTTATGCTCTTATTGTGTCAGGACATGTCCGATTGATGCTTCATTTAAGCTTTTCAGTTGGATCTTGGTCATCTTCGTTTTGAATCAGACTCAATTTTGCTGTAGATTTTAAGCTTTGGATGGACGTCCTCGTATGTGTGAATGCACACAATCTGATCCATTTCTCTTAATCTCTCATCAAACACGAAAATGTGTGTAAACCCATTGATCAAAGATGGATGGGAGTGGTCCAAAAATATTACACTTCGTCCCATTGCTATTGTGATTTTTTTTGTCTCTAGTATGTAATTATGACAATAACAACTTATCATAGCCTAAACACCAACTCACTAAACTCCTTCACCTTCTACAACTAGTCACTATTAAGCACTATATATATAATATCATAAGGACCCATATCGTGTCTCTCTATAGACAAGGTCTGAGATGTCTATATAAATAATGCAACAGTTTAAACTCAAACATATCATGCTTGTAAAGAGAGAAGGTTTGAGAATGAAGTTATCATGTATGTTTACAGTTGTATATTATAACCGACGGGTCACAAGGGTGAAATGTGGCTTCAACATTGGACAAGGTTTGAGAAGGTTTTCATGTCCACAGAAATGCCTGTGCTCAAAGAAGACGCAAATTTAGTTACTCTAAAGAAAAGAAAAAAAAAAAAAAAAAGAGTTTTGCCGGATTGCAATTGGGTGTCGTGACTGCAAAATTACATATTTGGGTACAATTTGTGAATTGGAACGTTTATGTAATAAGTAAACTTACCCTCGTGACCCAAATACCAACCTTGTTAGAGTATGTTTGCATAAATAACATAACAATCTTTTTCTAAGTGACTATATAATGAGAAATTGTTTTTCTAGAAAGTACATACCTATCTAAGAAAGGTGTCGTGTATGTTTGTGGTTTAATTAGGTAATTTGTTTATTGCCCGTGTTATGAGAGAAATTTCTCGTCGGCATCGGTAGAGCACAAAAACGTGGCCTCGCCCAAGAAAGATACAGTTGAAAGAGAGAGCCGTCGGATTTGACCGGGGAAACCGTTAAATGAAGATAATTAATAATGGCATGAGTTCTCTCTCCTAAATAATACAGTCTCGTATGTACATCATCAACAACAAAAATATATCTAGAGACGTCTGTGTGAATTCTTTTAGTGACTACTTATTGTATCTGTACATGTCAAATTGATGCAACATATAAGTTTTTCAGTCGATCTTGGTCAATTTCAGTTTGAACTGGACTTAATTTGGCTGTAGGTTTTAAGCTTTGGATGGACATGCTTGTAAATGTGGATGCGCATGATCTGTCCATTTCTCTCAATCTCCCGTCAAACGTGAAATCGTGTGCAAATCCACCGATCAAAGATAGATTGGAGTGGTCCAAAAGTATTGCACTTCGTCCTATCGCTACCGTGTGATTGGTTTCGTCTCTCTAATATATAATAACTATGACAACCACTTTCCATAGCCTAAACATCCACTCACCGCACAAAATAAGAGCTTTCGTATTAGGACAAAATCTATCTTGCTGAACTTGAGCACTTAATCATTCGGTTAATTTCTTCTTCTTTTTTCATTTTCTTTCTTAATCTCAAAGGCAAAGTTACGTGTACCATGCGACAGACCAAGACGCCATGCGAGCTGAGCCTTACCATGAGGATTTATGCCCTTTTTTGTTTTGGAAAAGAAATGAGAAAGATGTGATTGGATCTATGTGATGATGGTAACAAAGATAGAATTGCAGAATCAAAAGAGTAAGTTTCATTGAGTTGTTGGACAATATATGCACACTCAAATATTAGTTTACAAAATCAAAAACAAAATAAAAGATAATTAAAAAAAGATCAACATATACAGTTGAGTGTTGTGGGTCGTTAGCCAATTTTAAAGATCACAATTTGAGTTTTCAGTTGGGAATTCCATCTCTTTATTACACCCCTGCACAATGGAGGATCCATTGAATTGCCAATCTTGGCCTGAAAATTCAAGAGCTTTCATTTTGAGACAATTTTTGTAAGGAGGTCTACCAATTAATCTTTTGTGGAGATATGAAAAACTCGATGAGGTCACACCCCAAATCCTACAAGGATAGGGGTAATGACACAACTATCATTCCATGCAAAAGACGCAATTTCAAACCACCAAAATTCAAGTCCCGAAATCCCCATCAATGACGCTCTCACTTTAACAATTTGAAAAACACAAAAGATGAATGGAATAAGCAACCCTAGCCTAACGAGTAATACGTATATCTTCTAAGTAGATCAAGCATCCATTATGCATATTTATAAAACTAAACCACAACTCATTCAACTCAAATCCAAAATATAACAAACCTATAATAAGAGAATAAGTCATATATGTTTCAACATATACATATATATATATATATATATATATATATATATATATTTTTCACAATAATATCAAATAAATAAATTCATCAAAATCACACGCCAATGGTCTATTTCGCTGGCCAATCTCATACTTAGATATCAACCGTAGTCACATATAACACTTGGTGACAATGTAAACAAGGCCTTGTTTAGTAAAAAAAAATTATGTTCCTTAGAACAACTATTTTTGTTCTTTTGTTCCAAAAAACAAAAATAGAATGGAAACCTATTTGGTAAAATTTTTGTTCCCAGGAACAAAAGATCTATTTTTTTGTTCTTGGGAATAAATTTGGAATAGAAATAAGTAAAAAATAAAGTAACTTCTTATTTTTGGAAACAATTCCTAAGAATCAAAAGAACAAAAATAAATAAAAAAAAAAATTGTTTTTTCTTCTCTTCTCTCTTTTTTCTCTTTTTTTCGTCTTTTTCCTTTACTTCTTCTTCCTTTTGGCGAATTGCTAGCCTTGGCCATGACCGACACCGACGACTGGCCAGACGAGGGCCAGTAACCTTGCCGAAGCGTCACTGACCCTCGACGATGCCAAGCCATGGCGAGGCTTGTTGGCCCAAGCCTCGCTGGTGGTTGCGCGAGGTCAAACTCACCTGGCCAAGGCGAGGTTGAGCCTCGCGCAACCATGGTGAGGCTCAATCTCCGTCGACAAGCTCGCCGAGACCACATCCAGCCCGTCACTAGCTACCATCGTGGCCAACGACCGACTGAAGAGAAAAAGAAAAATGAGAAAAGATAAAAATAAGAAAATATAATAAAAATAATTTTAAAAATTAAGAATTCTACCAAACGCATTTCTATCCCGGGAATAAAAATTTTATAGAGTTACCAAATGCATTCTTTTGCTCAAAAATTGTTTCCAATAACAGAATCAGAAAAAATCATTTATGAAAAATTGTTCCCTAGAACAAAAGCGTTACCAAACGCATCCCAAACTTCCCCCTTCGCAAGGTTTCCATCTATATTGCCCATGACTAGTCCACAAGGATATCATAAACTAGTATTGAGCATTAACATCAATGCACAACAACATCCTCCACAATCCATAAAACCAAATCCATAATTCATTTCATATATCACAATATTTTTCCCAAACTATTTCATAAACCAAATTCATGAATCAACATATACATACATACATACATAAATTCTTTCATGACAACTTTCAAAATCATTTGGCAAACGAATGGCAACCATCAACTCATAGTAGAAGCCCGATCTAAATTTTATGCAACAAACATGTTTATTTATAATTCATAATATACCGAATCCTTTTAGTACTTTCTAGACATGGGTTTAGAAATTCATTGACAAGATAGCACTACTCAGTACTCACTTGGAAATGCCTCAAATAAACAACACCTAGCTAAATGAGTGTCATGATCCTAACAATTAAATGAGAATCGTTGTTAAAGCCAAATAAAACTCTATCTTAACTACAAAAAATGGTACCAACCAAAAAAAAAAAAATTCAAAAAATGGTAAACTATGCCTAAACGTCTTGAACAATTCAATTTTCGAAAACCCTCCTATTCAAGAAAAGACACGTAATTTTAACCTTTAAATCATGAAGTAAGATAAAAACAGATGTTTCTCTGAAAGAACAATGTAGAACCAGCCTAAAAGCAGAAAAGAGAAAGGGTGTGGATTCTCCAACATATGGGTTCTGAGGGGGAATAGTGCGGCTGATTTTGCTCCAAGTTGGATAACATCGACCGGTAGGTCATTCATCAGAAAAAAGAAAAATGCTCTTGGTGTTACAATTTGCAGAGCATGAACAGGGCATCTCGTCAATACTCTGCAACACCAGAAACCTAGTAGTTACCTACTTTGAGAGAAATCCAGTCCGTGAATCAGAATAGGAGTCATTACAGAAAGCGGCCACAGTCAATCTGATATACTTATCTACCATGCTGATGGCCCTGTGTCGTCTGTCAAGCATATCTCACAGAATCAAACGAGATGAGCAAATCTCGTTACCTTAGAAGTATTGAAGCACTTACAGCTACAGAGCATCAGGTTGCATCCTTGTGGCTACTGTCATGTAAAAATAATGCCCCATAAATCAGACTTAGCTGCAGGAAGCAACCGATATAGGAAAGAGTAAAGACAGTAGATTGGCAAATAAAGACAGTGGATTGGCAAATCTGAGAACGGCTATTTAGTGGCAGAGAGCATTGCTTTAGCAGAAACACTAGGCAAAGCTCGAAGGAACTCTAGTTAAACGTCACTAGAAAAGAAATATGGCATGTACTGCAAAACCTAACTAGTCAAATTACAAAATCAATTAAGAAGAAAAGGAAGAAGAAGAATTATTTTGCACAAAAACGTATCTAATCAACTTTGCATCACAACCTAAAGACAGTGCTAAGTACATAGATAGGTGCAGCACATGTTGTCCTAAAATGGCCTGTCTGGTTGCAGCGACTACAGTGCACAACTCGTTTCACATGGCCTCGATCTTCTGCTCGGACATGCTTCTTCCTTGGCCTTCCAGGTGGACGCAGTGACTTATGAGGGTTGATGATAATCTCGACAGATCTGTTGGCCATATTGCATTGTGCTTCTACTTGGAGATATGAACCAAAATCTACATACCCCTGCCACTGATTTGGATAGAGCATCTCAAGTTTATGCAATATATGCCAGCGTGCGAGCAATCTAGATTAAGCAACAAACGTTAATGGAAAGGGACTACTTAACAAACTTCTTGGGCCGTTCTTTAGCATCTCTGTACTTCTTCACAATAACACCATACAATGCCATCTGCTCGCTGGCACTTAGAGCCGTATGACAGTAAGTCGCGAAATGTTCACAGTTATTAGCAATAGCATCTTAAGTACCAAATTCATTGCTCCCAAGAAGCTGATAAGCAACCTCAACGACTTCTTTAGGGGATTTGTCACAAGAAAGGGTGCTGCAAGTTCCTGCATTCTTCAGGAGATGGCCCAGTCACGGTACGTCATACATGAAGTAATGGATGGAATGAAGCTTCTTGTCGTTGCCTCGACAGAAGCAATCGAGGCACGTCTTAACGACCTGCTGGCAAGTGTTTTCCAGGTAGCCACATACTGGACAGGCAGGCACAGGTTTTGGTTCGACTCTGGAAGGTGAGAAGATGGTCTCCTTGCCATCCGTCCTGGTGAAGTGAATCACATAACCGTCTCCCACATATATTCCTGGCATGTTTAGATACAACTTGGTGAATTATGAAACACTTCATAAAACCACAGATTTTCCTAAAAGATGGAATTAAACCACCAATAGCAGTAGGATCTGGGTTGCGTTTGCTAGCAGCAAGATTAAGCAGGCCTTTTGCACAATAGGCCTTCAAATAACTTTACACTCGACTTTCTTTTCTCGGTCATAAACTTTCCAGTGAAGTTGTAAGGACCTATAAGGACAAGACGAGCAAAACAATAAAAGAACAAAAATGGCTATAACACCAAAGAGATCACACGAACTATTACAGTAGTTTAAAAGAATGTAGGAATGGAATCTAGAAACAAAAAAGTACGCATTTGACTCAGAAAAGGCATGTAATTTATGCATCTAACTTCAAATACTAATCGTAGTTCTCAATTGGCGTTACCATCTTCCATTGTCGGTGGGTGTACGATTCGGCAAATTCCACCTCATGGCCCTGCTTTTGGGCCAGGGGAGACAGAAACTGAAGCTTAAAATTTGATTTTAATCAGTCTGAAAAGAAAGCTTCACCCAATTTAAGAAGAGAAAAGAACCCAATTAGAAATAACAGGGAAGAAGAGATCTCATTAGCAATCAATAGAGGAGCTGAAGAAGACTGACCATGGTGACTATAAGAGCCGTATTGCCCGTTAAGTGTCGATGTAGTCACCAGGTTTCCAGATCTTCTGGGTCGACCTTCTTCCATAACAGGTTCGTCATCGCCCTTTTCACCTCAGAATCTTTCGGACTCTCTGTTCACTCTCAAAGACTTGCCTATGGAAGACGGCACTGCGACCCAGCATAAACATACAGACGATGCTATGAGATGACCGCAATTCTTGTCCATCCAGTTTGGTTCCTACTTTTCTCCGGGCGCCTAGATGAGACGAAAATGGTCCAGTCAATGAAACGATTCAGTTTCTTCCTCTCCACGCAGTCGTGCAACACTGGCCGAACACTGCCGAAGAAGATGTCCCAATGAAGGTGAAAAACGAGTAACCGTTCCTTTTTTCATATCCAATTGCATCTGCTTGGGGGGATAAGAGCAAGGGAAAAGTGTCCAAAAAGCCACAGACCTATTTCATTTATATTAATTTAATCTTAAATCATGCTAAATTAATTTTAAATTTTTTTACTTTGTGTCAATTTAATCCTAAGCCTTTTAATTGTATCAATTTAATTATAAACCTTTTGAACTAGTATCAATTTAATTTTAAACATTTTGACTTGGTACCAATTTAGCCCTTCCGGCTAATTTTGGCAAGATATTGCTAATGTGACTACTGACCAACTTACATGACTCCACCAACACCGTTGTGGTCAATTTTTAATAATTTTTTTAATGGGAGCCGTCATAGGGCTCGCCCTCGCCAAGTGAGGGTTGGCCTCGCCTAGGCTAGATCCGGCAAGGCCAACCCTAACCGGGCTCGGCCTCACCATGATTGGGCAAGGCCAACCCTCCTAGCCATAGCCAGTGGCTAGTGGTCAGTCACTGGCAAAAGGGAGAAGAAGAAATGAGAGAAAAAAATAGTAAAAAAATTTGAAAAGTTATTAAAATATAATCAAAATTTATCCACGTCAGCACCGATAATACCACTTAAGCTAGCTAACATCTGTTCTATCAAAATCCAGCCAAAATTAACCAAATGACTGAATTGACATCAAATCAAAACGTTTAAAATTAATTTGGTATTAATTCAAAAGGTTTGTAACTAAATTAGCATCATTAAAAGGTATATAATTAAATTGGCACCAAGTCAAAAGGTTCAAAACTAAATTAGCACCATTAAAAAGTTTAAAACTAAACTAGCATCGATACAATTGGTTTACGACTTTTTTGACACTTTTTCCATAAAAGCTACTTCTTTCTTTTTTTTCTATTAAGTGATGATGAGCAAAATTGGCACAAGACTCACTTATCTTTAGGTCCACATCCTTCCGAGGGCTCTCAACTCCTATTTTTATTCTCATATTATTCTTGAATAAAGAATAACAATTTACTTTTTTTTGGTACGGAAGTTCCTTCCTCAGATTTTTATTTCTTATTTCTTGCGGAATTTATGCATGACTTTGTTGCACAAGTGCCGTGGACACACCGTCGATTTGTTTTTCAAAAAGTCTTCAAAATACATGCTGCACTCATTTATTTCCAATTTAGCGTACTTTTTCCCCTTGAATTTGAATTAGGCATAGGATTCTTGTAGATGCTTATAAGCTTTGGGAATTAAATAGGAGTGATCAATTTTAAGATGGGTCGATTCTTAACCTGAAGCCTGAAACCAGATTAGGCAAGGTCGGTTCCCCGTTCATGAAATCGGGAACCAGCCCACTTGATCCTAGAATAAAAAATATATGTTTTTGTTGTTTTTATTTCTTTGATTTCTTCTATTCCCTGTATCTTGAACTCCAAAAGTCCGGTATTGCCTTTTGCTTACATTTAGTGATATTGCTTCAACCATCTCCTAGAGCAATTGTACCTTCATTATGTTCCAATAAATTCAATGGTTTTGCTTTCCTTTTTATTCTTTTCTGCATCAGTTTTTGTTTGTCCCTTCCATGTGCATCTTCTTGGTTACAAGGCTTACAAAGCTACAAGTGGGAGTTTCCCAACATTGAAAGAAAAAAAGAGCATTATTTTCAATTTATCGTTAAATGTTTACATATCAGGGTTGCGATATTAATTGGTGATCGACTAGTCCTCCAATGGATTTTGTAGTCATCACTTTATTACAGGGTGTCGTATCAACGTATTTATTTATTTTTATTTTTTTGGGATCGTATCAACGTATGTTACTTAATATAAAAATGCGTACAAATTTGTGGTCATCACTCTTATCTCTATTGAAGGTCAAAAAGAAATGTAACCAAGCATCTTTACTCTCTAAGATTTTTAAAAAAAATTATAAAAAAGAAAGCAAATCAGTCCGGTTTAGGTGGTTCGGTTCTGCACTTGGAATTGGTAACCGCTTGAAATCAGCCTGCTTGGTCTGGTACACGTTGCATTAAGTACTCTACGTGACTTGCCAAAGTTGTCTACTTAGCAATTAATATGCAAAACGAGTCGTCTCCATGATCCCTCAAATTAAAAACCCCAAATCCAGTCACTACGAACTAGCCACCACGACCACCAGCTGCCACCACCAAACATCATAATGGTGGTGGTGTGCTGCTGCAAGGTGTTGGTGAAAGCACTAGCTTGCACCAGCTTGCACCAACACCTAGACCTCAACAACGACGGCAATCGGCGAGCGACTATGAGTGAACGGTGAGCGGCCATAGAGCCTTAGCAATAACAACGACCAAGCATGAAGAATCGAGCGTGAGAAGGACAGCAAGCGTGAGACAGACAATAAGCGTGAGACAATGCTTGATTCACTACGCTAAACAACATCATTTATCAACCATGCCAAAATGACATCATTTAGCATTCGCCCTGTCCACATGGATAATAATTCTTAAAATTATTGCCACGTCAATAAAAATACTCGCCTAAAAATTGTTATGTTAACAGTTTGATCGGAAATTCACGCTATTGACACATAATTGTTCATTTCTTTTTCAATTTTGGCACTTAAATGTACATTTTGAAAGTTTTAACACTTAAGCATCCACCCATATCAAGTTTTGGCATTTTGGATGTTCGACACTCATTTTTGTTTGTACCTTTCATATGCATCTTCTCGATTATAGAGCTGCAATTGGGATTTTTTTTTTTTTTTTTTTTTTTTTTTTTGGTAAAGGAGCTGCAATTGGGAGTTTCCCAACATTAAAAGCAAAAAAAAAAAAAACATTATTTGCAGTTTTTCGTTAGATAAATGTTTACGTGATCGGAATTGCGGCATCAATTGGTGATCGACTAGTCTTCTACTGGAATTTAGTCATTACTCTATTACATGGCATTATACATCAACATATGTTAAATAATATAAAAATACATATATGTGGAGATATATTTGTAGTCATAACTCTATTTCTATTGAATGTCAAAAAAAAATTGAACCAAGCATATGTACTCTTTAAAAAAAAGGAATTATATATAAAGGCTTATTCGTCCAATCTGGGTGGTTCAGCTCCCCACTTAGAATCAGAAAACCGCTCACAACCAATCGGTTTAGTCTGATTCCTAGATTGGAACCAGACTGATGCTTGCCCCTAGGCTTAAAGACGGGACCGCAACACTCAGATCCTGGCCAAGGAAAGACTAGTCCTGGAATTTTGGAAGATCAGTTCCGAGATTCCGACAACACCTTTTGACGATGCCCTACGAGACAGAACTAGGATCCATTTGGATTGGTGTTCCACGAGATGCTGCCGTCTCTCGGCATTTCCGATTCTCAGTCAAATCATCTGGCTTCTTCAAAGGGGAGTCATTTACAGCAGATTCGCTCCCCGTCAATACATTAATGAAGAGAAGATTCTCTCCTCAACCATAGAGTACGATACAAAAAGAAAAATGTAGCATTTCTACCTTATTTAAACAAGCCTTTATCACAAAACTAGCATCGAACCCTTTGTTAACCAGTTTCACAGTGCGTGTCGTTCATGCAGATAACAACACTGCCAAAATGCAAAATGCAAATGCCCCAACTTCATGATTCCACCATGTCTACTATCTTCTGTGAGTGCGTCCTCAGGCATTTTCTCATGCGCGTCTAATCTGGAATCTGGTTAAAGTTCACTTCTTGGGTCAAGACAAAAAGGACAAAGGGAGAGAAAAGGAAGGAATTTTAGAGAGGCACCCACTCATGTTTCTGCCTCAGAACTCGTAGTCCAACCGGCTCACCTTCTCCTGATTCTTTGAGTGTCCTTGGCAGAAACTCTACTGACATCAATGAACGACTATTATTTCTTCACTTGACCGCATAATTGGCACAAAAAATAGATGGTTCTTGGACAACTCAATTTTGGAAAACCCTCCTATTCAAGAAAAGACACGTATTTTTGGCCTTTAATTCACAAAGAAAGATGAAAACAGATGTTACTCTGAAAGAGCCACGTAGACAAAAAGCCTTAAAGCGGAAAAGAAAGAGGGTATAGTTCCTGCAGTATACAGGCTCTGAGAGGGAATAGCGCTGCTCAATTTTCTTCAAGTTGGATAACATCCAACCGGTAAGTCATTCATCAGAAAAGAAAAATGCTCTTAACGTTACAATTTGCAGAGCATGAACAGGGCATCTCCTCAATACTCTACAACACCAGAAACCTAGTACCCACCTACTTCAAGAGAAATCCAGTCTATGAATCAGAATAGGACTCATTACAGAAAACGGCCACGGTCAATCTGACATACTTATCTACCACACGGATGGCGCTTTGTTGACAGTCAAGCATATCTCACAGAATCAAACAAGATCAGCAATTCTCGTTACCTGGAAGTATCGAAGCATGTACAGCTACAGAGCATCAGGTTGATAATGCAGATAAATCAGACTTAACTACAGGAAGCAACCAAATATGAGGAAAGGGTAAAGATAGCAGATTGGCAAATCTGACAACAGCTATTTAGTCGCAGAGACCATTGCTTCAGCAGAAACACTCGGCAAAGTTCAAAGGAACCCTAAACATCACTAGAAGAGAAATATAGCATTTACTGCAAAACCTAACTAATAAAATTACAAGAACAATTAAGAAGAAAAGGAAGAAGACGAATTATTTTGCACAGAAACGTATCTAATCAGCTTTGCATCATGACCTAAATAGAGTGCTAAGTACTTAGATAGGCGCAGCACATGTTGTCCTAAAATGGCCTGTCTGGTTGCAGCGACTACAGTGCACAACTCTTTTCACACGGCCTCGATCTTCTGCTCGGACACGTTTCTTCCTTGGCCTTCCAGGTGGACGCAGCGACTTGGGAGGGTTGATGATAATCTCAACAGATCTGTTGGCATTAGGATCTCCATCAGTTAATTCCTTCCAAAGTGACTTATCAGGAATTGGATGTATGGTTTGTGAGTAGGTCTTCCGGTAGGTGGCAACTGTGAAACAACTCTCTGTAAACCGGTGCACATTCTGCCGACAGGAAAGCAGGGCGGCTACAGCATGAGCACAAGGCAAACCGTACAATTGCCAACCTCGACAGAGGCAACAACGATTGCGAATGTCCACTATGTTCGTTCCTTCATGGGATATAACTTCAAATTCGGCTTCATTAGCACGGAGCACCTGAAAGGATCGTGCACGATCTAGAGCATCGGCAACCCGCCTTTCAGCTGAAGGCACAAGTATTGAGGTCCACTGCATGCTGGTCTCTCTGCGTTCATTGAACCACGTCATGAGCTGCCTCCGAATACATTCCATCATCTGAATTATTGGGAGGCCAGAGGCTTCTAAAATCCAAGTGTTGAGAGATTCAACAATGTTAGCTGTCAAATGTCCAAACCTCGTTCCCTCAAAATAGGCAGTTGCCCACAAGCGAGGTGGAATTCTTCGAATCCAATATGCAGCCTCCTGCGAGATCTCTTCAATCTCCAAGATCTTAGCCTCAAACTCAATTACAGTGAGAGCATATGCGGCTTCCCACAGAAGGTTGACAAGCATCGTGTTGTTAAACTCTTTACGGAAGCTCTCACTCAAGTGGCGCATGCAAAACCCATGAAAAGCAGTAGGAAAATTTGATTCAACTCCATCCACAATACCTTTCTGCCTGTCCGACAAAATTGTGAGCCTCGGCATATTTTCTGTGTTCATCTCAAGCAAATTATGGAGTTCAGATAGAAACCACATCCAATTATCATCATTCTCCTCGTCAACCACACCAAAAGCAAGAGGAAACAGGGCTCCATCCCCATCAAAACCAGTAGCAAGAAGCAAAGTACCGAGATACTTGCTCTTTAAATATGTCCGATCAAGTCCAAGTAATGGTCGGCAGGCATTTAGAAAACCATAGATTGATGCTTGGAAAGATATGAATAGGCGCTGAAAACAATTATCCGCATTATTTCCATAAACAGATGCTATACTCCCTGGGTTTGTCCGTTTAACCTGGTCACAATATTGTGGAAGTAAGCGATACCCTTCTTCGAAGGAACCTCGCATAGCTGCCATGATACGCTCTTTCCCTCGCCAAGCTTGTTTGTATGACAAGGTGATGCCGTGAACACGATGGATCTCTTCAAGTATTTCTTTTGGCTTGCAGTTAGGATTCTCCTTTAGGCGTTGTTCCACGGAATTCGCAACCCATTGAACTGATGCTTGTTGATGGCCAAGATGAGAAATTCCTCCACATGTATGATTATCATTGATGGTCCTAATAGTAAAAGTAGGAACACCTGGTAGTTTTGCTGCATGAATGCGCCATGGGCATCCTTCGCTTGCACATTTGGCAGTAAAACGAGTCTTGTCAGATTTTATGGTCTGAATTTCAAAATGAAGTGCAATAGCTGTATCTCTTAGAGCCCTCCGGCAGCTCTTGACATCAGGGAACTCCTGGCCTACTGATAGCTCATAGTTTGAGCCAGAAATAATAGTACGGGCTTGAATGATAGGACTGGCAACAAGTGCATGCTCGACATCCAGATCCTCTGCAGGTTCAATTGCCATTTCCTGGTTATGATCTATTGCTAGCTCCAGATTCTCATCAAGTTCCTGATTTTCTGAAACTCCTAACTCATTGCTTTCTGATAATGCAAGCTCATGGTTCGGTGCAGGTAAAGCCAATTCATGGCCTTCATGATCAGGCTTCCTGTCCATAGCCAGCTCATTGTCATGCACATAGCCATGGCCACTGCTTCCCTCGGCATCATGGTTTGGTCCTAAGCCCAATTCATGATCATGAGCATGTCCTAAACCAAGCTCATGCTCATGTGTCTGTCCCAAACCCAGATGATGCTCGTGGTTCTGTCCAAGTTCCAGATCATGGTTTTGGCTGAGTCCTATGTTATGATTATGTCCTGGCACGAAGTGCTGATTTTGTGCTAGAGCTACATTATGACTTTGCCCCAATATCAAATCGTGGTTAGCCATTGAAGAACAAATCTCAGTGTATGAATAACTTCTCCAGCCACTCAACAAATGGTGACTTTAGCATTAGAAAGAGACTTCTGACTGTCCTGTAAATGACCTGCAAAGCAGACAACCGTCCTTGATTATAAAACAAACAACCATGACCCAAATTTACCAAGAAAGCTTGCATGTATACAATCAGGGCATTAGGACATTCAAATGTACAGACAGTTCACCGAGTTTATGCTTCATATTCAAAGATTGCCATGTGTAAATCGTAAATAAATACAGCACAAGAATCAGCCAATGTCGATGAAGAACGAGATCCTGCTCTCTCTCTCTTCCCCCCCCTTCCCTTTTCCTTGCCCCTCAAGGACAGGACAGTCAACAGAAAGAACGATTTTATTTCTTTTTTCGGTGCAAATAGAAAGAATGATAAGCAGCAATAAATCCGGCAAGCATTATCCCGTTAACCATGTTTCCTCACCTCCCCCATCCCCTGGGGCAAGTCGATGGAACTGGATTGATTACTCATCCTAAATCTCCCGGATTTTCGAAATCCTTGACCATATGGCCGCAAAATTAAAAATTTAAGCGAGGAGCAGCCTATAACTCGATTGAAGCTTCAATCCAATCCATCCATCATGAAAGCTTCAAAATTCCCAATCAACAGAGAAGTGCTCGCAAAACTATAATCTCTATTGACCACTACACTCACTAACCTCAGAACAAACACTCAACCGCAAGCTCTAAGACCCGAGCTTCAGTTTCTCTACTTTTTAATAAAGCGGGAGAGTCAGCGATCAGTGTAATTCGAATCAAAAAGCTCATCACCAAACCAACCCAACCCAACCCAACCCAATTCCAGAAAAACCTAGAACAACACACTAAACTGGCAATCACCTGAGAATTCAAGAACCAACCCAGCTTCAACCGAGCTCGGATCAACGGAGCCAGCCCCCATGGAGCCAGGAACCGGAGATGGGTCCCTCCAGAATCCGCTAAAGCAGCGGTCTTTGACGACGGCGACGGCGACGGGCGACCGCGACGGCGACGGGCCGGATCGGAGCTAGGGTTTCGGGGGCGATCGAACCGGGAGGGCCGTGACGGGGATTTGAACGGGAGGAGAGACGGGAGGGAAATTGGCGGGTAAATTGGGGGAGGAGGAGTGGGGTGTTGTGTGGGTGTGGAGGAGAAATATGGAAAACCCAAGGGGGAGAGATTGGGGAAAGGCAGGGGCAGAAGAGGGAGAGAGGGAGAGAAGAGGGGCGCTGGGGAAGTGGGGAGGATGGGAAGAATGGGAAATTATGCAGAGCCCTTTGCTTCTTGGCGTGAAGGGAGAACGGGGCATTTAGGTCAAAGGGGAAAGAGGAAGGAGAGAGAGAGAAGGATTGTAATCCTGATGCCCTTGTGGATTTGGGTTTTGAGAATTTGATCTTTTGGAATTGACTCTTTTGGGCCTTCCCAGTTGTGCTTTCTTGGCTTTGGACCTCCTATTCTTTATTTGGGGGAAGTTTTGTTTGGACTAATGTTTTGTCCCTCCTTAAAAGCCTCATGATTTCCTCCTTTTTTTCTCTCTCTTTTTCCTCCTATATTAGCAATTAGTGGGGAAGCATGGATCATGCATAAGATAATGGCAAAGTTGATTAAACTTTTTCAGGTCATGCGAGCCGCCACCGGTAGAGCATAAGGGTGGGCACCGAACAGTGGTGCAAGGTCGGGAATCCCGTTTCCCATTTCCCAACTCGTGAGGCAGGACTTTGCCCCCAAAAAACATAGTAAAAATATATAATCAATCTAATTATGAGTTATTCTATTTTAAATTTAGGGTAAAAGCCTTAAAAAAAACCTACCATGTCCATTATGGTGTATTTATCTAAAACTTTTTTTGTGACACCGAAAACTCGAAATTTATACATATATGATACATTTATTCAAAATTTATATAATATGACACATTTACTCTAAATTTTTTTGCGACACAAAAAATTTCAAACTTATATCTGTATGATATATGGTGTCGCAAAAGAAGTTTTGGATAAATGTGTCACACAAGTATAAGTTTGGGATTTCTGGTGTGACAAAAAAAAAATAATTGAGTGAATATGTCACGATTGGCTAAATTTAGGAACTTTTTATATCATTGTCCCTTAAATTTATTCACATTTTTGTCAAATTTCATTTATAGTTTATTAAATTTCACTGGATCAAGATCTATAATCGTATAAAGTTAAACAATAATGTAGTTAATAAGTATATTTGGTTCAGATTGTAACATTTCATAAATTTCATTTTTCATAAAAATGATACACATGAATTGCTTTAAAAAAGTAGTCCCGTGTAAATATTTTCATTATCAATAATAATTTATATTTAAATATTTGCATTTGTAATGAACAACTTTTTATATTCATTCCTATTGATAAGTGATCCAAACAATCACTTTTGCATATTTTTTGTTCAATTGTTATTTTTTTCACAAAAACAAACCAACTCAAATGATAATATATGTTTTGTTCAATTATATCCATTTACTCCGGGGGTGCCGAACAAAATATGGGCAGATTTTTAAATTCCCTCCATACCCTCTTCACAAAAATTTAAAAAAATCTCTAATTTTTCAGATCCATTTTCATTCCCCTTATTTTCGTCCTGTAACTAAACAGAACAATTACCGCATTAATAGATTCAACCAATGCTAGAATTTATTTTAATCGATCATAAGTTTTGGGATTTGTTAGACCAATAAAAATGAATCACAAACCCATTTCCGAATCCATATATGATTATATGTATTAGTTATATTCGATAAAGAAGTCATAAATAAGTTTAAACATAATAAGAGAGTTAAATGAGTCATAAATGGATTTATGACTTGCTTATATTTATTCAATCCACTCCATGACTCTCTAATCCTTATCTTTTGTCTTCATTTGAGCGCATTCGCCAGCAATCTCATTTCTATTTTAGTTACGAATTTTCCTAAATTAGAATAAATATAAAAGTGTTATAATAATATTTGTCAAGTTGAGCTTTGCATTGGATATGGGTTGGGCGGGGTTAAGTTTGCGTGGGATATGGATTATTAAATTAGCATCACATGAAAATGAGTTTATTTGAGTCAAATCATTTTGGATCCGACCCAAATCCACCTGTGTATTGGTGACCAACCAACGCAAAAAGGGCAGGTTGGCAAAAGCAGAAGATGCTTTGCGTCTCTTCAGGGGAATATCTCGCAACGTTTACGTTCCCAGCATTCTAATGGATTGCCTCTGCCAATTGAAAATGTCTGATCTGGATTTTTCCTTTCGACCAAAATGTCCACGCTCGGGCTCGAACCGGATGTGGTGAACTTTAACACTTTGCTCGACGGCCTCCCTGAAGAGGGTGAGATCGCGCGAGCCTTGACTGTTGGCAGAAAGAAATGTGGGGCGAAGGTTTCAAGGCTTCATCTTGAAGGGATCGTGCACAACCGGTAATACTTAGCCAGCCCTTCGGTTAATGAGGAATTTGGAAGAAAGGGGTCGCGAGCTGGATGTGGTCATGTACACCACGATCATCGATGGTTACTGCAAGGAAGGACCGGCGCCTGGCGGCGGAGGCAATGTGGCTTCTTCAACTTACAATACCTTGATTCATGGCTCGTGCTGCATAGGAAAAAGGAAACGAGCGAAGGCCTTGTTAGAGAAGATGATTGATGATGGAATCGGCTCGAATGTTATCAATTATAACTCCTTCATCCATGGTCTATGCCGTTGTGCCCAATAGGTAGACGCTCAAGCTCTGTCGAGTGAGATGCTGCGGGGAGGAACAAGGCCCGATGATCGAACCTTTGCTAATATTTTGGATGCGCTCCGCAAACGGGGCATGACTAATGAGGCGAAGTGCATATTTGATTCGATGATCAAGATGGTTGTTGGGCCGGATATAGTTACTTATAAATCATTGATCAATGGTTACTGCCTTCAAAAACAAATGGATGATGTGGCAATTACATTTTATTTGATGACTGCAAGGAAATGCAATCCTAATGTTGTGCTATAGCTCATTGATTAATGGGTGCTGCATGGTTAAAAGAGTTGATAAGGCGATAAGTCTCCTTTGGGAAATATTGGAGAAAGGATTAGTCTTTAATGTTGCCACTTATGGTTGTCTCATAGATGGCTTTTTCCTTGCTGGAAACCCTGGGATTGCATATCAGCTGTTTTATAGGAGGCTAGCTTGCAATAATATAAATCAACAAACTTGTGCCATCATGTTGGATGGTCTTCGTACATATGAACAAGTCAACGAGGCAATGGCATTGTTTTGACATGTGGAAGATGGCATGGAGGATGTTCATACAATCCGCTGCAACATCCTAATTAACAGCTTCTGTGAGGCAGGGGAACTTGGATGTGCAATGAACCTCTTCAACTCGCTGAATGCCAAAGGCTTGCAACCTGATGTCGTGACATTTCAAGCCATCATAAAGGACTATGTAAAGCTGGCCAAATATTATCGTCCGAGCACTCCTTGAAGACGCTCAGAAAGTGAGAGCAATGCTTCTTCTAGGCAAAGATGATTGAGAGAGGCTTTTCTGCAGATGCATCCACGGTTAAAATTTTCAGTGCCTCGTCCAACAGTGCCTTGGAATCCTGAAAGTCTGCACCGGGTACATAAACTTTCATGAATTATGACTTCGTTTATAGTAAATAGCTAACCTTTATCTTGATGAGAGAAAACTGGGCTTGCTTCATCGATTGCTAGTAATTCTGTGTATGTTAGTTAAATTTATTACGAGGAAAAGAGCATAGCGGTGTGCAGAATGTAGCCCTTGGTTCATATACTTCTCTTACTTTGGCCATATTAGTAGAGTTTCATGCGGGGACCTTTATATGAAGTCAACTCCAATTATGAACCGTCCTCCCGCCCAACTTCCCATATTGAGAATCACAAGCTAGGGGCCGTCAAACATGAAAAGGCTTAAAACTAAAGTCAATTTAATTTGCAGAGCTTCCTATTGGTGGTGCTGGGAATGAGGCAACACTGTCTAGAGGTGGCAGAGTTTAAATTTGAAAAATACTTCCGTTTGCTTTTTGGGTACTGTTTACTATGGATTTAATGCCTGAAGTCGATGTCCTTGGAGATTCGAGAAAGAACATGTTCTGATTCGAGAAAAGAAAAACGAATACAAATGCAAGAATGACTGCACGTGTCCGTAAATCGCTGCTTGAGATAACGTTCTGCCATTGAATTTGGAGAAATAATGAAGAGAAATCTGCACCAGTTCTCGTGCATTGTGGCTATCCAGAAGTCCAGTGTTGGGGGATAAAAAGAGAAGCGGACTCTTTATCTGATGTAACCACTTTCTGCTAATTCTGCTTGAACAATGTGTAATGGCATTGCCTCCTTCTGCAGACAGATCTGCCGCATCTCTTATATCACTATCCCCTAAAAGCTGCAGCTTCAGGAGTACTGGGTTTTGTGAAGATTATTGTCACGAAAGATTCATGTAAGCATAATTGACTACGATGCAATTATCCCCTATATAATGTCATCCAGGAAGCAAAAAGCAACCTTAATTTCATCTTTATTCAAAAGCATGGGTAACTCATTTCGACAGTGATAAGGAACGAAGTAGTAGCTAGCACTTTTGCCTCAACAATGTAGTTTGTAACAATGAAGAAAAAGATTGTGAATTTGATGGGCTTGCTAGAGGATATTCCCTTTGATGTCGGTCTAGAGGTCTTGTTCTATCTTCAAATTGTCGTTTCTTTTGTTTTAAGACGACTTATCAAGAGCAACTTCAACATTATAGTCAAACTTGGAGACTGATGTCTCTCAACCAAGTAATGATCAAACACTGAATCTGAGGAGGAAAGATTTTATGGACCCTTTATCTGGGATTATGATTACTCTTTGGTTTCTTTCCTCTGATTTTCACTGTAGTTTTTCCTTTCCTGATAAGTACCATTGAAGTTCTATTCCTGAGGTCAAGCATTCCTGTAGGGATGGCCATGTGGCAGATATTGTTAAAC
Organism: Eucalyptus erythrocorys; assembly: GCA_014182555.1. Classification (NCBI taxonomy): domain Eukaryota; kingdom Viridiplantae; phylum Streptophyta; class Magnoliopsida; order Myrtales; family Myrtaceae; genus Eucalyptus; species Eucalyptus erythrocorys. Next base: position 51,173,852 of record CM024604.1, on the reverse strand, counting down.
TGATAAAATAATGTTTCACATGAGTGATCAATCATCTAGTTTCGTGTCAAGAAAAGATAGCATTCTTGTGGTGAAGCGAGTTTCCCTCGCAAAACTTGCAGGAGACTTATAAAAGTATCGGCAATGATTTTGAGTGAAGCTACTTAAATTTGTTTTCTGGAGATGTCATAATAATCGGCTTTACAGCATTGCCAATTTATTGCAATATACAAGTGCTCACTTAGCTTTTCAACTCACTGTTTCATGTTTTAGGCATTGGATTTTGGCAATAACTATTTAAAGCCAACGAATGCAAGTCAAAACATGCGGTATATGCTGCTAAGCTAGTTCGTGGATTTGGGTTTCCTTGTGATGTATTAGATTTGTCAGATAGTTCAAGTAATTTGCTTCTTTTAGACAGATTATGTGACCATAAGAAACTTTCTGAGGTGATGATAAGAAAGATTTGTGATCTACTGTGAACTGTGGATTTCTGCATAGACTAAAGATGATTGTACTAAAGAGTCTGATTTTGCATTTGGTTTCTCATATCACCATCTCTTCTTCTTATCCCTTTTTCTGCACGGAAGTCTCGGGGACATCAAGTCAAACCCTGAAAGGCCAGTCAAATGGTAAAATGCAGTGGATGGCCAAATAGAGAAAAACCCCAAAAGCCCACCCGCGAGTAGGCCAGTGCCTATATCCTTATTCAGGAGGGAAAAAGTAAAGGTCAAACCGACACTCCGGCGAAGTACGCACGACCCAGCTACCAAGGGTGGGTGGTGTCCATAAAGGCTGTCGCTGTCGCTGTCGCTTTGACTGCAGAAGTAGTCCTTCGTGTGCACGCACCATTCGCTTTCGGACCTCTGCAACCACCATGACTCCTTCTGTACGCTGGATAGCTGAAGAGCTCAGAGAGGGACCGATCCTTTTGTCGGTCGTGATCTTTCGGTCAATTATCCCAGCTGATCAGATGCATTGATGCAGAAATTACGATTACAGAATCGGTTTTGCGAGCGTCGGACGTGGGTAGATCCTCGGATTAGTTGGATCCATTGCAATCACCGCGCTTGCAGTGTCGCCCCCAACATGCCTGGAGCAGCACTTTCTGACATAGTTCATCTAGTAATGAGTGAGAGTAAACATAATTCCATTATAGAATCGGAAATCTGAGAATCCTGGACTCCCAGCTATGTATGGTACTTTTAGATTTTAAAAATTGGGAAATTTGTTCTAATGGGTAGAAATCTGAAATCTAAAACGAGTTTTATATCTTTCTAGTATCCTATAGCATTAAATAATAAATGTATAATCAGAAATCACTAATAAATTAAGACTTTTACTTTATTAATATAAATTTTTCATTTAAATATAAGTCGTGATCAATGAATTATAACAAATGATCGTCATTAAATGTAATGATTCATTGCAATCATTTAATTAATAATACAAGTGAAACATGAGTAAACTTTTGAACTAATTATGAAATCTATGACAGGATAGATTTTAGGTTTCAAAAATTAAAGAGTATATTTCGACAAGTAAAAGTTACCGGTTTTACGTGGAATCTAAATCCCCCAAGTAATAAGGGCAAAAAGAGTAGAGTTTCATCAAGATTGGAGGCATGATAAGTTGCGGGGTATTTATCATTTTGTGATCATTTTGTTTATAGATGGATAACATGCTTTAGATTGCCCTGCTGTTGTTGACATGGTATCGCTGTTTTGAAGAATAGTTGCTAGTTCATTCTGAAACTTGCTCCTCGAGAAACCAATAAGCAAGTAGAGTGAGGGTTGCATTCAGTATATCCAGGATTATTAAGCCAAAGAGAACCTATGGAAGCATGTGGCACCAAGCTTGTCATGCCTTAGGGTATCATCTGAGTCAAACTAAAGACGTTTTGTGGTTCTAATTTTCACTTATAACTTCGTTTCTGAAATTTGAAATACAAAAAGATTATGTTGTGAGGGAAATTTATATACGTTGTACAGACTAATGTTCATATATTATGAGAAATTCCAAGTGTTCCGCGTAAAATGTAATAATCTCATTCCAACAATTGACTCTTGCGTAAGGTTCAACAGACTAGTAAGGTTTTCAAAGGTATTCAGATGGAGGGAGAAAACCCTAGACCAAAGGAGAAGAAAAATCGAAGGAGAATAAAAATAAAAATATATAATAAGGAAAAGATAAATCCAACCAAAATTATTGAAGCAGGGGAGGCAGCAAGAGAAGACCAAAAACAATGAAAAGACATATCAAGTGCAGAAAACTCTCTATGCAGATGTGGACAGAACAGAGCAGCATCTTTCCAATTCACAGGTGAGGACAAATCAAAGCATTTAAGAGAGAGAGAGAGAGAGACGAGAGAGACAGAACCCCAGCCACACGTTATGTTAGAAAAGACAGAAACCATTTTACTATCCCCCCACCCTCTTCAGACATCTCAATCCATTGTGAAAAACATTCTTTTGAGAAAAAGAAAAATTGGGGAGCCCTCGAAAGGGCTTCCCTAAAGGAAGATAAAAGACAACACAGAGGAAGTTTGTCAGATTGTCTGATGAAAGAGACTGGACCTAGGCGAAAGTGAAAAACCATGGGGAGATCCAGGGGAAGGCTCCATGAACTGATATTGGACACTGGGTCGCCAAAGGACAAGCAAGCATGGCCTCTGTTTTGTTTGTTCAGATTTTTCGCTCCCCTTAGCTTATCTATCTAGATCTTAAATGACAGTTTAGTGATCAGGGGATCACTGGACCAGTACATCAGTGACGACATATTAGACTAGTTCATTTGATTGTTGAATGTCGCGGCCGAACAGTCACGAAGAACATCAAATGATGTAACTCTTGCATCGAGCCTTCAACTCGGTCTAATATGTTCCGATGAAATGAACCCATCAAATTGTAATTGTGGTCAATATGATCTTTAACCATTTAAGCACACTTAGACCTCTAAGTTTAGCCGTTACAGTGCAGGAAGCAAAGTGTCACGTCAAGTAACAGGTGTGTCAATGAGATGACATTGATTAAGATAGGACACCCCATTGAATGTGCATCGGTTTACTCGTCACTAGAGAGAGAGAGAAGCCAAAGATATCTCTGTCGTCTGCTCTTTTGGTTTCTTGATTCTCAGAGAGAGATACAGAGAGAGAGAGAGGGAGAAACTGTGTGCTAGTGAGTTTTAAGAGAAATACATCAGTAGCACCTGATGCTGAACTAGAAGCAGCTCATAATGGCAGCTTATTACCCCAACAACGTCACCACTGATCACATTCAACAGGTTCCCTTCTCACCGTCTCTGTCTCTTTGGTTTCCTCTGCCATTCTTTAAGCTTGTCTTCACTGAAGTGTTGGATTGGTGCGTTTTCAGTCTCGTCTTTCTTTCTTGTTTCTATGGAAGCATATTTTCCAATGGTGGCATTTCCTATGCGTGAAGCATAATTAAGATAGAAGTTGTGGAATAAACTTCCAACAGAGTAAAATAAAGCTCGAAAATCTTGTTCTTTTCTCCTTTTTTCTGCTAGTACTAATGATTGGTTGTTGACTTGAAGATCTTCAGGACCATCTCCAAATCCTTCTTACCCCAATTTAGCACATCAGATGGAGAAATTTTTCCCTGAAAAACGAAACTTTTTTGTTTTTTTGCAGTAGTTGGTTTGTGCTATCGTGTCTTGTGGTACTTATGATCCTGTTGTTTCGCTTGAATGCATGCAGTACCTAGATGAGAATAAGTCCCTGATCTTGAAGATAGTCGAGAGCCAGAATTCGGGTAAAATGAGTGAATGTGCAGAGTAAGCAATGCCTTCATTTGCAGTTTACCAAGGTCCAGGTTGAATTGATGTGAAAGTCTAAGCTTATAATTTCATTGATATCGCTGTTGTATTGTTCTGCAGAAACCAGGCCAGGCTGCAGAGAAATCTCATGTACCTAGCAGCCATAGCTGATTCTCATCCACCTCCAAACATCCACCCACAGGTGAACTAAATTTATTCCAACCCGAGACAAATATTAACATTTCATTAGTTCTAATTGTTAGATTTTTGTGAAACCACTGTGGTTTATTATTTAAACATTCTAACACTAATGAAGTCTATCATGTTTTAGCACCTCGAGACACCTTGACCTTGATCTGGAGAACCCTGACTTTGTAATCTTGCAGTTCTCTTCGAGTGGTGTTATGCAGCCAGGAGCGCAGTACGCTCACCACCAGCAAATGACGCCGCAGGCACTTGCGACGATGCGATCCTCCATGCTCTACCCTCAGCAGCCTTTCTCTGCACTGCAGCAGCAGCAGCAGCAGCTCGGTGCGAGCTCTGTCGGAGGCACAGGATTCAACATCCTCCACAGCGAGGCGAGCCATTCAGGCATCGGCCGCTCAGTGTTCGGTGTCGGGGGTGGAGGGTTCCCCGAGTTCGCCCACGCCTCGACAGGGATGTCAAGCGGGAGCAAGAACGACGTGGGCAGTGCGACTTCTTCCGAGGGCCGAGGAGCAAGCTCGCTGAGCGGCCCGGGTGGCGATAATGGAGAAACCCTTTACTTGAAATCCGCAGATCATGAAGGGAATTGAATGGTGAGGATGGCCAACGCTCGAGCCCACTCGAGGCCCGATGGTTACTTGCTTGTTAGGCTTGTGCGCAAGAAAGACTAATCGATTAGCTTTATGTTGTTCTTGTTTTCCTGAGTAGATGATGTATTAATGCTGTAAATTCTCTAGGTCTATGCGCTTCTGCTCTTGGTTGGCCTATTTCATTTCTTTCCGTTGCTGAATGTGATATTTTGAATCTGCTCTTCTTAATGATCCTGACCTTTGAGCCTGAATCGAAGTTTGATCATGTGAACATATCTTAGCCCTGGAAAAGATTGACTCGGGCAAGTCTAGCGTTAAGGAAGAGAATCTCATCGGCCTGGTAATTTTTTGCTGCAATTAGGATGATTATGATATAAACAGAACTGAGCAATTTTCCATAACAGGACCAGAACGGAAGCCGGAAAATGGGTAGATGCGATGGGTCTAGTTGTTCGACTTGTTGAACCATGAGCATCTGGGAGCTGCTTAGCCTTAATCAACGACTTGCAATTAGGTCCATTAGTTACTTCCGACACGTTAGAATCATATTGTTGCTCGATGACTAAAGAGGTCAGATTTGCGATGTTCAAACAGAGGTAATCAGTCTCCAAGAGAAACTCAAACCATATCATTTCACCCAAAACCAAATTTAAACACGAGAACACAAAAGTGACAGGTGCAAAAGCCATAATAACATCATGTGAACTCCATCTAATTAGTAAACCTGAAGCTTTGCCAGTCTTGCCCGGAATTTTTGACAATTCTATCACTCTCGCATGTGTTTGTACGCTTTGATTTTTCTTCATTTCACCAGGAGTATTAGCAAGCACTGTAAATTTGTGATGTTACTCAGTAGGACACTTGCAGTTGCCATACTCAATTTGGCAGTAATCTCATTGAAATGCTGAATGCGGAAAAGACTTGACTCTTAATTATACAGCAACAATTATCTTATCCACAATAACTTATCATAAAAATTGAAATGGAAGCTAGTTCCTTTATCTGATCATACAAAGAGACATTGAGAATAAAACCCCAACAGGCCTTCTGAGCACTCTTTCCAGGAGAGACCTTCATCCAAGAGCCCATTGAAAGGCACAGAGTATGGAACATAATCTTGCCCCCCATTCTTCTGTGATTGCAGATTGCTTTGGCCTAAACTCCGGCTCCCATCCTTGCTGTACTCAGAGAACCCCCCGGCGTCGGAATCTTTGCCAGTCAGTTCCTGGACGATCGCACGGAACTCGGAAGCATTTCTGGCCTTCACCATGACGGGGCTCGAAATGTACTTGATCTTCAATGGTTTCTTCCTAGCTATATTGGTGGGTTTTTGGCTTTTAGCAATCTGGTGGAAATTGAGCTTGCCCATGAATGCTGTAAGTGGGGAGAAGGTACAGAGCAATATCTCTCCAATTTCACGGAAGCTTCAATTTATAGATGCTGTAGCTTATGACGAATCGAGCCATGAGAGTAACAGATGTTGCCAAACAGTGAAATCGAGTGGAGCTTCCAAGAAACCGGGGATCCAAGACGAGACAAAAATTGGAAAAAGCAAAGAAGATGACTAGAGAGATTAATATTGCATGACCATGCAAATATAGCGACCAGAATTCCAAAATGTCTGCCCTCGTTCCAGCTTCCTCCAAAGGCTTCTTGTCTTTGTCAAAGACCATTTTTTTTTCCATTTGACTACTAACAGTAGTGCTCAACGAAAAATTTCCATATACATAACATTATATCATGCATATCACATATTGTATAGAGAACCAAGCAACGGCGGCCCGTCGCTAACATGAAAAGTACATGAAGGTATAGAATTGGGGATAGGATGGGTTTATTTCATTCACTTTCTAGAGTGATGATGCAATATTGTCATTATGTTCATGCAGTGCGGGGTTCAGTGATGCTCGGATTTTGTCCATATATGAATCGTCTTAAAGAGAAAGGTTATGACAGTCCAAATATATAGAAGGTGGTATATTAAATTCGGTGATGTTTAAACTCCGAAATCACAATATGTCCCTTAGCAAAAGAATAGTTAGCTAGAATTCTAACTATGTCAACATACTCGATAATCGATGATTACATGCCAAAGTACTGGAATCATCGTTTTGTGATAATTTTATACAAGATAAAATGAGGGACTAGATAATGTTCATAGTAGTCGGTTTTTTCATCGTTGGTCTTCACCAAACCCACGTGCTAGGAGAACGTCGCTCTCATCAGTCAAAGATGCAATTGCTAGTCTCCTGACCGGATATATAGAAACTAGAGAGCCTTTCTAGATTGATCCCATTGATTGATGATTTGTCATCAACCCCTAAGACGTCGTGCACGGGCTACAAAGTGGGTCTAGAATTCAATTCAATGCAAGTTTTATTTAATATTACAGACGCCAACGTACGTACAACGATTTTTATATGACGTTTCTTTCACGCCTATCTAATGACTTTCTTTCAAGGAAAAAATGGTTGTCCAAATTTCCTTATTTGTTTTTGTGCATAGAATTATGAATCGATTAGGAATTAATTTCATTGGCAATGAAAATCACTCCTAATAAAAATGAAAAATGGTTTATGCTTTTGAAAATAAAAAATCTTTTTTCGATTCGCTTGACCTCCATTATAATCATCAACTGACCATTCGAGCCCATTTTGCCTTAGGACTTGGGTGTCCAAGGGTTAGACTTGGGTGCCCACGTGCTGGACCCAAGCCGTGGATTGTAAAGCACGAGCTGCCAACCTTTGAACTGGGCGCCTCATCACTTTGGTTCGAGTCTTTGCAGCGCCAAACCAAGGTCCCTGGCGTTGAATCCAAGACACCGCGGTCGGTCTTAGGATTAGGATCTCGTTTGCTAGAATCTGAGGACTCTAATGTCTGGGTCCGAGGCTTCGGCTTGTTGATTCCGAGTTGATGTGAGAGCTCGGGGTTCCCAGCAATCGGACTCGAGTTCCCAATAGCCAAACATGAGACCCCAGTGGGACCTTCATCCCAAATTATTCGGCCCGGCACCTAGGCATTAGAATTGGGTCCCCGGTTGTGTCCACATCGCCGGGTCCCTGGTGGCCGGACTTGGGTGCCAGTTCGACTTATAGGACCTCCTTGAGCCAGACCTTTGTTAAAGTCCACATCGACCTGGGTGCCGTTTTAAATGGACTCAAGTCCCCAGTGGTCTCGCCGGCGAGATCTGGATTCGGCGGGTATAAACCTTGATGCTTCACATACGGATCACCAAACGCGTGAACCGGTAACGAATGCATGCCACGATTTTCTCATCTATATGTGCCCCCACGCCGAAAAATGTTACCTCTCTAGACCGTCACCGAGGAATTCCTCGGTGAAATATTCTCCATCTAGAAAGCATTCTCGTAAAAAGGCCCGGACCCAGAGAAGAATTCATGTCCAGATTCAAACACGTGCCTGTCCATCTATCAATTGCTTCCTTTTCGCTGGACTCGACCTTCCTCATGATTATGTCATCATGCTGTTCTCCCTCAAAAAAGGATATGCAACTCATGGAATTTCAATGAGGCACTCATCCAGTCACGTTAGGTACCTCTTATCGTTTCAATTCTTCCAAAATCATGTGTTTGGCTAAAACCTGCTGGCTATGAGCCAAATACTTAACCCTAGATTTAGCATTTACACTATAGTTTCTATTTCTGGCACCCCCTGATGCCATTGCTTGTACTAATGACTTCGGCCTAGTTGTTAATGAAGTATTCTCGATGTCCTATAACTGAAAATGCACAATTTTTGTTAGAGAAATGATAGAAACGTTCCCATGGGTTTAAATTAATTTATGAAAGGATGTGATAGATGTAAGTAATCAAACTAATTATTAAGATCAATCTTTGTATTAGGTTTATTATATTCTTTATGAGAGTAAAGTTAGTCATGAGGCCATCTAGAAGATGTGTGCTGATGTGCTCTTTTTTTAATCAAGGTTTCATATTCTTGTCGACTGTTTGACACTGGTTGTGCGTTGCATCCTGTGTCCAGAAAACAAGATTGTTTTTTTTATGGCCGCTTTGTTCGAATAGAGAAGAACACGTCTCTTCTTCTCAGCACGTGTTCTTGAAAAATCCTAACTGTTAATGGGTATTATTTTTGGGCTTCTATTTCCAAAAAAGAAATATGTTTTTAACATGGATCGATAACGCATGCCCACCATATTTTCTGCTGGCATTAGCTCTATGTATCAAATGCTTATTGTAATGAGCTTGACTGATGATTAATTGATTGTTACCGTGATAAGAAATTGGAATGAGAAAGAAAATAATGTGCAGTGAGCCATCCTTGCATGAGGATGTTTCCTCGACCGATTATCGTAAGACAATGCTATGAAGAAAGTCAAACGTTACTTGAATAAGAACTATAAAATGCAAATAATTAGATACTTATATAAACAGCAACAAATGATTTAAATTTAAATAGAGTTTTATAAAGTTGATGTGAAGTACCTAAAACAGAATAACATGTGAATCTTTGTTACTATACATGAGTAGAGAACTCCATTATGACTGTTTGTCCTAACTCTTATGTATTTTTTATAAAAAGATATTATTAATAAAATATTTTGTGAGATTACTACCGACCATTTTAAAAGTTTAAGTCGTTAAATAAAGCACGTTTGATTTTTTTTTTTAATATTCTAACACTCCCTCACGAACGTAAACTAAATTTTGGCCCAAGACTAAGTGTAGAAATATATATTAAGGAAGGCAAATATAGGGTCTGTAATATTTAAACTCAAGGCCTCATATTCTTGATGGCGTCACAAACTTTTTTTATTGTAATTAGTGGGTAAATACTGCTGATTTTCCACATATGTTTTTCATTTTTTTGGGGAGGGGCAAGCATTTGCCTTTCCATGTTTAGTAGCCTCCAAGTGCCAATCCCGAGATTGCAAGAAATTTGAGGACCAAATTGTCAAAATTGCAAAAGTTACAGAGATCAAGTTTTGAAAGACAAGTCTAGTCGGTGTCACATGTTTTATTACTATTATGAGACATTGGACCATCAAGCTAAAAAATAGTTTTGAAGAGTCCAAATTAAGTAGTCTATTCTGACAATAAACAGATAGATAAAACAGTGCAAGGAAAATGCTAATCTCACCTCAGTACAAACAATGTCATGTGTTGGTTTCTTTCATACATAAATTCCGTCTAATTAGATATAACTTTTTGATGGATCACTCGGCGCGCCAATAAGATGGAATATTACCTTTTCAGTTGTAGATGCAAAATCGAAAAATCTCCTCCTTTTCCAGCTTGCAGACCGCTATATCATCTCATCATCATACCACTAACGAAAGAAAAGGTGTTCCTTGATGATTTCCTGCTGGCGAATGACCTGTGAATGCCTAATGTTCTGAAATACAACTCGGAAATTCTTTTGGGACGAGGAGATACAACTTCAAGTCACTGATTTTGTTTGTTGAGGATGTCTTGGTCTTAACAAGACACCATCTGTGTCGTCGGTTGATCTTATCTTTGTAAGTTACAGTTCTTTTCCCACCATTTTTTCGGTCTGTTCCTCACCCTCCCACATGACTCAGCCGTCAATCATTTCACTTTTTAACTCCTTAATTTTGTGCGATTTTTCATTTGCATTGGAGGGTTGGCGGCCATGTCTTCCCTTCTGCATTTAGAGAGAGTGCATTGGTGGGTTGGCCATGTCTTCTCTTCTTCATTTAGAGAGAGAGAGAGAGAGAGAGAGAGAGAGAGAGAGAGAGATGGTTTTTATGCGGTCAAGAATTGGCGCGAGAGGGAAGGCACCGAACTTAACGGCCCTCTTGAAGAATGTCACATTGCGAACACCACTCCATTCTCCCACATCCACTTTTGCACAAGACATGAAAAAGAGAAAATGAAGACTTTGCAATAGCCCCCCATTGAACTCCTCCTTTTTCTCTCCTCTTTTCCATCACAGACCCGTTTTCTCTCACTTTCTCCAGAAAATATCGCCACTAATCCCATCATTGTTCCCCCTTTTCCCCCCTCTCTATTCTGGGTGGTTGCCCGATTCCAGTGATTGCAACTGGATCATGCATCATTGATCCTTCCTGGTACCCAAAAGCCCAATTCATTTGAGGGCATAGGTTTACATATCTTCGGCATAGTTTTTGCTCTGGAAGATTTCAATGGTGGGATCAATAAGTTGATAACTTTCAGTTGGAGAGGCGAAATGCGTGACGCTGAAGATTTCGGGTTGGTGCGGCAGTCATTAAGATTGTCATGACCTTTCTGAACCAATAACCTGTTCACTGAGAAACCTCAATCTTGAAGCTCAAAATGGTATGTCTTGCTTGTGATCACCTTTGATCTGCTTTTAATTTGCATTGCTTTTGCAGCGTTTGTGCTCACTATGTTTCCATTTGAGTACCCCGTGCAATGTTGGCTTGCATGTCCCATGTTTTTGGGTCTCTGGATCATAGGTGGAATTTATGAAAGACTTGGTTTCTGCAAATGTAATAAGATAAGCAAGCATCACAGATTAGTGAAGACAATTTAAGCCACTGCATATGCCGCAGATATTATGCAGTAAAATGAAACGGATATTGCTGGAAAAATTGTGTTTTTTTGTTGTGGGGGGACTCTAGTAGTTGAATCGCTCGTGATTGTCGTGAAATAAAAATAATGGTGTTCGAGGAAATCTACTTGGACACAAACCATTTTTTATTTCTGGAAACTGGTATCTGGTGATGAATGAGAAGAGGACTCATTGATTTAATTTCTTCCAATCAATCATTTCATCTAAATTAGCTATTGACAGCAATGCCATACTTGTCTGAATGACTTGAGCCACATTCATCGTTATTTTTAGTGCTAAGCAAACATTTGCAATCCATTTGATGTTTGCTTGATTCTATGTTAACTGACATTGCACAAAGTTTAGACTTTTTTTTTTTTTTTTTTTAATGATTTGCTATATCCAAAATATGTAAATAGTTGTTGGTTTCTTCTTCTAAGTCCTGACGATCTTCATATATCCTTCCCTAATCTTGATCCAATAGAAAGAATAATGTAGATGATCGTGAGTTTCTCTGTATTTTCATGGGTTAAGTCATGTTCTCGCATCTCATAATATGTCTGCTGAAAGTCTTACGTTTTTGCATTCATGTCTGCAGGGAACACCGGTGAATATAATTGTCGGTTCTCATGTCTGGGTCGAAGACCCGCAATCAGCTTGGATTGATGGGCAGGTGTTGAAGATTAATGGGCAGGAAGTTGAGATTCAGGCCACTGATGGGAAGAAGGTTTGACATTACTAATTACTCGAATGTGGTGACTTTGACTAAGCTTAACAGTAATGTCTAAGGTTTTAGTGAAGGCAATTGTGCACCTGCTATTAGTTCCGTGTATGCACTGCACTGACACAAGTCCTATTCGTGATTTTTGGAGGTGGAGTTGAGTTCATTGTTGTTATATTTTTCCCCCAGTATGGTCACATCAGACTTCTTTTCTAAAAGTAGACTTTGAACCATTTGCATAATCAATGACATAGGATGTCCTTTGTTCATAGAGCGGCCTCAAGGGAAGGTGCTATGCTCTATCTTCCTATAAATCAAAAGATTTTGCTATGCTCAACGTATTTTTATCTGTAGTTGATCAGCAGATGATATGTAGTTGTCTTCACTGAAAAACAATGATAAGGTAAAAGCTCAAAGGGTGCATCCTATTACATAGTTCTTAAGTTGTTACTGAAGCCTGTTACAATCATACTTGCAGGTTTGACAATGGTTCCTAACACAAATTTTCTTTTCAGGTGGTCACAAATTTATCGAAATTATACCCGAAAGACATGGAAGCTCCGGCAGGTGGAGTTGATGACATGACCAAGTTATCGTACTTGCACGAGCCTGGAGTTCTGCAGAATCTGAAGACAAGATACGAATTGAATGAAATCTATGTAATTTCGCTTGCCTTTTTTTACATCCTAATGTTTCCAAACTTCAGAGCTGTTCCTTAATTTTAACTGAGTTTCCATTGACAACATTGTTGGTTGTGCTTCGTTCATGGCAGACGTACACCGGAAGCATTCTTATTGCCATTAATCCATTCCAAAGACTTCCTCATATCTACGATTCTCACATGATGCAACAATACAAGGGAGCACCCCTTGGCGAACTGAGCCCCCATGTTTTTGCAGTGGCTGATGTCGCATACAGGTAACTTCAATTTAAAACTTCAAAAACTTAATCGTTCATCTCTGAAGTTGAGGACCCAGTTACTAATAGTAGTGCAATTATGTGAAACCAGGGCAATGATACATGAGGGAAAGAGTAATTCTATTCTAGTCAGTGGAGAAAGTGGAGCAGGAAAAACCGAGACCACGAAAATGCTTATGAGATACCTTGCCTTTTTGGGAGGCCGAGCTGCAACCGAAGGACGGACAGTTGAACAACAAGTTCTAGAAGTATGATTAAATGCCCAGCTACTCTTAATTGGTCTAACCATACTTATTCATGAGGCCACATTTTATTTTCTTACTTGGAAATTGTGCAAATACAGTCAAATCCGGTTCTTGAAGCATTTGGGAATGCCAAAACTGTTCGAAATAACAATTCCAGGTTAGAATGAAAACCAAAGCAGCTGTTGAGTTTTTTTCTCACTCAATGTTATGGCATTGGCATGAGTTGTGTTGTAGAGTTATTTTGACTTTGTCAAGAAATTGACATGATACTCTACAAATTAAATTGGTGCAGTCGTTTCGGGAAGTTTGTGGAGATACAGTTTGATAAGCACGGAAGAATATCAGGCGCAGCCATTAGGACATACCTTTTAGAGAGGTCTCGGGTTTGCCAAATTAATGATCCGGAGCGCAATTACCATTGCTTTTACATGCTTTGTGCAGCTCCTCAGGAGGTATTGCTTTTATTATGGCATCCACGACCCTCTATTTGTCCACATCTATGTTCATGGACATCTCATATTTCTTGTTACTACTGTATCTCCATAGGAAATTGAGAAGTACAAGCTAGGAAATCCCAAATCATTTCATTATCTCAACCAGTCCAAATGCTATGAGCTGGTTGGTATAAACGATGCACATGACTATCTTGCCACTAGACGAGCCATGGATGTTGTGGGAATAAGTGCAAAAGATCAGGTATATCGATCGACTAATCATTGGCAGTCAGTAATCTACAGTACCAACAGGTTGCTTTCTCAGGTCTCCTGACTCCTATTCTCCCCTCAGGAAGCAATTTTTAGAGTTGTTGCTGCGATTCTCCACCTTGGAAATATTGTGTTTTGCAAGGGAAAGGAAATTGATTCATCCGCCCCTGAAGATGATCAAGGAAAATTTCATCTCAAAATGACAGCAGAGCTTCTCATGTAAGAACTGTCGTGACTGTACTTGGACTAAGCTATAATTACGTGTATTTTTTGTTCTATTCTAGACATGCCTATAACATGCACGGAATTTGGTGGTAATAATGATCTTCCCTTAATTTAAGGTGTGACCCCACGGGGCTGGAAGATGCTTTATGCAAGCGTGTTATGATCACTCCTGAAGAGGTCATAAAGCGTTGTCTTGATCCTCAAAGTGCAACTGTTAGCAGGGATGGATTAGCAAAGACAATATATTCCCGGTTGTTTGATTGGTAAAGTGCCAAACTGACTCTAATGAAAAAGGTTTATGAAGGTGCAATGAGTTTCTGCCTGACAACTCTATGCTGCCAATGCACAGGTTAGTTGACAAAATAAACTCCTCGATTGGACAAGATGCCACTTCAAAATCACTGATTGGAGTCCTTGATATTTATGGCTTTGAAAGTTTCAAAGCTAATAGGTAAGCATTGGATAAACCACTTAAAAGCACTGTAATGAACGACAGTAGATTCAAAGCTATTTTTTTCGTAATCTGGTACTTCAACATCATTTTGCAGTTTTGAGCAGTTCTGTATTAACTTTACAAATGAGAAACTGCAACAACACTTCAACCAGGTAAGGATTGTTATGCTTACCCTATAACTTTACTTTGGCCTTGTCAATATTGTCCTCATAATGTTTGTTGATGAATTTCAGCACGTCTTCAAGATGGAACAAGAAGAATACACAAAAGAAGAGATCGATTGGAGCTACATAGAATTCGTCGATAATCAAGATGTCTTGGATCTTATTGAAAAGGTTTGATCCGTCTCTTGTTAGTTATCATCATGAAGTATTCTAAAACTTCCATTAATTTACATGTATGGTTTTCTTGCTGCAGAAACCTGGTGGAATCATCGCCCTGCTTGATGAAGCATGGTAAGATCCCCTCTTTTGCCCATTTATCACCATTGCAGGTTCTAGTTTCAAATAGAATATTTCATCTGACAATATTCTGCCCCATCCAAAGTTAGGGAGCTGGTGATTGTGTTCCTTTGAATTGTTTGGAGCTTCGGGATTTCTGTCTTATTCACAAGATTTGTCCCTATTTCTGACTTTGTTAATAGTTAAGAATGTTTATTTGCAGTATGTTTCCCAAGTCAACGCATGAAACATTCGCAAACAAACTTTATCAGACATTCAAAACTCACAAGCGCTTCATCAAACCAAAACTGTCACGGACTGATTTTACCATCGCACATTATGCTGGAGAGGTATGACATGTTGATGGACTCTAATATATGTGAAAGTAAAAGTGCTTTCACATCCATGACATTCTCTCCTCGCAATTTTTTTTTTTTCAAGGTCTTGTACCAATCTGACCAATTCCTAGACAAGAACAAGGACTATGTCGTGCCAGAGCATCAAGATTTGTTGAGTGCGTCGCAGTGTAGTTTTGTCGCTGGCCTTTTTCCTCCTCCCCCAGAGGAGACCAGCAAATCTTCCAAGTTTTCCTCCATCGGATCCCGGTTCAAGGTGATCTTGGTTTAGTGTTTTTCTTTTCCAGTTTCCCTATTATACCTCATTCCTAACAATTTTGATGACTTAATAATGCAGCTGCAACTACAACAACTAATGGAAACATTGAACTCCACGGAACCCCACTATATCAGATGTGTTAAGCCAAACAACCTTCTAAAACCAGCCATATTTGAGAATGTCAATATCATGCAACAATTGCGTTGTGGTGTGAGTACAACATGATTTCATACCTCATCTTCATTTGTTATATGATTATCTGGTTTGCTGCTAGACATGATGAGTGTCTTCTGCAGGGTGTCTTAGAGGCGATAAGAATCAGCTGTGCTGGATACCCGACTCGCCGCCCCTTCTTCGACTTCATTAACCGCTTTGGCATTCTTGCTCCGGAGTTTGTCGAAGGAAAGTGAGTATCTGATATACAGATCACATCAACTAGAACATTGCCGTTCGGCTGCAGATGCATGGCCATACCTTTATTATTACTAGTTTTTGCTGATTATTGTAGAAAAAACAATTGGATTTCCTGATGTTTGAATTTTACATTTTCTTGCAAAAATAGCTTTGATGAAAAGGAAACTTGCAAGAAGATTCTCGAAAAGAAGGGGCTCAAAGGGTTTCAGGTAGCTCCTATAGTTTCTATACTTCTCCTTAGTGACTGCTATTCAGTCTGTGTGATCAGTACCAATCATTTCATGCCCTCAACTTTTGGCAGCCAAAACATTTGAGTTGTCTCTATGCTGCAACCATAGTTTCTTATTTAAAGGAATTGTCTTTGCTTAAAAATGTTTTAAACACATTGAAGTTTGCAATAGTTCTTTAAAATTTAATGTCAATACACCATTAATGTGTGCAGATAGGTAAAACAAAAGTCTTCTTGAGGGCCGGTCAGATGGCTGAATTAGATGCACGGAGAGCAGAGGTACTGAGCAATGCTGCGAAAACAATCCAACAACGTATAAGGACCCACCATGCTCGCAAGCGATTCATTGCTGTTAGAAAGGCAACGATTGTTGTTCAATCTTTGTGGAGAGGCAAGTCGTGCATTTTTTTTCCCCTTTATAGGAGGGTAACCAGAAAAGTCATGCCTTTCCCACACTTCCGAAGAAAAAAATCCTCATCTTGTTCTACATGATGACAGGACGGTTGGCTTACAAGCTTTATGATCAGATGAGGCGGGAGGCAAACGCTGTGAAAATTCAGAAACACATACGTAGGTACCAAGCTAGAATGACTTACAGCAAACTCCATGCTTCAGTGCTCGTCTTGCAAGTGGGTTTAAGGTCGATGGCTGCAAGAAAAGAATTCAGATTCAGGAAGCGAACAAAAGCAGCGATCATTATTCAGGTTAAATTCTAGGAAAAATTCAATTGCATCACTTGATATCAAGTGTAGTACATGCTAACAATTTTGTTCTCTTACTTCTTGCAAATGCAGACGAGATGGCGGTGTCATAGGGCTGCCTCCTACTACAAGAGGCTTCAAAGGGGATGTATAGTTGCACAATGTAGATGGAGAGGAAGGATTGCCAAAAAAGAACTTAGGAAACTGAAAATGGTATGCAGATTTTCCATCATATTGTAGACGATACTAATGATGCAATAGTTCTCGAGGAAAACGGTCTAGCAGGAAAAATAAAAGTATAGGTGCGTTATGTTGGTTTCTAAGTTTTTTACCTCAACGGAAGGGAATGGAATTGGTGACATGGATTTATCTTAAAGATGTGTCAATTATATCTTCGAGTTGTTCTTTGATATGTCTTCTTCATGGCAACGTAATTGTCGATACTGTTCAGAAATGGAGATATATTACGTGGACGTTCTTACAAATTGTTTCGCGGCATTCCTGTTTGTTTTCACTGGGCTGAACACTTTCAACTCCTGTCATGTTTCCAGGCTGCAAGGGAAACAGGCGCACTCAAAGAAGCAAAGGATAAGCTTGAAAAACATGTGGAAGAACTTACGTGGCGCCTACAACTGGAAAAACGTTTAAGGGTAATATCTTGCTTCTTAGTGTGGAGCTCCCTCTTTTATGGGCCACTCAGTATAAAGCCTCTTTGGAATACTGTGTTCTAAGTACTTGACTGCATTCTCATTCAAAGTGAAATCATTTGTGCAGACTGACTTAGAAGAAGCCAAAGCACAGGAGATAGCAAAGTTGCAAAATACAGTGCAAGCCTTGCAGACCAAGGTCGACGAATCAAATGCAGAGCTTGTCAAGGAACGAGAAGCTGCCAAAAAAGCCATTGAAGAAGCACCTCCTGTTATTAAAGAAACCCAAGTTTTTGTGGAGGACACAAAGAAAGTCGAATCTCTAACATCAGAAGTGGAGAACCTGAAGGTATGGTAATTTGCGCGAGGATGTTATCAAATAGTCATAACATCGCGGATTTAGACGGACATTTATTAACATGTTAAACTATAACCAATATATGATCAACCAGGCCATGCTGGATTCAGAGCGAGAAAGAGCAGGTGAATCAGATAAAAAGTACACAGAAGCCCTGGAGAACAGTGAAGAACGACGTAAAAAGCTAGAAGAAGCAGAGAAGAAGGTTCATCAACTCCAGGAATCTCTGACCAGGTAACTCTTCCTTCAGATAACTCATTCTCTATTATGAATGAATTAACTCCTATGTCCTAACAAAAACACGTATAGACACATATAGATTGTTATTAGTGAAGCATGCTTTTGAACATACCCATTTGTAAGTACACTTTCCACGACATCTTCATGACACTTATGACTTGTTGTGACACTCATGGCTCACTGATATCTGGGTACCATTTTAAGGGACATTGATGTTCTCATGAATGTATTTGAGATACTTTAATATCTGTGAAATTAAGTGTAAGGCCAGTTGACAGTTTGCAATCACATAATTAGGTTGGAAGAGAAGATCAATAATCTAGAATCAGAGAATCAAGTATTTCGTCAGCAGGCTGTGTCAATGGCACCCAATAAGTTCCTTTCAGGTCGATCCAGATCAATCATTCAGGTAAACTCAGGATAATATATTTCCAGATTCACTGGTAGCATCATGACCTGAAATAATTCTTGTCTTGTTGCAAAACTGGCAGAGAGGTGCTGACAGTGGTCATCTGTCAACAGACTCGAGGTCAAATCTGGTACGACAAACTCTCGAGATGTACATAAAGACTTCTGAAGTCCTCTATATTGAGTTCTTCTCACTTGATATGTCTTGAATGGAATAGGATCTACATAGTCATTCGATCAACCACAGAGAGTCTTCTGAAATAGAGGATAAACCTCAAAAGTCATTGAACGAAAAGCAGCAGGAGAATCAAGAGCTGCTCATCAGATGTATCGCACAGCACCTTGGCTTTTCTGGGAACCGACCAATCGCTGCCTGCATCATATATAAATGTTTGTTACACTGGCGATCCTTTGAAGTTGAGCGTACAAGCGTTTTTGATCGGATCATTCAGACAATAGGCAATGCTATTGAGGTCAGAGACACCTTATGATATTACAGCTTTTATTTTCTCCCTCATGTTGATCTCCTCCAAAATTGATGCCTCTCTAACTTGAATATTATCAAATGGAGCAGACTCAGGATAACAACGATGTTTTGGCTTATTGGTTGTCTAATGCCTCAACACTTTTGCTTTTGCTTCAACGCACACTAAAAGCAAGTGGTGCAGCTGGAATGGCCCCACAGCGTCGAAGATCATCGTCTGCCACCCTGTTTGGAAGAATGACACAAGTAAATTTCCTCATTAAGCCTGACCCGAGGCTCTTCACTTTTGGATGAATGAGAACACTATAAATTCATGGGTATGATGAACTTCAACTAATTTAGTTTCTGACCCATTCTTACATTTACCTTTTTTTGCTTTCAGAGTTTCCGTGGAGCACCACAAGGCGTTAACATATCCATGATCAACGGCAGCATTGGCGGAGGAATGGATTCTTTACGGCAAGTTGAAGCGAAATATCCAGCTTTGCTTTTCAAACAGCAATTGACAGCATACGTGGAAAAGATATATGGAATGATTCGAGATAACCTGAAAAAGGAAATATCTCCGCTACTCGGCTTATGCATCCAGGTAGTGACCGCTGATTGACATTATGTTTGGCAACTGATAACAAGGTTTGTGTCTGCGGTTATAACTTCGGTCAAGAATAGCTGACATGAGTTTTCTTTGCCAATGATGAACTAGGCACCAAGAACATCAAGAGCAAGCTTAGTCAAGGGGGCTCGCTCGGTGGCAAATGCGGCAGCCCAGCAAGCTCTAATTGCACACTGGCAGGGAATTGTGAAGAGCCTTGGGAACTTCTTAGATACCCTGAAATCGAATCATGTCAGTAAAATGCATTTAGGCCTTTTATGCATCTGCTTTATTCCCTAATTATATATAGCATGCTGAGCTTCAATTATTTAGAATTTCACATTTTATTGCTCCCGTGTCATCTTCTTCTTAGTTGCTGGCCAAAATTATATTCCCAGTAGCAAAGATCTAGTAATTCATTTATCTGCGCAATTCAGCAGTTGTGACATTTTTTGAGTATGTTTGTCTTTGTTATGTTCCAGGTGCCGCCCTTTTTGGTTCGTAAAGTATTCATTCAAATCTTTTCATTCATCAACGTCCAGCTATTCAACAGGTACCAGACTTAGAAAATTGTGTTTTTCAATTGTTTCTGAACTATGAACCAGAATCTTACTTCATTTTTTCCCCCAGTCTTCTGTTGCGGCGAGAATGCTGTTCGTTTAGCAATGGGGAATATGTCAAAGCAGGCTTAGCTGAGCTGGAACACTGGTGTTACAAGGCAACGGATGAGGTACAATTTGGACACCATGATTCAGTTGTTATTCTCTAGGTTTCTTTCTAATCAAGCCAAGCTATGCAGTATGCAGGTTCGGCTTGGGATGAGCTAAAGCATATTCGACAGGCAATTGGGTTTCTGGTAAGTGGGCTACTTTGTCCATTTCATCACTTTCTGGTGCTTGCCCCCGACTACTGTAGAAAGATGAGCTTAGAATCACTCAAATGTTCGGTCTTGGCAACGCAGGTCATACATCAAAAGCCAAAGAAAACGCTGGATGAAATAAGCCATGATTTGTGTCCAGTGAGTTTCTTCACTCACGGAGCTAGCTTTGGCGATTGAGATCAGCTCCAGTACCCTGTACTTCTGCTCAGTTCCTAAATGATCTAACTCCTTTTTTCGTGTCACAGGTTTTAAGCATTCAGCAGCTGTACCGGATCAGTACGATGTACTGGGACGACAAGTATGGCACGCACAGTGTATCTCCGGATGTAAGTTTCTCTCGATGGATTACTCGCTCTAGAACTAGGTTAGAGTCATTCTTGTCCGTGGGGGATTCCTCGGTCATTTTCTTTCAGCATACTTAAATGGAAAGGAATGCTAACCCGGAACTTTGCTTTCCTGAACAACTCTCGTTCAGGTCATTTCAAATATGAGGGTGTTGATGACCGAAGATTCGAACAATGCAGTCAGTAGTTCATTCCTACTTGACGACGATTCCAGGTGAGCTTTGAGATTTACTCGAAACAGAACCGATGCTTACTCTATTACCATTACACCACTACGTTACTTGATCTTCCATAGAGTCTCTCTTTAGGCGATGCACACAACTTTTTGACTAACTATTCTCTGTGCAGCATTCCGTTCTCGGTGGACGACATATCAAAGTCGATGGAACAAATGGACATAGCAGACATCGAGCCTCCGCCGCTCATCCACGAGAACTCAGGCTTCAGCTTCTTGTTACCACGTTCTGACTGATCGATGACCAGACGGGATACCCTCTGTCGACTTGAGTCGGGATGCAATCTTTCTCGAGCACAGTTCTGCTTCTGTCAAGGCCGTGGATTAGGTGTATTCCGAAGAATTCCCCTTCGCGGGGTACGCAAGCGAACTGGGGTGTGGAACTACAGGATAATCTTTGCCTTCTGCTATTGTCACTCCAGGGCGTGGGAGTTTTGCTAGTTGAGGTGAATCGATTGCTTGATGTGACTCTCATTTCTGTAAATAACCTCTCCCTATAATTTATTGATGATTAACATGAGACACCGCATTAATCAAAATAAAGGAGATAAAATCTCTCTCTCTCTCTCTCTCTCTCTCTCCCTTCCTTTTTTTAGTTTGCACATTGTGCAAAACCATGCCAAAAACCAAGATGAGCAGGGAAGATCAGCTGGCAATATATGCCTGTAAAAATCCATGCATTCCCTTTTGCTTTCCAAGTATATATTTAATAAATTGCTCATGACAAGGCAGATAGAGATTCCTCCATTAAAATAGTACAAGCACGTATAATTGTTTGTCCATGAAGGATTATATGAATAATTTTTGTCGGTTTAATCCAGAATTAGAGCATGTGAATCCCACGGATCACACCTTCGAGAGGGACTTTTCTTTTCCGAGTAAATCGAGGATGACATAATAAATTGATCATGTATAATTTGGGAGAAAGTATGCTATTATACGATTTAGGACATTGTCACTCCAAGGCATGGAAGTTTTGTTAGTTGAGGTGAATCAATTGCTTAATGTGACTCTTTGAATTCTGCAAATAACCTCTCTCTATAATTTCTTGATGATTAACATGAATCTCTGCATTAATCAATAGAGGAGATAAGTCTCTCTTCTTTTAGTTTGCACATTGTGCTAAACCATGCCAAAAACCAAGATGAGCAGGGAAGATCAGCTGGCAATATGCGCCCGTAAAAATCCATGCAAATGCCACAATCAAACAGTAAAAATATCAGAATTTCTTACCATACCCATGAAACACTTTCCCTTTTCCTTTTCAAATATATTTGGATTTCGCTAGCATTGTTATTTGTTGTAAGTCACAAATTCTTAAAAAATAGATTCCATGATAATTTATAATTATTCCTATTTAATTTTTTTGTAATTCAGAATAATATGTTATTCTAACCGTTTATAAAGGATTATCATCAAATCATTTCTCTATTTAATAAATTGTTCATGACAAGACAGAGGTTCATCTTATACTTATTATTTCCATGAGGGGTCATATGAACGATTTTCATTGGCTCCATCTAAAATTAGAGCATGTGGGTCCCACGAACAGCGCCTTCGAGAGGACTTTTCTTTTCTGAGTAAACCCGAGGAAAACATAACGAGTCGATCCAAAGTATTCCGAGAGAACACGTGATACGATACGATCTGATATTATTATTATTATTTTTCTTTTTGGGGGAGGTGGGGTTGACGGGCTCTTGACAAATGCTGCCTCGCCACCACGGCGAGATAGCGATCGCGATTGCGACGGAGGGGGTCGCCATCTGCACTTTCGATTCCACACTTGGCTTTGCTTTTCTTGCAAGATGTCCTTTCCATATACTGCCAATTCGAAAGGTACCCCGGCCGCGACGTCCCTCGCATTTTTTCGCTCACTCCCTCGATACGTAGACTTCGCGTATTCCGAACATTTTTTTTAATTTACCCACGTATATATTTTTATTTATTCTCTTCATCTGTCCATCAAAAAGGGCCTTTTTATATGTAGAAAAAAAAAACACGAACATCGCTATCAAAACAAATAAATGATTTAAAAATGATCAATTATATTATTTGTAAAAATAAAGGAATGAAAGATAATCTTATCGTCTGTGAAAATATTAAAATATAAATTATTATTCGTGAGTAAATTATTTGGAGCGATTTTTATTTGAAAAAGTATATTTTTTTTCAAATCATTTATGAGTTTTTCGAGGTCATTAATGTGTAATGATGGCTCCGCGAATAAATCAAAGGCGGTGCGGATTTTATGATACCAGTTATAAGTTGGCCTTTCCAACGGGTAGGGCGGCACGTGTGTCACGTGGGTTTTGTCTGGTAGTCATTTGTCCTAAATTGGTAGCGTTTGAAAAGGTAAATGCACTTTCATTACAAATAAAACTAGCCGATCAAATGCCGACCAAAAAAGAAAAAAAAATAGCCGATCAAACAAAGAATTATCCAATTGATCATAATGTATTATTTTGAAAATCGGATATTTTTCGTTAACTCGATTGATAAATATTCAAGCCTTCAACGTTCTAATTAACCTGTTCGACCAAAAAAAAAAAAAAAAAAAAGACCCTTAGAGGTCTTTTTTTTTTGCTAGAATTCTTAGTGATCTTGTTAGTAAGTGCATCCGGTGTGCTTGCTAAACATATAAATATTCAGATTTCAAAAATATTGATTCTTTATATTACGAGATGGATAGGTGCATTGAATGTCGTTAGCATTTCTTTATGATTTCGTAAGGTTATTATCATTAAAAAATCCCAAACTCGTACTAGATAACATATTCACTCAAAATCATACTTCCTCTCACAAAAAAATTTAATTGATATCAAAATCCTACCATCTGTCAGCATTTTGTTTGATATCCAATCAGAATACGTAGTATTTCGTCTGACATCTAATCAAGATACATACGTCATTGTGCTTTTCATAGAATTGATAGGCGCATCAAAAGTCGCTAGCATTTCTTTATTATTTCGTAAGGTTAGTGTTATTAAAAATCTCGAACTCATACTATATAGCATATTCACCAAAAACTATACTTCTTCTCATAAAAAAATCCAATTAGCATCGAAAATCTATCATCCATCAGCATGTTGCCCGATATCCAATCAGAATACACACGTTCCACCACACGTTCCATATTAAATTCATCTCAGTAGTCGATTATCGTGTAAAGGGACCTGTATGTATTTCGACCAAATATTCAATAGAACGCGAATGAAAAGCACACTCGGTATTGGAGACGACAATCCGAGATCTTATTACGAACCGAAAATCAATTTTATAATAAGTGTCTCGAGAGTATCCGTTTTGAGTATTTCAACAGTATTCTCGAAAAACTCAATTTTTGGGTTCGGCATAAATTATCCCGCAAAAACATTTAAGAAAAAAGGGCCTATGGCGGTGTCAACGGAAAAGACAACTAGACAAAACGAAAAATGTTTTCGGAAAAGACAGGGAAAGGAGATAACTTGACACTGAAGGCCTGACCGGCGTTAATTAATAAGAAGAAAAAGTGGCGATTTGGGCCCAAAAAAATTAATTAAGACGAGAAAATCGCCGCTTTTATGGATTTTTTTATTTCCGAGAATAAAAAAAAAAATAAAATAACAAAAAAAAAAAAAGAAAAAGAAATGGGAGATGCTTTTTAGGGTCCTCCAAGGCTGACGAGGCCAGCAAGGGGGAGGAAAAAGGGCGTCCAGGTTCTCTTCACGTAATATTTGGCGGGTCCCACCTCCTCCCTTAAACCCCACAACCCACACCTCTTTCTCTCTCTCTCTCTCTCTCTCATTTTCTTGGCTCTTCTCCTTCTTCTTCTTCTGCTTTCATCTTCTACTTTTGTTGGTGTCTGAATTACTTGAGTTCGAAGCTTGTAGCGTGTCGGGGGTTCCTGTCTGACCCTTCTTCGGTCCTCTGCGGCTGTTGGGCCGGCGCGATCTCTTTGGTCTTCTTCTTCTTCTGCGGCCAAGAAATAAGTGAAAAGAAGCGAGTTTCGGCCGTGGTTTCTTTCCTTTCTTTTTTTTTTTTTTTTTTGATTGTTTCTTTTTCAGGAAAACCCGGTTTTCTTTTCTTTCTCCCCCCCGCCGGGTCTATTTCCTCCTTTCCACTTCTGGGATTCGAGCGTCTTCACTTCCTTTTGCTGCGGGGGAGGGAAAAAGATTTCGCTTTTCGGAGATTGGAGGTATTCTGGGGTGACTTTCTTGGTGGTTCTTGATCTTTTTCAGCGGGGGTAGCGGTCAAGAAAGAGGCCGACTTTGATCTCCGGTTGTTCTCTTTTTAGGTACCCATTTCGTCCTAGTTCTCGATTCACTGGTGATGGTTTGAAAAGAAAGAAGGAAAAAGTGCCTTTTTTTCGGTTTTTCGCAGCTGCCCTTTTCGTGTGCGGCTTTGATTCTGGTATCCGTGCTCTGTCGATTGGAGGCAGTTGGCTTCAGATTAGTTGGTTGTCTTGTGGGGTTGAGCATTGTTGCGGATTCTCTCTTGCCTTTTCTTTCTTTTCTTTTGATCTTTTCTTTTTGGGTGTTTTGTAGAACTAGTGAGCGGGAGGAGGAAAGAGAAATGAGGTGTTATATGGTTGACAGGCTGGGGACTGTGGCTGCTCTGGTTTGCAATTCTTGCTAGATCTCAAGCATGAAGGGCTAGTCCTCCTGCTTCGTATCGCAGATTGACACGTCTTGGGATTTGGCAGATTGCTCTTCCCTTGCTATGAGATTGGTGTCTTTTCGATTTCCTCGGATTGGAGATTGCCTCTGGTTTGGAAGGTGAACATTGGGGGGCGATGAATTGTGTTTAGGCACTCACTCTGGGGGCAATGTTAAGAGCAGTTGCTCTTGGCTTATTCCTGTCTTCCCTTACCGTTCGCGCTTACGCCGATGACAATGGATATGGCTGCTGCGACGATGAGGGCTTTTGGACCGTCGAGAGAATCTTGGAGTGCCAGAGAGTGAGTGATTTCTTGATTGCTGTGGCGTACTTTTCGATACCACTTGAACTCCTATATTTTGTTAGCTTGTCGAATGTGCCATTCAAATGGGTGGTCGCTCAGTTCATAGGGTTTATTGTCCTCTGTGGTTTGACACATTTGCTCAATGCATGGACTTACTATGGCCCTCACTCATTCCTATTGATGCTGTCCCTCACATTTGCAAAGGGTTTCACTGCGGTGGTCTCATGTGTAACTGCAATAACCCTTTTCACTTTGATACCTCTGCTGCTCAAAGTAAAGGTGAGAGAAACTTTCTTGAGACGGAACGTATTGGAATTAGACCAAGAGGTTGAGATGATGAAGAGACAGAAGGAGGCTAGCTGGCATGTCCGTATGCTGACGCGGGAAATTAGGAAGTCGCTGGATAAGCATACGATATTGTACACGACTCTGGTTGAGCTCTCTAAAACTTTGGATTTACACAATTGTGCAGTTTTGATGCCAAATAATGATCGGACAGAAATGATTATGACCCATGAGTTGAAAGAAAGTTCAATGAAGAGCTATGCTCGCTCCATCCCGATCAATGATCCTGACGTGATAGAGATAAAAGAGAGCAAGGGTGTGAAAATTTTGAGGCCAGATTCAGCCCTGGCAGTTGTGAGTAGTGGCGGGCTCAATGAGCTTGGTGCTGTGGCTGCAATCCGGATGCCGATGCTTCAGGCATCAAACTTTAAAGGAGGAACACCACAGTCGATTGATACACATTATGCAATACTAGTTTTGGTTCTTCCACAAGCAAATCCTAGAGATTGGAGCTACCAGGAAATGGAGATTGTGGAAGTAGTTGCCGATCAGGTGGCCGTGGCCCTTTCTCATGCCGCAGTTCTTGAAGAATCTCAGCTTATGAGAGAAAAACTGGCAGAACAAAACCGTGCTTTGCAACAAGCTAGGAGAAATGCTATGATGGCTAGTCAGGCGAGAAATTCTTTTCAGAAAGTGATGAGTCATGGGATGAGGAGGCCAATGCACTCAATCGTGGGCCTACTGTCGATTCTTCGAGAAGAAACTGTGAACCCTGAACAAAAACTCACTGTTGATGCAATGGCAACAACCAGTAATGTCCTCTCTACTTTAATTAATGACGTGATGGAAATGTCTGCTAAAGATGATGGGAAGTTCCCTTTTGAGATGAAACGTTTTCATTTACATGCTATGATCAAGGAAGCCTCTTGCCTTGCCAAATGCCTCTGTGTTTATAGGGGCTGTGGTTTTGAGGTCAGTGTTAAAAGTGCTCCCCCCGATCAGGTTATGGGTGATGAAAGGAGGACTTTTCAAGTGATACTGCATATGTTTGGTTATCTTTTGGATGTCTATGATGGAGGGGGTAATGTTACTTTTCGGGTCTCTTGTGAGAGTGATGCTGAGGTGAAGCATGATAAGACTTGGGGTCCTCAAGCGATAAGCCTGGCTAATGAGTTTGTAACTGTAAAATTTGAAATTGAGATTGCAAGTGGAAGTGCTCCTTCTGGTGGCTTAATTCCTGTGATGCACTCAGCTGGTCAGATTCATGGCAGTAGCAACAACAATAAAGATACCCTGAGCTTCAATGTCTGCAAGAAGCTTGTCCAGGTTGGTGCTTGTACTCCCTTGTATTTATCATTTTTCACTGAACAACCATGAGTTTCCTCATCACATTGGGTTTGGATGCAATTTTTCGCTGCATAATGTTCGTTGTTTCCATGTGGTTTGTCATTGTGAAGTGAACCCACTTGGTTGGAGCTTCATGGATACACAAAAAATTTAGGAATTTGGAAGAGGGTGCACGATATCTCATGGCTGCTGTACTATAGGGTGACACCAGTGCTTATCATATTTCCTTCTTAACAGTAGGCTTGTCATTACCAGATAGTACAAGAAATGATCAGAAGTCTGCTAATCATAATGTCTGTCCTGTTGTCAAATTGGACGATGGGTTGATTTAGATGTTTCTGTACTCTGTCATTAACTTGGTTGCAATAGGTAATTGTATCATCAAATTGAGTAATCATTGTGAAGTGTGTTGTTAATTTGGTTCCACTCGATAATTCATCATACATACTGTAAATTTCAAAGACTTGATAGACTTCTAATGAGCAGTTAGCTCAGGAATCTGCCCACGCTGAACTTGTTTGGTCGGACTCTGTTGAAAATGAGGAAATTTGACTTGGGGTTTTATTTGAGATACTTATTAACAACTCATTTGATCTTATCTTTGCACTATCGTACCTTGAAACTGATGATTCTGTAGCAAAATTTTGGGTTAGGATTTTGTCTGTGCAGCCATTTGAAGTGTCTCTTTACAACTTATAGATCTGTGAAAACCATGTGCAGATGATGCAAGGAAATATCTGGATCGCTTCAAATTCTCGAGGTCTTCCTCAGAGGATGACACTCGTTCTCAGGTTCCTAAAGCAAGATTCTCGGGGAAGAGCCATGTTGCCTCCTGGAAATCACATGGAGCAACAAAACTTGGACTCTCTATTTAGAGGCCTCCGGGTTCTACTTGCAGATGATGATGATGTCAACAGGACTGTGACCAAAAAGCTTCTTGAGAAGCTTGGTTGTCAAGTGACTTCAGTTTCGACGGGTCTAGAATGCCTTAGTGCCCTGGGCCATACAGATAATTCTCTCAGAGTGGTTTTTCTGGATCTTCATATGCCGAATATGGACGGCTTCGAGGTTGCAATGAGAATAAGGAAGTATCGCAGCCGTCACTGGCCATTAATCATCGCACTGACGGCGAGTGCTGAGGAACATGTTTGGGAAAGATGCCTACAGACGGGAATGAATGGCGTGCTGTGGAAACCGGTAGTCCTGCAAGGGGTGGCCGATGAACTTCGACGAGTATTGCAGCGAGCAGGGGAAGCACTATGATGAGGCGTAGGGGGTGATGAATTCATTGATAGGCGGTTCTTATACTTCCCTCTCATGACAGTGTTGATTCTTCTCGCATGATGTAGACAAAATGCAGTCACTATGCTTTACTAACCATTTTATTTTTGCTTATCGATAGAATCCAATAGGCTTAAATGTAGCTTTTACTCAAATTCTCATCGGATCAATTCAGATCCACAAGAATTATGTAGAGATTCACAAGAATAGATTATCTGAAAGTGCAGTAGAATGAACAGTCCAGTCGTGCACATTCTCTCAAAATAAGAAAAGGGCAGGTGTTTCGTATGATCTGGTGCAATATTGGAGCATTCTGG
Organism: Eucalyptus erythrocorys; assembly: GCA_014182555.1. Lineage (NCBI taxonomy): Eukaryota > Viridiplantae > Streptophyta > Magnoliopsida > Myrtales > Myrtaceae > Eucalyptus > Eucalyptus erythrocorys. The sequence goes on along the minus strand of CM024604.1, from coordinate 51,144,745 downwards.
ACCGGTCAAGCTGTTAATAGCGTGGACCCGAATTGTTTAGTCGTGCACCATCCCTTCTGTTGGGTTCTTGAGCAACAGGCGTAAATTACATGCAGTAGAAGTTCCGTAAGGATGAACCTTATTACGGCACATGGCAATGTGAGTGTCTAAGTTAAGTCTGCGTGCATATGGTTGTTGCGTGAAGCTTGCTGAAGTTCCTTAAAAAATTTGATTACAGGTAGTAGCGCCATGGCGAGAGTTGTTTGTCTCGGGTTTCAGACGTGGGTCGAGCATTTCTGGATTGTAGTTTACATAGAAAACAGTTATGGCACAGCAATCTGAGGTAGCATGATTCTTTATTTGTTTTACTATCTTGAGTAGGTGATCACTGAATGTGAGTGGCAGTGACGCATTTTTCTTTGCTAAAGGCGGAATCTTTTCATGTGTTAGAGATAGAGAGAGAGAGAGAGAGAGAGAGAGAGAACAAAATCTATGCCATAAATAATGTCAAGTTGCACTTTCTAAGCATGTACTGCATCGTGTCAAAAAAAAAGAAGAAAAAAAAGCATGTACTGCACAAATTTTATGCCATGTACAGTATCAAGTTGCACTTTTTAAGTATGTACTACACGAAGGCTCTCTCATATATATATATATATATAGAGAGAAACGCGTTTACCGTTGTTTACTGGCTCTATTAAAAGGGCTTTTTTTAGTTTTTGCTTTTTTATGGGACCCTGTTAGATCGAATGAAAATTGTCCGTTCGTTCGATGGATAGAAAAACCTCTCAGTCGCAATGTGGAAGACCCTTTTTGTACTGATGGGATGAGCTAGGTCACTTGTGCGGGGCGAAATTTGATGTAAATCCAATTATTTATGGTTTAACCAACTAATTGATCAAGCTCTATAATTGATGAAAACTAGATTTCAAGAGATGCATCTCGGTAATTGATCGATTGACACGGTAGTTAGAATGAGTTCAGGAGATAGATACGCGTTCTGCTTCCTTTTACTTTGTGATTCATCTGACTAAATCCTTCGACAATGCCTATGGAACGTGCCAAGGTTTTTTTTTTTTTTTTTTTTTTTTTTTTCGAAAAACACGTAGTGATTCATATTATATAAGCGGAAATTGCGACGATGTCGTACAGTCCAAACATAAAAGGTTTAAAAGGGAAAGAGGGGGTGAGGACAGCCAATTGATAGGTAAATTTTTTGCCCGGTGAGAGCGTGCTAGCCAGTCGGCCACACGATTAGCCTCGCGTGGACATGATCCAACAGTGAAGTGTGTTAGGTGCTTCATCTCCTGCTGGCATCGGACGACCAGCTGGCTCACAGCCCAGGAAGGCGCGGCCCGGCCCATCACTGCTTCAACAAGTGGGGAACAGTCACTTTCGCACGACAGACCGATCGTGTGGCTCTCCATCTGTTGAAGTCTTCTCAAACTAAAGTCCTTCAAGAAGCAGACCCCTTTCAAGAGCGCTTCGGCTTCGATTTGGGCGGCGGAAGAAACCCTAACTTCTGCAACGAAACCGTCGACAACACATCCAGTAGCATTCCGGATGATACCGGCCACGGAACCCAGGAACTCACCTGGAATCCACGAAGCATCGACATTCATCTTCAGATCGTTGTGCTTCGGTGGTCTCCAGTGCTTCGGTAAGGCTAGATCTGAGTTCTGCTTGGTCTTTCAGGTCATCGTCTGCATCATGGTGAAAGATTGATCTTGTGTGAGTGCGAGGATTCCGGGGGGCGATGGGTTTTGGCCCCTGAATAATACCTAATTGCGCAATTGGGAATGACATTGGAGGAGTTTAATTGCAAGGTTTCACGGTGGCCAAAAATGGGAAAGGGAAAATAGGAATGTCTGGCTCAACAGTTCACGAGAGTGTTTTGGGCCATAACTCAGGTCCAAGAGCTTGGATTCAGCATCACTCTTCCCCCGCATCACACATCCAAAGAAGCCCAAAGGAGAGAGCCCTACTTTCAAGTTGACGCCTCTTGGTTAGAATCGTGAGAGATCTTGGGCTTTTTAAAGCTTGGACATTCGTAAGATCTTTTCTACATTTTTTTTTGGGCTCAATCTGCTTCTTAAACCTCTTAGAGGAAAAATACCAGAAAATTCATAAATTTATTACATTACGACCAATTCGGTCTTAAATTTTTCAATTTGATCAATTTAATCCTAAATCTTTTAATATTGATACCAATTCAATTCATCCGAATAATTAGACTGGAGATTGTTAGTATGAACATTTGCCCTGTCGATCAGTGCTAACATGGACATTGATAATAATATATTTAATATTTTTTTGAATTTTTAAAGTAAATTATTAATTTTTTTTCTCGTCCCATTTCTTTTTGCCAATGGCCTCACGGCCATGGCTAATGAGGGTTGGCCTAGCTAGGTCAGGGTGGAGCGTTGGCCATCCAAGCGAGGCTCCCCTCGCCAAATCTGGCAAGTTCGACCTTCCTTCACCTAGGCCGCCTTCCTCGCCAAATCTGGCAAGTTCGACCTTCCTTCACCTAGGCCAAGGCAGCCTTGCCGTGCCTCACCCTCACCTAGGTGAGGCCTAGTAAGGCCAACCCTCACTTTGGCGAGGTGCGATGAGGCAGCCTTGGCTTGGGCGAGGGGGTCCTCACTTGGACGATCAGCACTCACCCTTGGCTTGGTGAGGGCGACCTCGCCTAGGCGAGGCTAGCCCTCACTAGCCTCGCTAGCCATGGTTGTGATTGGCCACTGGAAAAATAAAAGGAAAAAAAAAAAAAGAAATGAAAACAATATTGAAAAAAGTTCAAAAAAATATATTAAAAATGTGCTTGCTAGCTCCGGTTATACCACGTTAGACACTTGACGTCCATGTTAGCAATTTCCGGTTTAAATTGATCGGATGGACTGAATTAGTATTAATATGAAAATAATTTATGACTAAATTGATCTAAGTGAAAAGTTTAAAACTAAATTGGTATTAATGCAATAGGTTTATGATTTTTTTTCTATATGTATATTTGAAGTTTGGAATTGGGTTATCCCAAGTTTCGATTGATTGAGCCTAAGTTTGAAATCGATGATCGGTTTTGAAATGAATCCAAAAATCAATTCTTTCTATTATCATTGTGAACTCCATAAACAAATTTGGGGCAAAGTATACTAAAACTGCTAAAAGCTATGTATGGCGTTCACTTTAGTGCTAAAAGTTTCTGTCAGATCAGTACTAAATCGGAGAAAAAACGATTATTTTTATGCCACCGACGAGAGATTTTCACCAAATTAATTATGTGGCTTTAAATTTTTTTTTTTTAAAAAAAGTTGTGGTGGCTTTTAACCGATGTTATTTTCCATTTTCCTTAAGAAACGATGTCGTTTTGCCGTCATACGTGGACAGCCTCACAAAAACGACGCCGTATAACTCATATGAGGACTAAAATTAGGGTTCTTTGTTTGGTCATCGCCCAATGCCGACTATCATCGCTTGGCCACCATTGTTCGCTTGCCATTGCTCGACCACCGTCGCTCGGCCACCATTGTAGTTGCTTGACTAGGTGAGTGAGGAGAAGCTGAGGTTGTTGCTTAGGTAAGAAGTGATAGGAGAATAGAAGACGAGGGTAGAGGAGGAGGAGGAAGAAGAGGGGTTGAAGGTGCCGCTGTTGGTGCCATTGCTAGTGTCGCTACTAGTGTTGTTCTTCGAGGAAGAAGATGATCTCTCTCTCTCTCTCTCTCTCTCTCACAATTTGAGGAGTTAGGGTTCTTATTTGGGGGAAAGACATCAAATGGTGTTGTTTTGTTGTTTTGGATATGACTGTACTTTCCGATGAGCCACATCAGCTTTAAAAATTAATAAAAAAAAGTGCCACGTTGGATTTCCGGTCAATTAGATCAGCGTTGGTACTGAAATGATTATTTTTCAGATTTATTGGCACTTAAATGATCAAAAATAAACTTTTGATACTTGTAATATACTTACCCCAGAAAATTTGAAGGGAACTAACTTGCATGAATTGCTATCGGAACAAGCACTTGAGGATTAGGTAGAGGGATCGGCTCTTTATCTAGCTCAAAACTTGAACGTTCAATTTTTTCCGAAAAACAAAGGAGCCCCCCTTTCTTTAGGGAGAATGAACAGATAGGTCTAAGCCAAATAAATTTCAAGTCTTTTGAAACCGAGACTCGAGCTGGCTGATTCACCAACTTGGCCCAGCAACCGGCCGGTTCTAGCCGCTCGGTGGCTCCCCGAATAAGACCGGCCCGACTGCACGAACCGGGGGCTTGATGATCACCAGAACCAAGAAGAAAAACCACCAATCCACTGATGTGACTGTCCGCCGAATCACGAGAACTTTTCTCAAACGTTGGAAAACCGAAAATGGAGGTGCGACAAATTGCAAAGTCCCTGTGGGAGAGCGACGACGTTACGGCGGGATTCCCCGAGCAGGACGCAACTGCACCGGGACGCGCCTCCCGGCGGGTCTTCCGGGGGGGTTTCTGCAGCTGGCATCATCGTCAGCCCTCCCACCAGGTCAAAGGTCAACTCCCCCCCGGCGCACACCTCCCTCGTTTTGCCGACCAGAGCTCTGTCGTTTTCCACGGCCCCCTCCTTGTCGTTTTCCCATCTTTCTTGTTCCCCCCCTCTCCCTTGAGAATCTCGAGGGGTCGTGAGGTTGCTCCGCATGGGACTTGCGCCATCTTTTTGCCCTAGTCCAGTTGAACCCTTCAAACCAACAATGGTAAAGAAAAAAGCGAGGCGAACTCATGGTTACCTGAAACTCTTGTCGTGATATTACTGCGTGTAACGAGTCGTCCGGTGATCAGATTCGCGCGTGGGAGACTCCTGTTTCTGGTGTTGAATACGAGCCGGTTATTTAAATTGTCACTCGTAGTCAATACATCGATTTTGCAAACTTGATTTTGAAGCATCGAAAGGACCGTAGGTTTAGGGTGGATGTTGAGGCTCAACCAACCGTTGGTTGCTAACTCACAATGAGACATATGCAAGTTTTCATCTCTTTGAGAACTTTTCATTTGGCTTGGGAACCTGGTTACCCTTTTGCAGATGCATTCCCAAGGAAGTTCTGCAGGTTAAGCTTCATGCTCTATATGCAGTGTATCTCGTAGTTCCATTTCATTTCCATTTTCTGCTTATATATATACATAGCAGGAGGACATGGGTGAAAATTAATACGCACGAAAATAGTCATATTATCATAATATTATTATGCAGAAGATGGAATCACATATAAAAAAAAAAAAAAAAAAAAAAAAAATGAAGAAGATGGAGTTGCCTACTATCATGAGGCTGTACGGGATCTTCCACTTTGTTAAGTTAATAAATTCGCTTGCATATAATTTATGTTTCTCATTTTTCTACATATATTATTCACTACTTTAGCCAAAAAAGGGTCGAAAGTACTATTCAGAGACATTCTAGTCCTTAACCACTCCTTGCGTTTTTGGCCTATCCTTCATTGACCTTTAGAGCCAAAACTATTTAAGTACAGTTATTCATCGCAAGTACTCTCGCATTTGATTAGAACTGCATATGTATCGCAGTTTTTTTTTTTTTTTGGATCAAAATGGTGATTTTTTTAAACCATATCTATTAACAGAACATTTATCAGCAACTTACTCTTCTATTCAGTAATAACCTTTCTTATTGAAGACTCTCCTTAGTTTTATTAGTTCAGACGTTATTTATCGTGCCCTAAAACCAAAACTTGTCATCATTTCGGATAGCTTCAAATTGTCATTTTTGATAACCCTGATCATACAATAACTGCATCATCTTTACTGTAAGATTGAACTAATCGAGAATGATTAAATTTCTAGCTAGCAACGAAGGATTATACTGTTTTTTCTGACATTAACAATCTCCTTGTTAAACACAGTGAGCTGTCTATTCAGAAAGGCAACAAGATGCTTTGCATGGTTCTTTTATACATGTAACAAACCATGATTTGGCTGGCTAGGATGCGAAATATTCCCAATTAATTAGTAATTATCATAAGCTGTAGAAACATTGTCAAAGGGATCATTGTTTAGTTGCTAATTTATTAATGTTTTACTTTGCTAAACATATGATTACCCAACAGGGAGATTGTTCTTTTTGAATATTTCTCCTGCTAATGTTTTTTTAACTGATTCACCTCTTCCCATGAATCTAACATTAGATTTTACTTAAAGGAGTTGATTGTCACCTAGCTAATATAATTATGTTGTTTGAGGAATATTAATCATGATTTACCTGAAGATTGTGTTGAGACAGGTGAATTGTTTGAACTATACTTTGGCACTTGCAGAATGAATGACCACCACATCCTCAACAATAGGGAATTTCCTGCATTGTGATTGGCCGTCGGCTCGAAAATGGAGAGACGCTTTAACTAAAGAGAAGATTAGCATAATTGTTTTTTGAAAGTTAGGTCAAATTGCACCTAATCCTGACGAAATAGACGACGTGTACTTCACGGCAAGTGCGCCTCCTGATCGAATAAAGATATTCGGCATCAAGGGAACTCGGCAAAGCAAAATGCCATTGAATTTCCCCTTTGCTGATGCATGATTCTCCATTACTAGTGGCCATATTTTAAAACTTAGCTGCTCATCACTTTTATAATGAACAAGAAAGGCTCCGTTTCGATGGTCCACATTAGTTTACTCCGGTTCCACAGAATCCAATTCAAAGCTTATCATTTACTGGCTTGTTTAGGCTGAAACATTAATCTAGGGTTTGGAGTTGTTGAAAAAATCAATTAAAAATGACAGTCGATCGGAACCGAGGTGACTACATTAATTGCCGTTCCTCATCGTCGGCAGGTTTAATTAGATAAATCGTACAATTGAACATTTTAAAACCCTAGGTGGGCTCAATGGGTACTGGTGCTTTACCACTGGAATGTTGCAAGAAAGAAAAAAGAGCTAGCGTTAATTTTTTATTAATATATGATTAACATTGACATGTGAAGGCATGTGAAGAGGGTCCTCCTTGCTGCTCAACTCTAGGATCCTTTGAGTATGTCAAGAAAAGAAAAACATCCTTTTTAAGGGCACTATACTGATCTCTGGCATAAAGTGGTGCTTGATTATCCAATACACAAAACCTTTAAAAAAACCATATAACATGTCCGTACGGATTGTGGAAGCCTAATCAGCTGAAAAGATCTATTTTAGGTCTCGTTGTTAGAAAAAAGAGTAATTTACAGGATGGAGACATAGATCTATGCGAAATATGATTGAAACATCACTGTATGAAACTCAACATGTGTCATTATACATTTGCCTTTTTCCTGCATTTGGGTGATCATACAACTAGTTTTATAAAAATATTTTGCAGTTTGAGGACATAAATTTCTACACATGATTGAAGCATCGATAACAGATGATGCAGTTAATCTTTCTAATCCGAGATTTGAGTATGTTCCCTCGTTCTGATTAATTTCATCATCATATATATTTAGTTTGCCTGTATTCTTCCAGCTAGACAATATTTCCCGCATCGCAAAAAGCATCGTTTAAGTTAGTGATCGTATGTACATTTGAATAATTGCAATGGATAGAACCTGCTACTATACTGGTAAAAGCATTAACTAGCTCCAGAAAAATGGCTCTTTTATGCTGAATGCAAGCGTCCATTGCTGTTTTAACAGGTAAAAATCTCGACTTCTGGATCACTACTAGTCATCGTCCTAAGTGTCAAATTCCACGCTAGTAAATTAGATTTCATATCTATTGTGCTCTCATCTAGCAAACTAAAGCATGCACCAGGAGCATACCTTTTCTGAACAACTTTGGGTTAATTTTTTATGTTGAAAAGTGCAGAAAAATTGGGTCTGCCAACGTTTCAGCCATAGTCTAATGCAGTAGTTTTTTAGTATATAATCTTGGACAAAACGCCGAAATCCTTCAAATGTTGTCTTAGAAATTGGCAAATGAGGAACTGCTTATTCTGAAGTTATCTCTTTCCTCTCAAAAAGTTGCAATGTTTGGATCTATTTTAGCAACTTATCATCAGTTCATCGCCTAAAGTTGCACACGCTTTGCTCGAAGAATGATGTTTGCAACTAAAAGGCCACCAGAACCAGAAGTCAATGTTTGTGGGACTTGAGAATTCTTGAGAAGACATCTCCAGATTTTTCACTTAACTGGCTAGGTCCCTCAAGCTAATACTCTGAAATATTTAGTCCTTGTACTTGAGTTTGTACCCATTTTTTTTTTCCGAGTTTCTAGCTTCCTTTGTGAAGCTTTCCTCTAATTAAGTTATGGTTCCTGTTTAACATTAAAAACAACGAAGACAAACAGAACAAACTGTATATTAGCATGAAGTCACTCATCCACAATAAGTGTCTATCCTGTTCACTCTAACTGTAATATGTGTAGTTCCCTTCAAGCTCCAAGTCTATCAGATTCAAAGTGAAATTCAGTAGCAAGAAGAGCATGTTCTTCAGGGACACCTCCGCGCCGCCCCCCCAAAAAAAAAAAAAAGCCATGATCATGGATTAATTATGAGACACAAAGATATATAAAAAAAAAAAAAAAAAAAAAAATTATGTTAGAGAGGAGGTCGGAAAAATAAGAAAACTTCAGCTCTGCCAGAAAAGAAAATTGAAGAGGAGGAAGAGAAAAGGTGAAGAAAATAATTGGCATAATTAATCAAGCTATTTCCATGATTAAGAAGCCTTCAATATTTTTATCTTAGCTCTTCTTAACGATTGTCCTAAGAGCAGACCACTAAATATAGTTACAATACATACCAACACTCTTTGAAAATTGAGTAATAGCACATTTTAAAAAGAAATAATAGATGATATACCGCCAGCATAAAAGAAATTTACACAAGCGACCTTTTCTGCCCCTGTATTGAAGATTATAACATCCACTCTCTCAATTCAACAGTGTATAAAGTCGCTTGTGTAAACTTTGCTATAATTACTAACAAAGAAAATACTGAAGTACATGAAGTTAGCCAGGGTCAGATCTACATGGAACTCCTTGCGAATTGCATATGCAGAAATCAAATGAATTACAGTTGTCACTATTCAAGGCTTTAAATAAAATACTCAGTAGACTGGATTTAAAGTATTAGTTTTGTTCCTGACTGCTCTAAGTTTTATGCAACAGTATGAAGAGATTAGCATAGAAAGGAGGAGTATTTTATGGAGTGAAACACAAAAATAAGTGGAAAAGTTGTGAAAACTAAAATAATTGAAGGAAATTGAAATAAAACCCTTGCCTTGATTTGCACATAAAGAAGTACCAAAATGATGATAGTCATGGTTTAATATACAAAATATGAAAAAGACATGAGCAAGTTGTTTTTCCATATCCCTGACACAATACAAGATAAAGTAGCTGACCTGAAGCTCTCTCTATTTCCCTCTCTCCCTCTTGTCCTCACTTCTCTAAATTATCCTTTTCTAGCCATAAGTTGGCCGGCCATGGGTCCATCCATAAGCCTCATGGTTCAATTGTCCACCATTTGGAAGCAAATTCGGAGGCAAATTATACACCGGCATCGGTGAGGGGTCCGGCATGCCCCCTTGTTGCTGTCCCCCGCCGCCACCAATCCCCGGTGGCGAGCCACTCCCCATCTGCCCTTGTCCGCTGCCCGCTTCCTCGTCCTCCTCCAAGGGCAGTCTCTCGTAAGTTGCATTAGAAAAGGTCGCTGCGATCACCATGACAGGCCCCGAAGCCACGAGCGAGCCCACGACGCTTCCACCGACCACTTGACCTTGGCCTCCAGCTAGGTATATGGTCAATCCAGTTGACCCTGGCGGGGCAGGACCAGGTAAAAAGGCCCCGGTGAGGGAGAGAATCTCGAAGCGGCCGTGAAGGGCCATGACCGCCCCTGGGGCTGTGGGTTGCCGGAGTGTGACATTGGTGACTGTGCCGCTCCCGCTGAGCACGCAGACACCCCTCTGTCGCCGTCTGGCGAACTGGGCCACGCTCTCAGCTATATCTGCGCCGTTGGCTATCTCCATCACATGGCTCCGAAGCGCGTTAGGACTATCTCTTGTCACAAAGATCGGCGGCTTCGGCTTATTCTTGGAGCCTGGCGGACGGCCCCTTGGCCTTCGAGTGGCGGCCTCGACAGCTCCTTCCTTCGGCTCATCGCTGTTTTCTCTCTCGTCTTCCTCCCCGACACCGCCTCCTCCACTGTTGTCCTTCATGGAGATCCCTAGATCAGGCTTTTTCGCAGGGGAGGAGCTCGTCGCCGTCTCGACTCCAGGGAGCCCGACCTGCCCTGTCCACCATGGATTTGACATGATTCCTCTTCCTCGTGAAAAAAAAAAATTGGGCAAACTATGTGCTGTCGAAACGATAGGATTGATCAGCACTTGAATTCCTTATGGACCCCCAGATCTATCTGTGTCAATTCACTTCTTCTCTATGCAAAAGCTCAACGAGGAGAAGAAGCAAAATCGCTGCAAAAAGTGAAGAGAGATGTGACAAAGAGATGACCTCCCCAGAAGAGACCGCTAGTTCTAGCGATCTTTCCCAAGAAGGCAGATGTTGGAGAGAGTTGGAGAGAAACAGAAAGAGGAAAAGGTAGTAGAGGTTAAAGAAGGCGAACGATTTCAGAAGCTAAGGGAGAGTGAAAAGTGACGAAGCAAGCACGAGAGAGAGAGAGAGAGAGAGAGAGAGAGAGAGAGAGAGAGAATGAACAGGAAAAAACCACCGCTTAAGTAAGCGAGAATCTCTCACTACCCCTCTGTTCTTTTCTTTTCTTTCTGGGTTTTCTTTACGAACCCCGCTTTGGCTTGCTTATGGGGAGAGCGCAAAAGGTGCGTGGTTCTTCTTTAAATTCTTGTCTCCCACACATGAATACAAAAGTGATGCGGTCAGGGAGAAGGGAGAAGGTAAAGAAGAAGGAGGAGGAGAAGGAGGAGGAGGAGGAGGAGAAGAAGAAGAAGAAGAAGAAGACGAAGATGGTAATGGTGTTGGGAATTAGGGTTTGCGCTGTGGGGTCGCGTGCGCGTGAAATGGTGGGTCGCACGTCCCCTTCTCTCTCCTTCTCTCTCGCGTCCCGACATACATATATCATCAAAAAATGCGCGAGAGGTTGAGGAAAGGTGCGCGCAATATGTTAGTCGGATCATTTTTATAAGAATAAAACTGACCTCATTTCTCAAGAAGCTGATGTCCCCCATTAAATGAATTAAAAAAATAAAAGACCCCGCCGGGGGAGGGTTTTTTCAATTATACTAATGTTAAAAGCGGGGCGGGCTCCAATCTTGACCGCAATTCCAGTCACCTTCCTCCCGGTCGCTTTCCTTAGGGCTCCAGATGTGCCGTTCGCGACTGCGTCTTATGATCAGACTGGCCATGATTCTGTCTTGTGGAGGCCGTTTGCATGGTGGGGATAATCTTAACCTTCCTTTTCCCTACTTTTAACAATGGTTTTTTTAATGAGGGATTGTGGAATGGTGTCCAATCGCTTGCGGCCTCTCTTCGTGCGGCTTGAGACTTTTGTTATGTGACGCTATGATTAAATCGTAAACAATTCGATGTGAGATCCATGTTGCAGAGAAAAGTATGCGGTAAAATAGTAAAAAGGGTCATGACTAGTTGCATCAAATTATATAACTTAGGCCGTAGATTATTGTTGTAATTTGTACTTGTTCAAGCCTACATTGAATTTCGCTTGATTGGCGTGGTCAATTTCCGTGTCGCCAAAACGGGGATTGTCTTTTTAAGAAGTAGGGTAGGACCATGACATGGATAATAAATGCCGGTCAAAATGAGCATCCGAACATGAAAGTATTGTGGAATTAAGATAACAAATCTTTAGTTGTCTAATAAGTCGAGTGAATAGATAAAAACTAATCATTAAGATTTAACAACCCGGTTAAGATGTTTGACATGTATTTTAACTATTTACTTTAATACGGGGTACAGTCAAGGACATTTTTGGGTCAATACACTCAAGGATTGCATTAGTTGCAAATTTACAACATTTTATAGGTTAAGTTATTCCACGGACTGAGGAAAAAGAAATTAGGGTTCGCTTTGAATAATGTCCCTTTGTGTCATTGAAAAAACATGTTTGTTCATGTTTCAATGATTTCTAGGTGTGAAGTAACTTCTGCTACTGTTAAAAGGCCAAGAGAAATACACAATTTTTTAAGAGAGTAGAAGAAGTCATTTACATGTTACCGATATTATATTTGAATCTCGTTTAGGAGTGCCTTCATGACATTTATTAAGCATACTTTGTAGGAAACTTTTTATGATAAAACACTATATACACAGTTTACAATCACAGTTAATGCATTTAAATGCTAGAAAGTTTCTTAGCTTAATAAGCATTTTGGAAGAATTGGTCAATAAATTTATTCATGGTTACCATGTCATGTTACTCCACGCTCACCCATGTTATTACTGAGCTTCAATTTGATGCGTGCGAGAAATTAGGGAATGTAATAATTAACAAATGGTCTTGAGGATGTAATGGATGTACCCGAAGCTTTACATAGTAGGCGCAATTAGGAACCATAGAAAAATTAGAGGTTCGACAATCAAACTCAATTTCAAGCCTAATGAGTCTTGTCCAAACTCAATCATGACTCGAAAAATGTTGAGATTTCACTTGCAAAAAAGGCCAGCCTAGCTAAACAATGAGCCAGCCGCAGAAATGGAGTCACTTACAAGTGTTTGTCAGCCTTGGAGAAGTTTATTGAATATGACGCTGCTCTTACACCGCAAGTCCAAAAGGCATTATTTAGCTCAACGCAAAGGTGGCCTATTAGGGTTGTCAAACCATCGAGCTCATAATTAGGTCTTCTTGTGATTGTCCATCATTTGGTAATTACAAAGTTTTTAATTAATGTCCCCATTAACCCTGTCCTTCTGATATGGAAAATTGCATCCTTTTTGTGTATGTAATGTGGCTGAAAATATGTAAATTTAATATAACAAAAATCTCAAACCGATACACTTATGACAAAATTATTTAAATAAATTTTTTAATCACAAAAAATCTCAAACTAGTATTCCCGTAACAAATTTACCTTTCTATAGTTTTCATTAAATTTTATGTTCAAATTGTTGAATTAGATGACATGCATTTATTGATGGATCTATCGGTTTGAGGTTTTACCTTCGTTTAAGGTTTTTCTTGGTGGTAATCTAATTTAATGGAATTTAACGGAGGGTAAAGTTATCACAAATGTATCGGTTTGGAGTTGTTGATGGTAAAAAAAATTAGGTTTGTATAAATTTATTAAAGGTGTGCTGATTTAGAAATTAATTTGCAGTAAATTTGCTAAAAATATATCAGTTTGGATTTTTTTTGCATTAAATTAATATGTAAATAATCAAAATTCTTTTTCTCCCCCTTTTTCTCTTCTCTCTCCATCATTTTTTTCAGCCTTCAGCCATGGAGAAGGGTTTTAGCCTCTCCTTGCCTATCTTATTGATTTTGTTTGTGTATTCTCATTTGTTTCTTATTTTTTCTTTTCTTCCGATCTAAATTTGGGAGTTCTCTTCTCCCGATCTAGTTTTACATTGGAGAGTTTAAACTTTTCTAATCTAAGGGCTTATGCTCTTCTAATCTAGTTTTGTGATTTTCATAAATATGTTTTCGCAAATTCGACACCCCTATATTCTATTCGTGTACTGTCTTATGCCTTCAGCTTCAATGGTAATCACAATAGCTTTGGTGTCTCTCTGAACCACAAAAATTTGCTCTTTCAAATGTTAGATCTGTGTTTTTTTTAATTATTTTGGTTATCTCTATGTGGAGATAGTGTAGAGGAAGTTGAATCTGGGCATATATCACCAACTAGCAATGCCATAGTTGCTAGAGAAGGAGTTTCTGATGTGTGCTCATCACCGATGATAATACAAGATCTAGTGGTTGTCGCTGATTAACTTGCTTGACGATTTTACTCTTATAGAACGAGTGTGTACTTAACCATGCTGGTGCTTTGTTGATTCTCTTTGTTTTCTAGATTTAGCTTTGTTTTATAGTATTTTTGGCTTTAGTATGCTTCAAGTTGTTTTGACTGAAGTCTATGTGTTTCTTATATATCCTCTTGAGTAATGAATACAATTTTCTTTTGAAGAAAAAAGTGGTTGATTACTTAATTATTTTGGGATCATTGAATTTGAAATCCATCACTTTTAATGATCAATCAAATTGATATTGGCCAAAAAGACCTGATCGACTTGATTGTTTAGAAATTATGATGACCTATCACCTTCAAAAGCTGGGATCATTTGCTTCCACATCGAAAAATTGCATGTCTTTTCATTTTCTAAAACTCACATCACCTTCTCTTGTACTATAAAAGGCAAACATTGGATGCCAGAAATCACCAACGGTACGTATTATTTAACAAGTACTGTCGGATGTAAACATTATAGAATATTTTAAAATATGTTTAAGCTTTTAAAAAATGGCCTGGAATGTGCAACAATGACAATCTCTTGCTAAATTAGGACTGAGTGTTCCGAAAGAGAATTTCGAGCTCCTCAGCTTATGTGTTCTTTTCCCAGAAATGCAATGCACGAAGTCGTGTGTCTCTAGTCTAATGGGACCATTGTCTGGCCTCGGAAGAAGCCTTTTCCACAATAGTTGTAGAGTCTATACAGTAAATTAAACATAATTAATACTATAGTGCTAGTAATAATGTATACTTGCGAAAAGTAAGATTTGCTTGTCTGAAAGGAAAATGACTGATATTTTAATAGTCAGGATACGATAAGAATATCAACTGAAGTTGTTTTTTTTTTTTTTTTTTTTATGGAATGAAATTCAATTCTGGATAAGAGACCAAGATGGCAAGATAGGGAACAAAGCAACAACGGGAGTATTTGACATTACATAGGACCAAAAGTCTAAGATCCTATGCAGAGCGTAAATTAATACCTTCAATTTGCATCATCATTCTTAAGATCGGTAGTTTAGAGTTGATTTGAGATGCTTAATCCCGCAGAAGTCCTACTCCCAATCGGGCATTTTCTCTCTTCTTTTGATTTTCAACCCCAACCGTTGCATTGGAGCGGCTAGCCACCCCCTTTTTTATGTTTGAGCTAGCCACCCCGTTGAAGCCGCCACCTGCCGCCAATCACATGACCCTGTGCTAATGCCACCCGTATGTACCATCACTGCAAGGTCTCTCTCTCAAGTAAGGAAATGTGTCAAAAAATTCAATTTTAAACATTTTGATTTAGTACTAATTCAATCATCCAGTAAATTTTGGTAGGATATTACCGATATGGATAATTTTTAATAATAATTTAGAATTTTTATAATTTTTTTTTTTTTTTTTTTTATATCCGAGATCCGGCGAGTCCGCAGGGCTTACACTCGGCAGCCCACAGCTCATAGAGTGCGTAGTGCACCTTAGACCAAGTTTCAATATCTTGAGATAAGTTAGCACAGGACCCCACCACCATGGCCCCCCACTTAAGACGTGTTAGCAGCTATGGAATTTCAACCCTGAAATCTTTGCGATGAAGTGCCCAAAGCCGAACCAACTCAGTTGTCCACCGATGGGTTTATTTTTTTTCCTTCCTTTTGCCAATGATTGGCCATCAGCCATGGCCAACCTTGCCTGGGCGAGGCTTGCCGTCACCTGCCGTAAGTAAGGCCTAGCTGGGTGAGGGCAAGCCCTGGTGACAATCAACTTTACCAAATTTGATAAAGCGAGTCCTCGTCAGGCCTTGCCCTTGCCTAGTTAGGCCTTGCTTGTGGCGGGTGACAGCGACCCTTGCCTAGGTGAGGCTAGCCTACCTGGCCTTGGCCGGTGGCTAGTCACTAGCAAAAGGAAAAAGAAAAGAAAAAAAATGATTTTTTAAAAATATTATTAAAATTTGTTTACATTAGCACTGGTGGTGCCATGAAAGCTTACTAATATCCACATCAATAACGTCCAACTAAATTAGCCGGAAGGATTAAATTAATATTAGCTTAAAATGTTTAGGATTGAATTGATACAATTAAAATATTTATAATTAAATTAGCATCAATTTAATAGGTTTCTTAACTATTCAATTCGGTTATGACTCAAGATTGAGGGCCTTTATCATCCTCCATTAGTAGAGACATTTTCCAATGACCCAGCGACCTTAAAATCAAGATCAACAATGGTCACCAATGAACCCGGGGTAGGGGTTGTCTCTTCATCTTTTCTGATTCGATCAAAGACAGGCCTATCTTTTCTTCGACCGAACCTATATTTCAACACGCACCAAACTCAACCTGCTCGAGATGTAAAGCTGGTTAAAAAGATGCCGTTGAATCGAGCTCGAGTTCCGCTCGCCGGAAATCGCTCCCACTCATTCACATTCCGAACAATGCAAGCTTAGAATCGGTCGTGGTTTGAATAATAGCATCGACAGACCGCAATGCATATTAAAAAAAAGAGAGGGGGGCAGGGAAAACCTAATCCCGATTAGAAAAATCCATCTGGGTCACAGCAAGCAACCAATGAATTGCGGTCGCAGGTAACCCGAAGAAAACTGAGGGTTTTGACCGGGCGAAAGCCAAGAGATTAATTAACACGACACAGCGAAAGGGCGTTGGACCGTCCGCAACCATTTTTTCTGCTTATTTTTTTAAGGGCAAGTTGAGGTGGAGGAGATAAGTTTGTTAAATGGCGAAGGAAATGGACGGATCGAATTGTTTAGCTCGTGCGTTCGTTCAGCTTCTGGTGGCCCCGTGCCTTTATGGGGAGCTTGCATGGTCCATGCCTCTCTCTCTCTCTCTCTCTCTCTCTCTCTCTCTATGAACAAACAAGGTGCAAATCTTTTCTTTTACACTTTGACTAATCACATAGCAGCATGATTAATTTAATAAAAGGGGAGGGTTTACTTGGGGAAGGTTGGCCCTCTTTTTTGGGGTTTTGATCAGCATGTGCTTTGAAGTCTTGATCTAATGTGTGCCTATTAGCTAGGGTAGGGTTTGTATTATTGTTATTATTAATTTTTTTTATCTTTCTTTCTTTTTTTAATTGTGATCTGGTGCGTTAAAGCGACGGTAGTATGTATATTATTTGCGGGTGCATGTACGAGCCCCCTCTAATGAGGAAAAATCAAATTTGATGACGATTTAATTTGTGGTTGTATCTCTGGAAGCAAACTTCAGGCGAATATGAAGCGCGTGGATACCTCTGAATGAAAGACAAATCCATATCAGAGCTTACTTTCCCTTCCCACCGCTCATGAAAAAGAATTCCTGTTTTTTTTTAATTTCTTTAGTTAACAATTATAAGCACGAAATAATCGAAGCATAGAACTCAATAGGATTGCTCCAGCGTGAAATTTCAACGCCACCACTATGGCATGGTGGGATTGGCAGTGCTATCCTGGGGTGCAGGGACGGGCTTGCCCTTCTAGGCAAAGTGGTTGCGTCTCGGGTGAGACATTTCGTGACGCGTGCAAAGCTGTCATGAGTAATTAAACTTATTGATGTGATTTGGAGTGATTAATTTTCTCATATATATAAAATGCATATAATGGAGTTGCATACTTGCGCGCATGTCTTAGTCATGATATATTACTTGTGAACAAAAAAATTACATCGCTGGCCAAGAGGTGTGATGAAACCCTAATCTTTGTTTTACTTTGCTTCTTTTTTTAAATTCCTTTTTTAGACATTATTTCAATAGTACTCACCAAACCTGGCGTTGACTTAGGCAAGGGAAGTGATTATTACTAAAGTTTAGGTCAATGCGACCAACAAGAGACACATACATATACTATGATACTCGAGCAAATTAAGGATGGGAGTTTCATAGTTTGACGTACCCCGAATTGTTTAATGAACTAATTGATGATGACTTCGAGAAATTTTCATTCAATGAGAGTTATGGCAATGGCGACCCCCCCAAAAAAGTCAAATCTTTGATGAATTTTAGACCGAGGTGCAGATGGAATATACTCTCTTTTTTTGTCCTATATTATAACCTTCTACTTAAAGTTTTCAATCTTACTTGTGATTCTCCCTCCAAAATTTTTTTAAATAGATGAACCTGTCTCGTCATTTGAAACAAGAGCCCAACGAAAATCAGGGCGATGAATTTAGAGCATGAAATTGTCTTTTGGCACATATACGATGTACTGTGGATCGAATTATTTATTTCTCGTATGGAGCGATACTAAATACGCCAATGATTTAAATAAAATTATACAAATGCAGCTCATGAAATCATCTTAAAAATTTGCAAACTCTGGTACATGAAATCGTTTTCTAACACTTATATGATGTACTGTGATTTGAATTAATTATTTTTCATGTCGAGCAATATTAAATACACCGATGGTATAAATTAAACATACACAAATTGGGAAAATCGCACAGGATGTCTAGAAGGACTAGGGGGCATGTGCGAAGTGACTGATTCCATCATGGCCTTGTCAAGACCATCAGCGGCCAAATCATCTGATTGGGGTTTCTGTCTTTTATCTTATCAAAGCTTCAATTCTCGTCCAACTTTTGTCCAAGTGGACAAGCCGAAGATTCAACTGGGCCACCGTTCGACCCAAAACAACAGGATCCTATGGGCCGGGCCGGGCCTCGAAGGAATTCCTGGGCCTGGGCTGTGTTTACGGGGCTTGGTCTGTGGGCCGGAGATGACGCGGCCCGAACCGAATCCTTCCTCGGATCGAGTCCTGTCCGAATGGCGAAAAAGCTTCGATCTTGCTGTCGAGCTGCTGCTGCTGCTGCTGATCCAGGGGAGGACGGCGAACCGCAGCACAGCACGCTCCAGAGGGAGAGAGAGAGAGAGAGAGAGAGAGAGAGAGAGGAGGAAATGGTGGAGGATCTGTTCGAAGGGTTGCCGCCACCTTCTTCGAACCCACAAGAAGCCCAAGCTCCAGAGCAGGAGCAGCTACGGGGAGGAGGGGAGCGTCGCGCCCCGTCCCCTGTTCCGCCGCCTCCGCCTCCGCCGCCGCCATCGCCTCCGCCGCGTCCTGCTCTCAAGAGCGCCCTCAAGCGGCCCAAGTCCGACGAGCCCAATCCCCCTACAGGTAACCCGAATTCTCCGTTCGCCGAGCTGCGCAGCCCGTTTCCTGTAGATGGTCGGTTTTGTTTGTCGTTCTTTCTTGATGGGTACTGCTCGTTCCGTGCTCTGGGTTTGATCGTTTTGTCCCCGGTGTGTCGTGGGTGCTCCGTTTGAGGTTGATCCTTGATGGGTCTCTCTCGTTTCGAGGGCTGCGAGATTGGTTCTTCTAGTGGAACCTGTCGAACGGCTGGAATTGTTTTGGCTTATGCTGGCGTTAGTCCCATTGATGATTTGCCAGCCCTAGCAGCCGAAAGAAGTTTTGTGTTTGTTCAAGTACAAGTGTTATGAGGGAGTTCAAAATGTGGAGTTGTTTCTTGTGAGAAAAAATTATTCTTGTGGCGATGGTGGTGTTAGTGTTTTCTTGGATCGATCTGAATGGCTTGTCATTCGTGTTTAGGTGCCGAGTCGGGGAAACGTTTAAGGTTCAAGACGCATACGGATGCCTCCGAAGCTCAAGTCATAGATGCCATGAAGAAAATTGCATCTCACATCCGAAATCCCACAAAGATTGGCAAGGCGTCGAAGCTTGCCATACAGTTGATACAGGCAGGGAGTGTGAAGCCCGGGACAAGGGATTACTTCTTTGCCATACTTGAAGCTGCAATGTGTTCGTCGACAGCTTGTACTGATCAATCGGTGCGGGCAGATTATCATGCATTGTTCTCTGCAGCGCAAGATACAGCTGAGGTATGGATGTGGCTCCTATTATTAATGGAGTTTGATATGTCAGGGTTATTATGATAAAAAATCCCTAAAGATGCTACTACCTTATTGTTTTCTTCCAGCATTTAAGTGATAAGCAAAAAAATCAGTTGACTACATGGACAATTCAGGCAGTGGTGGCAAATGATCTGTTCACTGATGACAGCTTTGTGGTACAACTTTGTCTTTGCCTTTGGATTTATCTCATTCTAGTTCAATGTTCATGCTTGCATCATTATTTGTCTCTTTGTCTAAGGCAAGTTTTTGTAAATTGTGTAGCATTTGCTGGTGGCCATTTAAGTTTCAGTTTTTCTTAGAAATAACTTTTAAGTCTCTTTTTGATGGTCTCCCATAGTAAAGTATCATGCAGTTGTGTTGGCTCTGTATGGTAATAGTTTGATATGTGGTAGTGGTAATATTGCCTTTGTTTAGCATCATCAGCAACGCCATCGTGGTAATGCATAGAGCTGGTAGCTTCACTGGCCCCTCATCCCGACCCCATGTCACCCTTTGTTAGTTAAATAGGTCAAACTTTTGCATATATTAGTGTAAATTGCATGATAAGCAATGAAATTTCCGTCTCCTGCACCTTTATTGAATCTACGAAAAAATACTTGTTCTTTTGGGGTATAATGTAGTATGCACGTATAAAATACTTGCCATATTATACTCAGGAAAAAGAATATCATTTCGATTTATTTAACGTACTTTCATTGTTCAATTAATTATATGCCACGTCATTCATAATTTGTGTATCAAAATATCAAAGTTTTGATTATATCATGACATATTAACATATAAATATAATTCTCTTTTGATTGCTCATTGGATTGCAGGAAGTAGCAGTATGATTCAATTATTAGATTATTCTTATAGTATCTTGTAAATGACTAATCCTCTTTTTGCATGTAAGTTTTTTCTCATTATGATAGAATTGGTATTAACTCATGGTAATATCATTCTTATATATATTGCAAGTAACTCCAAATTTTTATTACACGTACTTTTGAAAATTGACAGTATATGCCCATCCTTATCTTGCATCATATAATTTTTATCTTATATATTGCTAACTGAGTTTTCACCGATAAAAAAGAAATTCTAACATTATCAGTTCAATTGCAATTACTACTTCAGTTTTCTTGTATGGTTCCACAGTGGGCTTTAGTATGATTTTACCCCAGTGGTCTTGTTTCCTATCTTAAATGGTCTCCTTTTAAGTTAGTCAAGAGCATTTCCTGGTAAGCATACACTTTGTGTAGGACACCTGAATATTCTTTTCTCTCGGTGCAGTGTTGCAACTTTGAAAATCCGTATACACAAATTTATAATTTCTCATTGGAAGTATAATATCCTTGCTGTTCGTGAGAGATTGATTCTTTTAGACAAACCATTTCATCTGTTTTTGGTTGAAACTGATGGACCATCTTGTCTTTGTTTGAATGGCCTTCTTTCCTGGGACATATCACAAGTTCTCCAAAACTGCTGGAAGAATAAAAGACACCATATCCAATCTACCGGTTGCTACTGAGGCTGATGACATAGACGAAGCTGCAGCTCTGGAAGCTGAGAAGGAATCAACTGATATGCCCGGGAATCAGGAGCTGTCTCCTGATAATCGTCTGGGAGCCAATAATGAGGGAGAGCTTGACCCATTTGGGCTTGATGCGCTTATCCCGAGTAAAGCGAAGAAAGATGAAAATTCAAAGGGAAAGAAAGATACGGCAGCCAAGATGAGGAAGGAAGAAGAGGACGAACATAAGAGATTTCTCAAGTCGCAGAGAGAAGCCTTGATTGTCTGTTTAGAGATATCTGCGCGGCGGTACAAAACTCCATGGTAATTTCTTTGGGCGTGTGTCAAGAAACTTGTTTCCTTTTTGCTTGTGATTCAATATCAACCATATTTTGAGAGCGGAAACTTCTTTGCAGGTGTCAGACGGTCATAGACATATTAGTAAAGCATGCCTTTGACAACGTGTCAAGGTTCACATCTAAACAGAGGGAGGCCATCACAAAACTTTGGGCTTCCATTCGAGAACAGCAAACTCGTAGAAAGCAAGGGAAATCTGTGTCTGGGAAACTTGATGTGAATGCTTTTGAGTGGCTTCAGCAAAAATATTCTACTGAAAAGATCAGCATTAGGCATTCTGTTGGAGGTAGTGGAGATCGTCGTGCTCAGCAATGGCTTGGTTGAACATTTCTTCCTCCTTGTGTAGCATTAGTAATTGGTTTTCATGGGTGAGGGTGATTATTGGGATTCTTGACATCAATTGTTCATAGGGAGTTGCTTGTACAAACAAAAATCACCCGGCATACTGTGAATTGACTGATTGGAACTTCTCGATCAAACTGAGAATTTTCTTGCAATGCGACCTGGATAGACAATCAACTGTCCTCAGAACTAATTTTCCTATGTCACATGCATGCGTCACAGGTGAGGTGTTGAAAGAATGAATGCTGTTAAGATGAGGCCTGCACAACGTAGTATATTTTATGCACATTTTACTGTGGACAGCATAGAGAGGGAGAGAGAGATATCACAGATTCATTCCTGTGTTTATCGGTATCGATTTTGTTTATTTGCATATGCAACTTATGTAAATTTACTATACTCTAGGGACAAGTTAAATATTCACTCTACTGTTTGGAAGAAAATTGTACAATTGCTTCCACAACTTCCCGCTGAAGAAGGATAGATCTAATTATCAGGTGGAGCTTGTTCCTAGTTCCCAACTTAAGCCACCTTTTCTTCCCCAAGTCACCCTAATCAACCTCTGATGGCAACTTCGATGACGCTCACACCTGCTTCTTTCTTAGTTCTTGAATTCGTCATTCTCCTCCTAACCTCTTCTACATCACTCCATCTGTCTGCAGCGTTATATACATTCGATAAAAGAGCATTGTAACCAGAACTCCAAGGTCCAATTTCCGTAATCTGCTTGGACGCCAACATCTCCATCTTAGAATTCTTAAACAGCTTCGAGGCAGCACGTAAAGCACCCCATATAATGCAGTTGGGTTTGATTGGCATGCTTTTGATCAGTTCATATGCCTCCTCAAGCATCCCAGCTCGACCAAGAAGGTCGACCATACATCCATAGTGCTCAATTTTGGGGACCAACACGCAGCTATTGACCAATTCATGGAAAACCCTCCTTCCTTCTGCTACTAACCCAGCATGACTGCAAGCCTGCAAAACTACAATATACGTCATATCATTCGGCTTAATGCCCGATTCCTCCATTTCTCGAAAGAGTTCCAGAGCCTCTTTTCCACAACCATGCTTTCCGTAACTGCCAATCATGGCATTCCACATACATATGTCTTGATATATTGACTCAGCAAACAGCACGCGGGCCCCAACTACGTCGCCACACTTAGCATACATGTCGACAAGTGCAGTGTTGAGAATCACATCATTCATGCCACACTTGTTGAGGTAAACATGGATCCGCCTGCCCAAGGCAAATGCACCGGTGCCTGCGCACGCGAGTAGGATGTTGACTATGGTTTCCCTATCTGGACTTAACCCTTCGGCCCTCATTAGGACAAAGCAATAGAAAGCTTGATCAACGAGTGCTGCTCGAGCATAAGCTGAAACCATCGCTGACCATGTGAAGAAATCTCTGTTCTCTATGTGATCAAAGAGTGCCCTAGCATATTTAGTGTTGCTGCATTTTCCATACATATCAATCAGACCAGCAGACGCAGCTACAGAGATGTCCAAACAGTGTCTAGAGATATAGGCATGTATCTGTTTGCCAAGTTGCAGAGCTTTAACAGATCCACACTCTATGATCAAACTCAACAATGTTACTTCATTTGGGCGAAGGCCTTCTTCAAGCATTTTTTTGAAAAGATCAGCTCCTTCTTTTAACTTGCAACATCGGATGTAGCCTGAAATCATCACAGTCCATGCAACAATATTCTTCTGAGTCAACCCCTCAAAGAGTGTATGCGCAAAAGCCAAGTTGCTGCATTTGGCATGCATATCCATCAAAGCAGTACCTAACATAACTCCCATATTCTCATCAGAATAGCCGCCAGTTGCAGTTCTTATTGCATAAGCATGCATAGCTTTCGCCATCCCGAAGTTACCCAAATCTGCGAAAAGATTGGCCATATTCACCAAGGCAGCCTCGTTAGGCTTTACATTCACTATTTGCATTTCCTTCACCAATTCTAACGCTTTCTCAACTAGTCCATTGTGGCTATAGCACCGAATCATCGTGCTCCAAGAAACCGCATCCCTTTCGGGCATTTCGTCAAACAAAGACCGCGCGAGTGCCACATGCCCGCATTCCCCATACATAAAAACCATCGAATTAAGCACGAAAACATCGCTGTCGAATCCAGACTTCGTCGAGAACCCGTGAATCTCCTTCCCCACCCGCAAGCACGAAACTTGCCCGCAGGCTTTAAGGACCGAAGGTATGGTAGAACAGTCCAATACGTAACCAGCTTCACGCGCACACGCGTATACTCCAATTGCAGCTTCAGGGGAGCCGTTCTTGATGTACGATGTCACGAGGAAATTGACATGAGCCGCAGAACCCGAGCGGGGTTGATGACCCACGTGAGTACGAGTGAAGTGGGTCTTGGTCAACAAGGCGTGGGCCTGCTTGGTCCGGTCGAGGTCGACGGAACGATCGCGAGGGTGGCGTGCCTGTGAGGTGCTCGAGAGATTGACCGTGGAAACGAGAACGTGGCCAAGCTGAGACCTTCGAGCGGGACAGCATTGGAGAAGCGACGGAGCGATGCGAAACCGCACGTGCCTGCTTTTCCCATGAAGCAGCCTCGAATTTAGCCACGTCTTTGCTGCTGCTGCTTTCATGAAAGATTCATCTTTTATCATCACCAGACTGCTTTTCTTGACACTTTCTCATTGATGCACATGAACATTGCTCTTCGATCGTTCTTACCCATTCAGCTGGAGTAAACGTCACCTGGGGTTCTAGTCCCTTGCCTGACGGACCAAGATTCGACCGTTCCTATGTTGCTCGGTTCGTTTCCGGACATGGGTCTGACGAGTTTCGATGGCTTTGGTCAAGAAATGACGTTTGCTTGTCAGTTTTCACCTCCTCTGTGGCAGCGGCCTAGCCTAGGACTCTCCGAATCGAAGCAGAGGATTCTTCGCCGGCTCGGTCAAATGTTTCTCGTTGAGTTCACGAGCCTCACGTGCGGGAGAAGCCGTTTGACCGGTCCAAGGTCGGGACTTCGGCTCCAATGCAAGGACAAAAGATGCTCTAGGCATATTCGCCTCCACAAACAGGGAGGAAAAGTACAGTGTATGGGGTTCTGCATTTGAACGGATTCGAGATATATTGTTTTGAGTAAATCCAAAAAGTCAAGGCGGGGTCCTGAAATTTGGTGAATAAAAGAGGGGTTGAATGTAAGGACCGACTAATTTCATTTCACAATGACCATTGTCGAATGTGAGATAAGACATGCCGATAGATTCGGCATATTTGATCTATTGATTAGGGGTTGAAAGAGGAGTCACGTGATTTAAAGAATTGAAGAACAAAATAACAAAGCAATAAAGGGTATTGTTAAAAGTTTATTATTTCTCGTTATGAATTCTCAAATTGATTGTGCAAAATTTCTTGTTTTGAAAAGACACATGTTAACTTCGTTACTACCATAGTATCTACTAATAGAAAAGTCCCTTTAAACGTCCTTTTTTTTTTTTTTTTTTTGAGAGGAGAAAGATCCTTGCACCAAATAAAGAAAAGTCGAACATTGATGAAAATTAACAAGACGCTCTTTATAGATGGAAGGTGACAGGGGTGAGAGGGCGGGCGCCGTGCATCCCCTGCTTGCTCCCTTGCCTCCGTGGCCAAATGTAGGCTCTATCTTTTCATATCGAAATATTGCATTAACCATTATTAAATCAACAAATGATTCGTCCTTATAATTCAAAACCCATCTTTCCTTGGTCCAAACCCATTCCCAAGACGCATAATTAGCACCACCAGGACACGGTCCTGTAACTGTCACAACGGTCCGAATCAATGTGCAGCAACCTGTATTATCATAACCATCCACAAATACCGTGTAAAGACAAAAGAAAAAAGGTGTCCCCCCCCTTGTCTTTGTTGACAAAAGAATCAGAGGACCGACGAAAATAGTCGATTACCACTTTGGCACCCTCCACTCTCTCAATCATGAGTTTCAATCTCAGCTTATCCAGAGAAGAACCCAGATTGCACAATCTAAGCTTACTAGATGAAGAAGAGAGATTTTTGAAATCTAAGAAACAACTCCTCCTCGGCAGAAATCCTTGGGTAGATTTTTGCAAGTTAAAATTAAAAATGAAGTCTCGGATCACCAAGGGCTAGGGTCTTCAGATACTTTGAGGAGCTCCTCCAAGTAGGCAGCTCCAAGATCCTCCAGCACCACCACATTCTTCAGCATCTGCTCCTTCTCCTTCTTCTTCTTCATCTCGGACTTCCTCTTCATGGAGTGCCTCTTTTTGAGGGCGAGGACCGGCGAGCCGGCGCCCTCCTGAAGCCCCGTAATGCCGTTGTCCTGGCCCGCCATTTCTTGGAGGGACCTGTAGGCCACCTCCGGAGGGAAGTTGAGCACGGCCAGCGGGCCCCGCATCGCGATCGCGGCCTGGTCGTAGGCCAGGGCGGCCTCCTCGGCCGTGTCGAACGTCCCGAGCCAGACCCGGACCCCGTTCCTCGTCGAGTCCCTTATCTCCGCCGCGTACTTCCCCCACGGCCGGCGCCGCACCCCCCGGTACGAGGCCTCCCTGGTGGCCTCGCCCTCGTTCCCGTCCAGGTTGATGACGTCTCCCGACCTCGAGTTCACTTCCTCGTGGTCTCTAGCGACGTGCGAGGAAGAGATGGTGTCCAGGGAGTAGTCCTGTGCCGTGGCCAGGACTCCGTAGAGGAGCATTTCCTCGGAGTCGTTCTCGTTGAAAGGGAGCGACGGCGGGGCGAAGTAAGTACCGGGGTTGCAACCAAGGGAAAAATGATGAGATTCTGAGGAATTGAAGGAAGAACAATCAGTGGAGAACTCCGACAAACTCGGGTACTGGAAGAGAGAAGAATCCCAATCCATGATGGTGTTGTATGTTGAATTTCAATCACTTCTTTGACCAAGAAAATCAAGAGCTGCTATGGTCACATGAAGTTGAAGGTACAGGCCTCGTGCGATTTGTATTTATATAGGCACGAAGGGAGGCGGGAGGGAAATCCTTTTGGGATTCAAAAAGGAAAATGTGAGTTCACATGAGCGATGGGGAAAAGGCCAAAGTGATGGAGATCGTGATTGGGGGGGGAATCGAAAAGAGGGCAAGATTGGATGAACTTCGGTGGGCACCGTGGCTAGAAATTGTGGTCGTTAATGAGGACCCCAGAAATCAAAATTTGCGCACGTGAGTCAAAGGCACTCGTGGGCATGGCGGCCTCTGGTCAGATGAGAATTCAAAAGTGACATCATCTGATGATTTCATTTTCGTTGCGATGAGTCATGGCGACAGGGACCTGCCTGCGTGGATTTGGATCCACTTGTCGCGCTGCTCACTTGCCATCTCCTGGTCAGCTGGTGGCCTGGAGTTTGGACAGTAACCAGGTTTTCAAGCAACTTGAAGGGGTCTACTGAAGTGGAGACATCACCCATTTGGCTAGTCTTTTGTGAGATCTTTGATGCTTTTGAAGCTTTTTCATGGCTTGATGAATTGGATACTAATGTCCAAGATACGTAGAGATGACTAAGGGAGGGGATTTTGGTGAATTAGTTTGTGAGTTTAGGCATTTATTTCTCACTTTAGTGTGAAAAGCTACCTATTAGTTGCAAAGTTTCAAATTTTGTAAGATTATGCCATTTCTCTTCATTTGAACACTGACAAAGTAATTTAATTAGACATTCAAACTTTTCGATGAGTTGGAACAGACATGCCTCATTTTTTAGCTCTCAATTTCTCTTATGTGTTGTGATTAGGTGATTTCTCACATTAGATTTCAAACATGATAAGAATATCACATCTTCAGTCTTGTCAAAAGTATATAGATCATCTCTTAATTCAGAGATTCTTAAAGAATGGCTAAGGTTTACATGAGACTACTACCGACTATGCCCTTCGTGTCTTGCTTTTGTTGCCAACACATATCGTGCTTGACCATATTCAAACTGGCCATCAGGGCTTGAATTTTCCATTGAAGAGGATCAAGCAGTCCATGAAGGAGAGAAGAACAGATGGCAAGTTGGGAAGGACAGTAGGAAGATGAAAAGGAATTTAGGGAAGATTTGAGGAAGGACAAAGAAAAGGAAGACAGATGGGGCCAAATTCTTTCAAGCAACTTGTGGAAGGTACGTTGAATCGGTCCGTGCCATTAGTTCTTTGCCCCTTTGACGATGACAATGCCTGGGTTTTCCCCATTGTAACTTTCCTTGGTTTCACACAAATGGACAAAAAATGAGAAAACGAAAAATAATGAGAAAAATGTGTCCTTGTCCTTTGCACGACAAATAGAGGAAAGAGGTTATGCCGGTGCATGCATGGCGAAATAGTGAGGAGGGACAGCCAACGCTACCAGCTCCTTCACACGTTATTATAAGCGTCTCGCACCTATTACAAAATATATGATTTGAACCGTAACTATTATATATCATTCGTGACTCAAAAATTTGATGTTGGTGAGCTCGTCACTACTGCTCCATTAAAATGCTGACGGCTAAAAAATCTTTCCACACAAGATATATCGTACTTTGACAATATAAACAACCAATTTAGAGGGCCGTAACACAAGCTTATGGCTTTGTGCTTGTGTCTAAATCGCCTCGCGTCAGTAGAGACCCCATTGTGAGGAATAAATTTTATTCTAGCCTTGATCGCCATCACGGGTATATCTCGTGTGACTAGTAAATTATAGATTAGGTATGATTGTGAGGTACAGAATTTCGTATTAATTTTTTCTTTTCAGGATTGTTCCACCGTCGGGTCTAGATATTGTCCATTTTTCCATAATATCTTTGCTAATTAGACTCGAGCTACTTCACTCTGATTTTTTTATAATGAAGCACAGAAACAGGTCAATAGTTCAGTAGCAAAGCACTCAATTGTCAACATTCCAGCTACAGAATATAGCCGTCGTGGCATTTGTATTCTTTAATCATGAGCAATAGCAATAGAAAAAGAAAGTTCTGTCTCAAATGACTCAAATCACGATTGATCTTTTCGTTTCCTTCTTTATGAAACATGGTGCAAGCAAGACCCTGTTTGGTGATTAGTCTAGGAGGCCATTATTAAATCTTGAAAGACAGTGATAGTCCAACTTTAATCAAAAGCAACTGGTAATAGTGATAATATGAACAAATGATGCTACAGTCTGCACTCTGCATGGCAAACTTTGACCTGGAAACGCATTGGAAAACCAAAACAAAGTTAAAAGCCCTTTCACACTAATCTAAATTGGAACGCGTCGGTTCGATTTGGATTTTCATGAAATCAGAGTAAACAGTATTAATCCATCTAATTCTCGAATCTCTCTCTTTAGTCATTCTTGTAGGAATTTAAGGGCAATGCCAAGGGTATTACTGTTTTTCACTTAGGGGTGTTATGTTTGGGACAATTACATTTCAACATGAGTACTCGAATTTTTTTTAACTTTAGGACAACATTGATAAAACTATAAATAACTCAAAATGGTCATGTCTATGTGTCGGAAAGATTAAAAGTGTTTGATATAAAAGAAAATTCGTAATGGGTTCAAATGTGAAGACCAAAAGGAATGAATATCTTTAGCTCAAGAAACTTCAAAACACATGATAAATTTTTGGGCGAGACTATTTCTGCTTCTGGTATGACCAAATGATATTTAAAGCGCATTTAATCACCCAATTTGATATTCAACAAGTGCTCAAGGATGGCTGCTCAAACGCCATGTCAATAGCAAAATTCTAGAAGGAATCTCATTTTCAAGAAACGATTAAATTAAACAAGTGCCAATCCAATGCAAAGAAAGGGTCACTGTCCTTGAACCCAATGACAAGCCCTGGCCTCTTGTACCATCCCTCTAGTGCTCAGGCCCTAAAGAGTTGGTCAAGAAATGCATTTAATAAGGCAATACTTAGGGGCTTGTTTATAATGATGCTATTCGGCTAAAGTTAGATAAAATAATAAAAAAAAACCATAGTCTATAAATAAAATGATGTGTGGGCCGTCTCCGATTAAAAGGGTTGGCTAGTCCTCCAGAACACATTCTTTCAGTGGGTTCGACAGAAAAAGTTCCAGAAGCAATTGAAAGTCTTTTAGAAGTTCAACATTCAAAGGGAAAAGGATTGGTCAAAGCTTACGTCGGCGGTGAGGTAAGAAAGCTCTTAGTGAGGGCTTTCAGCTGGCTTTGAAAGCCCCTTTTTCAAGATGACAGTCTTCACCTCACTTGTGCTGGTGTCCCCATAGGGTTGAACAGAGGGTAGAAACAAATTTGATCCAGGAGCAATCGCATACATGTGGATGGAGATGCCATGTCACCGATTACATCACCAACACAGCCCCAAAAAGAATTGCTCGTGCACTTCAATCAAAAATTCTTTTTTCCATCGTTCAAGGGGCTTCTTGATGTAAGTCTCTTGAGACAAACTAAAAATATTAAGTCTATCTCTGACAATCTTGATACCAAGCACATAGCTAGCTCACCCATGGACTCCCTCTCAAAGTTGGAGGACAACTACCGGCATAGAAATAGGATTCCCGATGGCTGGACATAAGAGATTTTGATGAGAAAACATAAGTAAACAAGCTTCCGCTTGAACCTCGGATGATAAAGGTATATGAACAGGTATTTGGTTCCCATCAAAGTCTACATTGATTAGTGAAATGAGTCTTTTCATTTCCAGCCTACGTTATCAACATAAAAGAAGAAAAGGAAAAAAGGACCATAAAACTACCCTTGGACCCTTTTACATTAAGGGTGTGCATAGTTTGGGTAGGCGATTCCCGACCTAAAACCGAAAATCGCCTGCTAAGGACCGATTCCAAAAAATTAGAATTGGGAATAGCTTATTAGTTATATGGATCCATCTGGGAATCAGACCGCAGTTTCGATTTGGTTCCTAAGTGGATCCTTGGAACCGTTGTCAACAAAAGTCGAGTGACAGATTGCCCATGAAACGATGGAGAAACCACCTCTTCACACATCAAATTTTAGCCAAAGTCAAGCTCCATACAAAATAGAGACCAACTCGAAAAAGAAAATGAATCCCTCTGTCTCTCTCTCTCTTTTGTACTATCTACAACTCAAAACTGCCAAAGATTAAAAAAAAAAAAAGAAACCACCATTGATTTTCCCTCCATAGCTAGTAGTCGATAGTAGCGGCCAAAATACACGAGACACATGGAGGAACATTCATATAACTCCATTCCTTGACAGAGTAAGTGATATCGTCATTAGGCAGTCGTCTTTAGTAACTCTTGTTTGTCCTTTCATCGATCTGCTTTGTGTATTCCTTTATTCAGGAAGTGATAGAACGCCCATGAAATGACAGAGAAACTAGCTCTTCACACATTAAATTTGAGCCAAAGTCAAGCTCCATACGAAATAGCGTTCGCGTGAATTTGAACGAACACAAAAGCAGAAGTGAGCCCCGCAACGGGAGCAAGGAAACATTGATTTATCGCCAGACCCCAAGCAACGAAACCACCAGCGAAAGGGAAAGACGGATGAGCTCCAAGCTAAAATGAAGCTCGTCACCCAACAGTGGCGATATAGAAGTAAGTGGACGAGATCAGCAACGACGAGGATGACAGTGACAGTAAATGAGGAAGTGGCGATGACATGAAGAGAGAGTTCAAGTTCGAGGGGAAAAAAAGAATCGACTCATTGTTTTGCTGAGCAAGCTACTTCTGGATTAGGACTCAAATGGAGATGAGCAGATTTAGAAGTGAATTAGAGGAAGAGGGAGCTGGGGAAGAGTTCGAACTAAGAGAGACGAGATGCAGTAGCCTAGTAGGAGAGAGTGAGCTAAGACGTTGGAACCCTAAATTTCGAATTCGGTAATTTTGAATTTTTTTGATATTAAAAATTAATATATTATTATAATATAGCCGATTTAGTCCGAGTGGACAAAGGAGCCTATCTTCCCATGGAACCTGGAACCGGGCCGGTACCCATTGATTTCCATAAATTAGAATCGGAAACCGGATCGATTCTCCTAAGAATCACTAATTTCGGGTGGTTTTAATTCGGTTCCAAGCAATCCGGGCAAGTGCTGGTTCTTTTGTACACTTATTTTACATAAACACAATGGGCCTCCTCCATCAACATAAACCCATTTGTTAAGATGGCTCAATGAAATAAATCTAAGGTACCATTGTAAAGTATAGATTTCTCCTTTTAGCTTACATACATGTATGATATTTCTTGAGCTCATTGCGAAGGACTTTACTTCGCCAAGTCAAAACAAGACATGTCTCAGTATACACTTAAAGATCTTGGAAAACTCAATAATTTAAAGGGAAAAAACCAAGAAAAACCCCAAACTTTGCCCCGAATGACACATTTACCCCAAACTTTTTTTTGCGACATCAAAACCCTGAACTTTCCAAGTGTGACACATTTACCCCAAAATTGGAGGGCATTTTAATCTTTTCATTTTTAAATTTTTTTTTTTCTTCTTCTTCCCTCCGTCGGCCATGGCGGAGCCGGCGGAGGGGAGTCGGCGCCGGCGAGGGTCGCCCTCGCTGGCATGGGGTGAGGGCGGCCCTCGCGGCGAGGGCCACCTACGCTAGATCGGCGAGGGGTGCCCTCGCCGGCGCGCGTCTTCCCTCCGCCGCTCTGCCATGGCCGGCGGAGGGAAGAAGAAAAAAAAAAAAAAGAGAAAAAGAAAAATAGAAATTAAAAAGACAAAAATGCCCTTATAGGGTAAATGTGTCACGATTTGGAAAGTTTGGGATTTTTCACGGTACAAAAAAAAGTTTGGGGTAAATGTGTCACTTGGGGCAAAGTTTGGGGTTTTTCGTGATTTTTTCCCTAATTTAAAAATAAAGAACTCTTTAGTTCCTTCAGACCCATAAAAAGAGTTTAGGAGCGTGTTATTCCTAGCTAGAGCTAATGCACAAAATATGAAGACTAGAATTAACTAAGAATCTAAATTTATATGAGAATTCGAGTGTTATATCAATTTAAACAAACCCCGTAGGGTTAGTCCCCGTTACTTGAGTTGAAATTATGCATGAATTCCTAACTTTTGATTCAATTGAACAGAAGTAAGGATTCCAAGAAAAAAGAAAATTGGAAGAGTGGACAGAGGATTAGAAAAGAAAAGAAAAGAAGTGAATGTGAAAATGAGGGAAATTCACGAACAAAATTCCTAATTTGGGCTCTGGCCCATTGAAGAACTTCCAAAGCAGAAGCCTGTCTCCTTGACTCGATTGAGAATTGAGCTCAAATCAAATTTGACTTTTCCCTCTTCCCATTCAATCTCCCCAAAGCCTTGTCCCAAAAAAAAAAAAAAAAAAAAAAAAAAAAAACTCCAAAAAAAAAATATCAAAGCCATCATTGAACTTCCGTTCAGATAAGGTTTCACTGAAAACGCACAGTGACCTCCCTCCGCTCCTCCCTGAACCACCATCTCCCGCCACCGCCACCGCCTCCGCCACCGTCTCCGCCTCCGCCACCATGCTCTCTCTAGCCCTCATCAACACCACCCACCCCCACCACCACCAATTCTTCAATCCCACCACCACCACCACCACCATCCTCAAACCCCTCACTTCCCCTCCCCTCCACCACCCTCGCCGCCACCACCACTCGGCCGGCCCGAGGCCCATCTCCGCCAGCCTCAACCCGAACCCTCTAATCCCGGCCTCCCCTCCGCCGCCGCAGCAGCGGCCCTACCAGCCCTTCCGCCCTCCCCCTCCCCGCTCCCCTCCCAGTTCCGCTCCCTCGACACCGCCAGCCGCCTCGACATCCTCTCCAACCGCCTCGGCCCCTGGTTCGAGTACGCCCCCCTCATCCCCTCCCTCATGCAGGAAGGCTTCACCCCTCCATCCATCGAGGAGGTCACCGGCATCTCCGGCGTCGAGCAGAACCGCCTCGTCGTCGCCGCCAAGGTCCGGGACTCCCTGATCCAATCCGACACCGACCCGGACGTCGTCGCCTTCTTCGACATCGGCGGCGCCGAGCTCCTCTACGAAATCCGGCTTCTGAGCGCCGCGCAGCGGTCCGCCGCGGCGGAATTCATCGTCAGGAACAAGTTCGACGGGAGGGGCGCGCAGGACCTCGCCCGCGCCATGAAGGATTTCCCCCGCCGGCGCGGGGATAAGGGGTGGGAGAAGTTCGAGTATAAGTTGCCCGGAGACTGCTTGTCCTTCATGTACTACAGGCAGAGCAGAGAGCATAGGAACCCGTCGGAGCAGAGGACGGCGGCATTGGCGCAGGCGCTGAGCGTGGCGGAGACGGAGAAAGCGAAGGCCGTGATCCTGGAGGAATTGGAAGGGAAAGGTGGTGAAGGAGATGGAAAGGAAGGGGCAGTGCAGGATGGGATTCGGGTGCCGGTGGTGAGGATGAAGACGGGGGAGGTGGCGGAGGCGAGCTCGGTGGTGGTGTTGCCGGTGTGCCGGGTGGAGGAGAGGGAAAGAGAGGTCCTGGAGGCTCCGTGGCGGTGCAAGAGCGAAGGGGAGTTCGGGGTGGTGGTGGCGGATAAAGGGTGGGCGAGGTGGGTGGTTTTGCCGGGGTGGGAGCCGGTGGTGGGATTGTCCGGCGGAGGAGTGGTGGTGGCGTTCCCGGATGCCAGGGCCTTGCCGTGGAAGGTGAACAGGTGGTACAAGGAGGAGGCCATCTTGGTTGTGGCTGACAGGGGGAGGAAAGAGGTGGTCGAGGACGAAGGCTTTTATATGGTGGCGGTGGATGCCGATGCCGACGCCGATGCTGAGGGCGGCTACGGATTGAAGGTGGAAAGAGGGTGGAGGTTGAAGGAAATGGGGGTGGAGGAGAGCCTAGGGACGGTGGTGCTGGTGGTGAGGCCGCCAAAAGAAGAGATTGAGGATCAATTGAGTGATGAAGATTGGGAGTGAGAGGCAACAACATGAACATGGTTTATTGATGTGTACAATATCGATACAGATCAATATGCAACTTTTTTGGATCTGAGACTATGGTGTGGAGACATCAACTTTTCAGGTTGAAAAGGGTTTTTATAAAATTGCCCATTTTGGAGATTGGAAGGAAACCTCTTATTGATGTTTCCTCTGTTGTTGTCTAAATACG
The DNA here is from genome assembly GCA_014182555.1 of Eucalyptus erythrocorys. NCBI lineage: Eukaryota > Viridiplantae > Streptophyta > Magnoliopsida > Myrtales > Myrtaceae > Eucalyptus > Eucalyptus erythrocorys. The sequence continues at coordinate 51,109,843 of CM024604.1, read as the reverse complement.
AGACTTTGTTCATTAACTTCTGGTCCTTGATGCTGTCCAAAATATGGGGTAAAAGGCCAGTTTGTCTCTAAAATTTGGAAAGAGTTAATTTCCCAGGCATCGTGTCAGTGTACTGCGGGATAACATGTAGTCTATGTGTGTAACAAATCGAGAGCTTAGCGAGCAAATGAAAATTTTGGGCAAGTCGGATGGTTGAGATATCCTGTTCGTCCTCTAAACTCTGAAGCTTTTAACATAATCCACAGGCGTCCAGCCAGTCCATGAAAATGAACCAAATCAAAATCTTGACACGAATAAGAGGAAAACCAGAAGTTGCGGAACATTCGGTCTCTTCGATCCGTTTTTATTTCCTCGAAGTTCTCTTGCATTCGAGTACATAGGAAAGCAGGAATCAAGAATGTGATGATGGTGGTATCACTAGCTGCCCAACGGTATAGGCGGAGGCGGTGGTGGCGGCAGGCGGATTGGTGTAGGAGGCCGCCATTTGGATCTGACAGGGACACCTATCTTGGGAGGTGGTGGAGGAGATCTGGCGAGCCGGTCTGGCAGTGCCACATTCGACCGATGATCCCTTGAACCTTCATCAGACAAAGCTGCAGATGCAAGCAGCTGGAGGATCAAGATGAGAGCAAGAGACTTTAGAGGAATGGCGACCATGGTGTTGGGGATCCGTTAGATGAGAGGCAGATGAAGCAATTCATTGTCGTTATAATAGCCCACTGGATGAATGTACCCCCGTCGTCTTTTAATTTTGCGCACCAATCTCAGTACCAACCAACTACTCTGAAAAGTCAGTCAATGGTCCCGAGGAGACAAATTGCAGATTTATTTGGGCCACTCGGTAGAACCGATCGATCAACACTGAATACATACAACCCAAAAGCTCAGCGGCAAAAGGGGAAAAGGAAACAGATGCAGGAACTCGGACCCGCAATGGGTCTTGGATCTTGTTTGGTTTTGCAGTGAAAAGAGGTTCATGACTATAATAAGTATGGATAGCTTTGACAATTTCCATACCCAAAAGTTTAAGCCGACGCGTGTATATTGAGATTATATTTACTTCGAAGAATGACAGGGCAATTACCCTTTTTATTGATCTATGTCCTCTTACATTCAAATACACACACCAATATGGAACCAAATAATCCAGAAATCGAGTAACAAACATCGACAGCAAACATGAGGAAAAATTGCAGGAATTGGCAAAGCGATTGCATCAATCTTTCTAGCTGCATGGTGGCGGAGGTGGCAGCGGCTGAGGCGGTGGTGGCGGTGGCGGACCCATTGGCCTAGGAGGAGGACTTTTGAAATGGACAGGAGCATTCACCACAGGAGGTGGTGGAGGAGACCTCCTTGTGGCCTTAATTGGCAACGACCTCAACTCGTGAGGAAGATGGTGTGCGTGAATCGAACCGTCAGATAAGACCGCTGACACAAGCAACTGGTGGATCAAGATGAAAGCAAGCAACTTTGAAACGAGACCCATTTCTCTGGATCCCGAGTTCGTTAACAGGTGAGACAGATGATGCACTGATGCCGCTTTTATAGAAGCACGGCTGATCTGGATAAAGACTGAATCAGATGGGAACCAAATCTGCAGTTGGTCAACGCTTTTGAAGTTCTAAGGCCAAAATGTCAAAACTGTTGGTGGTGACCAGCTGGTTGATATAAACGGTTTGAAATGCACGAAGATCAGGAAATCTGACCCGCCTATCCATAGATTATTCAATCGTTGCTCGGTCAACCGATAGACGTAGTCGTAATGCTAAGCGTGTGAAGACAGATTTCAAAAAGCAATTTGCAGAAGACCATAAATGGGCATTGAAAGAGTGGATTGTTTACAAGCCCACGACAAGAGTTTGGAAAAGTCATTTCGTGAACCAGTTTTGTAATCCGATCTCTACGGCCTAGGACGTAACACATAAACAATCACTGCACAATATCAATGATGTTCACGGGAAGACATGCTTATGAGTAATCAAAATGCAAACTATAGGAAAGGAATATCTCGAGATGAAATCTAAAAAGAGTTCGACAAAGGACTATGAATCCATTACCATGACCACACAGTGAAAAGTACACTATAATACAACCAAATAATTGTCAGTATCGCTTATGAAAACACTTAAGATACATCAAGCTCGGTCGATAAAATGACGGCCTGCATATGATTATTACAATGAAGAGGTGGGCTGACGTGAGGGCATCTGAATCTTATTATATGACTTCACGAAAAGATGTAATAGAACCCCGCGAAACCATGTTTCGATGCACGTCTGTTCTCAGCACCCATCTGCTTCACCTCAAACCCATGCTAAGAAGAGCATGAACAGTATGTTCATGAAGACTTCAATGCCCGCACAGCTTCAGCAAAAATCTAGTAAGTAAAAGACTGTGAGTCAGCAGAAAGGAAGTTGAAAATTAATCTGATGCACTCCATGTACATCAAAAGCAAGAACCCGATTCAACAGTCACGCACCAAGATTGAATATGAGATCCATCCAACCGGCTAAAGCTGCAACATAATTCTTAGCTTATTTCAAGACCAAATTATGGCTTCGTTTGTTTCATGAAATATAAATGATTTGGAAAATATTTTCCTTAAAATAATCACTCGTATCACTTGATATAATTAGTCAATTAAAAATACTTTATTACCGACAATAATTTATGTCTAATAATTTTCGTGGACAATGAAATTTTTTCATTAGTTCATTTTCTTAAGCGATACAATCTATTATTTTTAGGAAAATATTTTCCAAATCATTCATTTTCTAAGAAACAACTGCACCAGTAATCTATACTTAGTCAGCAAGGTTGTTGCTAGTCCTGGTTTCATGAAAATCAGAGTGTGAATGATGATTTTGCAGCAAACCTATCAAACATCAACTGTCTTCTCATTACCTTCGTGAAATAACTACATTGCCCACTCAAAGAAACTGCCTAAATAGAATACTAATGATCATTATAAGAAGAAGGAAGTACCAATCGTTCATAAGGAGAATCACTGCACCTTTGAAGAAGGCCCGGCCCGCTGCTTCCGCTCTCTTGTTAAAGTTTCATTGTAGCTGCTAAACTCTTTCTCACCATCCCCAGGAGTACTGTCATCTGAAACTTCTTCTAAATCAGATGATGCCGTCTCAACGTTCCGCGAGGTGTCAATATTCATTGCACTTGCTCTTGTCGAATAAGATGTACTATGATTTTGGTTTTTTGAATACTGAGTGGCAGCAGCTCGTGCACCAGCTATGGCAGCACTGAGACTCGATGATTTTCCCGGTTCACTTTGTTTAGATTCAGACGCATTTAGTAATCGGGAACCTGGCTTCAATGAAAAAGGATCGCGTGGATCTGGAAGCGGAAACTTCACAGGCAGTGGACTTTCCACTTTAGTAAGCCCTCTGGCTGCAGCTTCGTATATCTGAGGAAAGTTCATTTGTCAGCATATGTGCAATGTCGTGCATGAGATGATAACTTACATAGCCAAATCCTTTACCTTCTTTTCTAAGTTGTAAATCTTCTGGTACCCTCGCATCTCAAAAGGAATGACTAATTTCTGTATTACTTAAAATATATCAACAAAGTCAAATCAGTGTGGGAAACACAGAAATGGTGAACAAAAATCTGTGTATAAGGCAGATTTACACCTGTGGCTGTTCACAGAGCCAGCAATAATCTGTTAGCGCTTCCAGCCTTACCTGTAATTACAAATGTTTACATGTTCAACTTAATTTATCATATCAGATAGGTAATCAAGACACAAAGTAAGCAAAATATCAGTGTATCCCACCCCTTCAGGCACCCCATCCCAGCGAGCTACTTCTTCACCTCGGACACAGCCAACCACTTCAACACACCCTTTTTCATAAGCAAAACATTCCAATTATCAATACATTTGTCTGAAAAATACAAACACCTGTTCTATGGCGCATATCTACTGTTAGAAACTTTGCCCAACAAAGAGCTTAGATAAATCAGAAATTCATGCAGGTGAAATGAAGAGATAAAAGCATCCACATATCTACACTTTTTTATCAAGACATACATAAAACTGCTATTTATTTGAGAAATCCATCAAAAGATTATTTGAATTTTCAAGAATTTGTAAATCAGAGGCTCAAGTGCTCTTTCAAAAAACAGGAAAGTTCGAGTATGGTAGTTGCAGCATGGATAGCTCTCCCTTTGAATACCTAGTAGTCTTGAGACGGGATAGTGCTCAGGAAACTTAATTTCAGTAATCCCATTCACCGCATAAATCTCCCTGTAGAACTCCTCCATGGCTTTGATTGTGGATTCATCTGGAACTTTGCTGGCAGCGTGGATCCAAAGGCGGCCTTCACAAATGATGTGCTGCTATACAGTCAGAAACCCTCGAAAAGGAAAAGGAAAAGGAAAGAGAAAAAAAAAAAAAAAAAAAAGGATATTCAAAACTTCTTCAAGAAAATGTCGACAATACTTGCTAGATCCCAGCTTTGCACACAGACTTTCTCAAATTCCATACTCAAAGTTTAACATAACGTTGGTCAACAAAGAATTGATTATATGAACTGAGAGTAACATTCTAACTTTCTCAAGGATATCTTAGTGCACCCGCAAGAATTTTGTACTTCATATCTTTCACTGCCCCAGACAGTATGTGCTACTTATTAAAGTTGCACCACATCACTTCATTTTCAGTTGCACATACTTTCAGCAACATTAAGTCATCTCCCATCAACTTCTAACACAGTTGCTGTGCACTAGCTTGTGATAAAAACTTCTATGTTCCAACATTTTCAAAAAATACACAACCTCGATTGTATCAGTCCACATATTGGCTTTCAGTTTGTTCTTGCTGTGATTTCTCTGCAAACCAATCAGGCAGTTTTATGTAAACTTGTGAAGCATGAAAACATCAGTGTGTGGCGAAAGTCAAAACACAGATTTTGTGCTGAACAAAAGGCCCTTCTCTCTTTGGCAGTGCTATGAGTAAACAAAGTTCAATTTCAGTAGTTAAACCTTTTCTCCCTTCCAGTTTCTGCAGGTTCTCTCACCATTCCTTTCGGCCTTTGAACTCCACAACCCACGACAGAACACGGTTGCAGAAAACTAAACAACCGCTGAAAATTTCAAGAACCCAGATAGGAAAACACCGTGAACAGATCAAATTAGTAGATCAAAGTGCTCAATGAACGTATTCACCCCTTTCTCGTTCTAGACCTCGTGACAGCTAAAAAACCCGAAAAGGTTGGAACTTCGGCGCGAAATTGGAAGTATGAAAAAGAGAATCCCTGGACCGAACCTCGAATTGGGGCAGGCCAGGACCTGCCCTCGATGCGCTTGATCCTGTGCACGAGCAGAGAAGCCCATGGCTGGTGCATCGTCAGGCACGGGTTCCGGTAATTCCCCTGGTTCCGACTCTGCATCATGGCTGTTCCTTCTTCGGCTTTCGGCAAACAAGGCTCTGGGTTTTCTCGGGCCCGCGTGATTTTCTCGAGAATCCGAAGGAAAGATTTCTGGGCGCCGGGAAAGAAGCCGGGACAACTTTCTGCGATCAGCTGCGGTTTTTGACGTTCGGTCTTTTTGGTTTTCTTTCTCCTCGTCTTAGTTCGCGAATCCCTGTTTGCTTCCCAATTTGCAAAAATATATATAAAAAAAAATGTAAAAAAATTCCGACGTTGAAGGAACCATGAATACCGAATAGATGGCCGAATCGCCTAAGCATCCATTTCATGGCTTGTTTCTTGAAATTCAAACTTCAAGCTTCAATCCCATTAATCATTCTCAGATTCAATCTTGATAGTGTGGCAAAATGAAAAGATAAACTTAGTAGACAACATGGCAAATTTAACATTCCTGCAGAAATATTCACTAAAGCTGTTCTAAAGTTTTTATCTTGAATCTCCATGATTGCCCAACAAGAATTGGGTTTTCACAATTTTCCTCCAAGCTTGTTGAGAAATTTGAGTTGTTTGGTGATATAGGGCATATTCTCAAATATGGTTAGCTCTATTAGTAAGAGTACAAAACATCACGTATTCTCTATTGCTGCCGCCACCATCACCGTAAGCTAATGGCCTCGCACTGAGTGATCATGAAATCTACTCACTCAATTAATTAAGGTTATGTCCCATTGTCTTCAATCCCACCACCACCACCACCACCATCCTCAAACCCCTCACTTCCCCTCCCCTCCACCACCCTCGCCGCCACCACCACTCGGCCGGCCCGAGGCCCATCTCCGCCAGCCTCAACCCGAACCCTCTAATCCCGGCCTCCCCTCCGCCGCCGCAGCAGCGGCCCTACCAGCCCTTCCGCCCTCCCCCTCCCTGCTCCCCTCCCAGTTCCGCTCCCTCGACACCGCCAGCCGCCTCGACATCCTCTCCAACCGCCTCGGCCCCTGGTTCGAGTACGCCCCGCTCATCCCCTCCCTCATGCAGGAAGGCTTCACCCCTCCCTCCATCGAGGAGGTCACCGGCATCTCCGGCGTCAAGCAGAACCGCCTCGTCGTCGCCGCCAAGGTCCGGGACTCCCTCATCCAATCCGACACCGACCCGGACGTCGTCGCCTTCTTCGACATCGGCGGCGCCGAGCTCCTCTACGAAATCCGGCTCCTGAGCGCCGCGCAGCGGTCCGCCGCGGCGGAATTCATCGTCAGGAACAAGTTCGACGCGAGGGGCACGCAGGACCTCGCCCGCGCCATGAAGGATTTCCCCCGCCGGCGCGGGGATAAGGGGTGGGAGAAGTTCGAGTTTAAATTGCCCGGAGACTGCTTGTCCTTCATGTACTACAGGCAGAGCAGAGAGCATAGGAATCCGTCGGAGCAGAGGACGGCGGCATTGGAGCAGGCGCTGAGCGTGGCGGAGACGGAGAAAGCGAAGGGCGTGATCCTGGAGGAATTGGAAGGGAAGGGTGGGGAAGGAGATGGAAAGGAAGGGGCAGTGCAGGATGGGGTTCGGGTGCCGGTGGTGAGGATGAAGACGGGGGAGGTGGCGGAGGCGAGCTCGGTGGTGGTGTTGCCGGTGTGCCGGGTGGAGGAGAGGGAAAGAGAGGTCCTGGAGGCTCCGTGGCGGTGCAAGAGCGAAGGGAGTTCGGGGTGGTGGTGGCGGATAAAGGGTGGGCGAGGTGGGTGGTTTTGCCGGGGTGGGAGCCGGTGGTGGGATTGTCCGGCGGAGGAGTGGTGGTGTCGTTCCCGGACGCCAGGGCCTTGCCGTGGAAGGTGAACAGGTGGTGCAAGGAGGAGGCCATCTTGGTTGTGGCCGACAGGGGGAGGAAAGAGGTGGTCGAGGACGAAGGCTTTTATATGGTGGCGGTGGATGCCGACGCCGGCGCCGATGCTGACGCCGAGGCCGAGGGCGGCTACGGTTTGAAGGTGGAAAGAGGGTGGAGGTTGAAGGAAATGGGGGTGGAGGAGAGCCTAGGGACGGTGGTGCTGGTGGTGAGGCCGCCAAAAGAAGAGATTGAGGATCAATTGAGTGATGAAGATTGGGAGTGAGAGGCAACAACATGAACGTGAGGAGTTTTATTGATGTGTACAATATCGATACAGATCAATATGCAAATTTTTTGGATCTGAGACTATGGTGTGGAGACATCAACTTTTCAGGTTGAAAAGGGTTTCTATAAAATTGCCCATTTTGGAGATTGGAAGGAAACCTCTTATTGATGTTTCCTCTGTTGTTGTCTAAATACCAGACCTTGTTCAATTGGCAGTTTTCCCTTTATTCATTACGGGGGAGGGGGTATGCCTCTTTACACACGTATGAAATTCGACATGTAATAACATCTTTGGAAATTCATTAATCTTCTGGTTCTTGATGCTGTCCAAAATATGGGTAAAAGGCCGGTTTGTATCTAAAATTTGGGAAGCGTTCATTTCTTGGCATCCTGTGAGTGTACTGCGGGATAACGCGTGGTCTGTGTGTGTAACAAATCGGCGAGCTTGGCGAGCAAAAGAAAATTCTGGGCAAGTCGGATGGTTGAGATATCTTGTTCGTCCTCTAAACTCTGAAGCTTTTAACATAATCCACAGGCGTCCAGCCAGTCGGTGAAAATGAACCAAATCAAAATCTCGACACGAATAAGTGGAAAACCAGAAGTTGCGGAACATTCGGTCTCTTCGATCTGTTTTTATTCCCTCGGAGGTTTTCTTACGTTCGAGTACATAGGAAAGCAGGAATCAAGAATGTCGTGATGGTGGTATCACTAGCTGCACGACGGTGCAGGTGGAGGCGGGCTGATTGGTCTAGGAGGCGGCCTTCTGTTACGGACAGGGACATTTGCCTTGGGAGGTGGTGGAGGAGATCTGGCCGGTCTGGCTACACCAATTCGACTGATGATCCCTTAAACCATCATCAGACAAAGCTGCGGATGAGAGGCAGATGAAGCAATTCATTGCTGCTGCAAATAGCCCAGTGGATTAACATTACCCCGTCGTCTTTTAATTTTGCGTATCAATCTCAGTACCAACCAACTACCCTGAAAAGTCAGTCACTGGTCCCGAGGAGACAAACTGCAGATTTATTTGGGTCACTTAGTAGAACCGATCGATAAACAATGAACACATACAACCCAAAAGCTCAGCAGCAACGGGGGAAAAGGAAACAGATGCAGGAACTTGGACCCGCGATGGGTCTTGGATCTTGTTCGGCTTTGCAGTTAAAGAGTTTCATGATTATAATAAGTATTGATAGCTTTGACAATTTCCATACCCAAAAGTTTAAGCCGACGCGTGTATATTGAGATCATATTTACTTCGATAAATGACATGGCAGTGACCCTTTTTATTGATCTATGTCCTCTTTACATTCAAATACACACATCAATATGGAACCAAATAATCTAGAAATCAAGTCACAAACATTGACAGCAAACATGAGGAAAAATTGCAGGAATTGGTAAAGCGATTGCTTCAATCTGTCTAGCTGCATGGTGGCGGAGGTGGCAGCGGCGGCGGAGGACCCATTGGTCTAGGAGGAGGACTTTTGAAAAGGATAGGAACATTCACCACAGGAGGTGGTGGAGGAGACCTCCTTGTGGCCTTAATTGGCAACGACCTCAACTCGTGAGGAAGATGGCGGGCGTGAATCGAACCGTCAGATAAGACCGCTGACACGAGCAACTGGTGGATCAAGATGAAAGCAAGCAACTTTGAAACGAGACCCATTTCTGTGGATCCCGAGTTCGTTAACTGGCAAGACAGATGATGCAGTGATGCTGCTTTTATAGAAGCATGGCTGATCCGGAGAAAGACTGAATCAGATGGGAACCAAATCTGCACTTGGTCAATGCTTTTGAAGTTCCGAGGCAAAATGTCAAACGTTGTTGGTAGCCAGCTTGTTGATATAAACGTTTTGAAATGCACGCAGATCAGGAAATCTGACCCGCCTATCTATAGATTATTCCATCGTTGCTCGGTCAACCGATAGAAATAGTCCTAATGCTAAGCGTGAGAAGACAGATTTTAAAAAGCAATTTGAAAGCAATTTGCGAACGACCATAAATGGGCATTGAAAATAGTGGATTGTTTACAAGCCCACGACAAGAGTTTGGAAAAGTCATTTGGTGAACCAGTTTTGTAATCCGATCTCTACGGCCTAAGACGTAACACATAAACAATTACTGCACAGTATCAATGATGTTCACGGTAAGACATGCTTATGAGTAATCAAAATGCAAATTATAGGAAAGGAATATCTCGAGATGAAATCTAAAAAGAGTCCGACAAAGGACTATGAATCCATTACCATGACCACACAGTGAATAGTACACTATAATACAACCAAGTAATTGTCAATATCGCTTATAAAAACACTTAAGATACACCAAGCTCGGTCAATAAAATGACCGCCTGTACATGATTATTACAACAAAGAGGTGGGCTGATGTGAAGGCATCCGAATCTTATTATATGACTCCACGAAAAGATGTAATATAACTTTCGATGCACATCTGTTCTCGGCACCCATCTGCTTAACCTCGAACCCATGCTAAGAATAGTATGAACAGTATGTTCATGAAGACTTCAACGCCCGCACAGCTTCAGCAAAAATCTAGTAAGCAAAAGACTGAGTCAGCAGAAATGGTTAATTCGTAACAGAAAGCAAGGAAGTTGAAAATTAGTCTCATGCACTCCATGTACATCAAAAGCAAGAACCCGATTCAACAGTCACGCACCAAGATTGAATATGAGATTCATCCAACCAGCCAAAGCTGTGACATATTCTTAGCTTATCTCAAGACCAAATTATAGCTTTGTTTGTTTCATGAAATATACGTGATTTGGAAAATATTTTCCTTAAAATAATCACTTGTATCGCTCGATATAATGAGTCAATTAAAAATACTTCATTATCGACAATAATTTATGTCTAATAATTTTCGTGGACGATGAAATTTTTTCATTAGTTCATTGTCATAAGCGATACAATCAATTATTTTTAAGAAAATGTTTTCCAAATCATTCATTTTCTAAGAAACAACTGCACCAGTAATCTACACTTAATCAGCGAGGTTGTTGCTAGTCCTGGTTTCATGAAAATCAGAGTGAATGGCCATATAGCTCCTACGTCATTTTGCAGCAAACCTATAAAATATCAACTGTCTTCTCATTACCTTCGTGAAATAACTACAGTGCCCACTCGAAGTAACTGCCTAAATAGAATACTAATGATGATTATAAGAAGAAGGAAGTACCAATAGTTCATAAGGAGAATCACTGCACCTTTGAAGAAGGCCCAGCCCGCTGTTTCCGCTCTCTTGTTAAAGTTTCATTGTAGCTGCTAAACTCTTTCTCACCATCCCCAGGAGTACTGTCATCTGAAACTTCTTCTAAATCAGATGATGCTGTCTCAACGTTCTGCGAGGTGTCAATATTCATCACACTTGCTCTTGTCAAATAAGATGTATTATGATTTTGGTTTTTTGAATACTGAGTGGCAGCAGCTCGTGCACCAGCTATGGCAGCACTGAGACTCGATGATTTTCCCGGTTCACTTTGTTTAGATTCAGACGCATTTAGCAATAGGGAACCTGGCTTCAATGAAAAAGGATCGCGTGGATCTGGAAGCGGAAACTTCACAGGCAGTGGACTTTCCACTTTAGTAAGCCCTCTGGCTGCAGCTTCGTATATCTGAGGAAAGTTCAGTTGTCAGCATATGTGCAATGTTGTGCATGAGATGATAACTTACATTAGCCAAATCCTTTACCTTCTTTTCTAAGTTGTAAATCTTCTGGTACCCTCGCATCTCAAAAGGAATGACTAATTTCTGTATTACTTAAAATATATCAACAAAGTCAAATCAGTGTGGGAAACACATAAATGGTGAACAAAAATCTGTGTATAAGGCAGATTTACACACCTGTGGCTGTTCACAGAGCCAGCAATAATCTGTTAGTGCTTCCAGCCTTACCTGTAATTACAAACGTTTACATGTTCAACTTAATTTATCATATCAGATAGGTAATCAAGAAACAAAGTAAGCATAATATCAGTGTATCCCACCCCTTCAGGCACCCCATCCCAGCGAGCTACTTCTTCACGTCGGACACAGCCAACCACTTCAACACACCCTTTTTCATAAGCAAAACATTCCAATTATCAATACATTTGTCTGAAAAATACAAACACCTGTTCTATGGCGCATATCTACTGTTAGAAACTTTGCCCAACAAAGAGCTTAATAAATCAGAAATTCATGCAGGTGAAATGAAGAGATAAAAGCATCCACATATCTACACTTTTTTTATCAAGACATACATAAAACTGCTATTTATTTGAGAAATCCATCAAAAGATTATTTGAATTTTCAAGAATTTGTAAATCAGAGGCTTAAGTGCTCTTTTAAAAAAAAAGGAAAGTTTGAGTATGGTAGTTGCAGCATGGATAGCTCTCCCTTTGAATACCTAGAAGTCTTGAGACGGGATAGTGCTCAGGAAACTTAATTTCAGTAATCCCATTCACCGCATAAATCTCCCTGTAGAACTCCTCCATGGCTTTGATCGTGGATTCGTCTGAAACTTTGCTGGCAGCATGGATCCAAAGGCGGCCTTCACAAATGATGTGCTGCTATACAGTCAGAAACCCTTGAAAAGGAAAAGGAAAAGGAAAGAGAAAGAAAAAAGAAAAAGGATATTCAAAACTTCTTCAAGAAAATGTCGACAATACTTGCTAGATCCCAGCTTTGCACACAGACTTTCTCAAATTCCATACTCAAAGTTTAACATAATGTTGGTCAACAAAGAATTGATTATATGAGCTGAGAGTAACATTCTAACTTTCTCAAGGATATCTTAGTGCACCCGTAAGAATTTTGTACTTCATATCTTTCACTGCCCCAGACAGTATGTGCTACTTATTAAAGTTGCGCCACATCACTTCATTTTCAGTTACACATACTTTCAGCAACGTTAAATCATCTCCCATCAACTTCTAACACAGTTGCTGTGCACTAGCTTGTGATAAAAACTTCTATGTTCCAACATTTTCAAAAAATACACAACCTCGACCGTATCAGTCCACATATTGGTTTTCAGTTTGTTCTTGCTGTGATTTCTCTGCAAACCAATCAGGCAGTTTTATATAAACTTGTGAAGCATGAAAACATCAGTGTGCAGCGAAAGTCAAAACACAGATTTTGTGCCGAACAAAAGGCCCTTCTCTCTTTGGCAGTGCTATGAGTAAACAATGTTCAATTTCAGTAGTTAAACCTTTTCTCCCTTCCAGTTTCTGCAGGTTCTCTCACCATTCCTTTCGTCCTTTGAACTCCACAACCCACGACAGAACACGGTTGCAGAAAACTAAACAACCGCTGAAAATTTCAAGAACCCAGATAGGAAAACACCGTGAACAGATCAAAGTAGTAGATCAAAGTGCTCAATGAACATATTCACCCCTTTCTCGTTCTAGACCTCGTGACAGCTAAAAAACCCGAAAAGGCTGGAACTTCGGCGCGAAATTGGAAGTATGAAAAAGAGAATCCCTGGACCGAACCTCGAATTGGGGCAGGCCAGGACCTGCCCTCGATGCGCTTGATCCCGTGCACGAGCAGAGAAGCCCATGGCTGGTGCATCGTCAGGCACGGGTTCCGGTAATTCCCCTGGTTCCGACTCTGCATCATCGCTGTTCCTTCTTCGGCTTTCGGCAAACAAGGCTCTGGGTTTTCTCGGGCCCGCGTAATTTTCTCGAGAATCCGAAGGAAAGATTTCTGGGCGCCGGCAAAGAAGCCGGGACAACTTTCTGCGATCAGCTGCGGATTTCGACGTTCGGTCTTTTGGTTTTGTCTTAATTCCCGATTCTCTGTTTGCTTCCCAATTTGCAAAAATATATATAAAAAAATTAAAAAAAATTCCGAGGTTGAAGGAACCATGAATGCCAAATAGATGGCCAAATCGCCTAAGCATCTATTTCATATCTTGTTTCTTGAAATTCAAACTTCAAGCTTCAATCCAATTAATCATTCCAGATTCAATCTTGATAGTGTGGCAAAATGAAAAGATAAACTTAGTAGACAACATGGCAAATTTAACATTCCTGCAGAAATATTCACTAAAGCTGTTCTAAAGTTTTTATCTTGAATCTCCATGATTGCCCAACAAGAATTGGGTTTTCACAATTTTCCTCCAAGCTTGTTGAGAAATTTGAGTTGTTTGGTGATATAGGGCATACTCTCAAATATGGTTAGCTCTATTAGTAAGAGTACAAAACATCACGTATTCTCTATTGCTGCCGCCACCATCACCGTAAGCTGATGGCCTCGCATTGAGTGGTCATGAAAAGTACTCGTTCAATTAATTAAGGCTATGTCCCATTGTCTTCCTTGTGTGTGTGTTTATGGCATGAAATTCTTCCAAATGAACTGGTCAGCCAATAGATAAATCTATAATATATCATTGAGGTATCAAAGTCAGTCAGATCAATCCATGTGTTCTTCACTCATGGCCAGAGATATCTAAATATCTCTAATAGCCATGATGTACATTTAGAGGACTAAACGGTACTTTCACAATACTACTTTTTAATGTAAAATCATACATTATATATCTGTGAAAAATTATTCACACACCTTGGTGGAATTTTTTATAGGGGTGCATGTTTCTATTGTTGATGACTAAGTCATCGCATGTCAGTCAATAGATCATCTAGTATGCGTAATTGATTTTTTAAACAATTTGATCATTGTCAAAAAAAAAAAAAAAAAAACAGAGCCTCGTCATTTTGACATAACTTCAGCTCTGTACCTCCAAGCGAATGAGTCACTATGCACCATCTTTATATGAATTACCCATTTTAAATATCTCGGACATATAAGTTCCAAACGTGCATCATAGTAAGACGTGGAAATTACTGTATAAATTGTGTATATGCATCGTGTCCATTTGAACTATTCAATTTGACAAGTCTTGTGTGAAATTCATTGTGATCCACTAGTTTTAGCGGTGCATAATTAATCCACAGTCCAGGCACCGATGCAATAATACTCGTATAGTCCACCTTGTACACTAGAATGCCTCCGCATTGTAATATATGCCAAGGTTATGGGGTGACTAAAATATGAGATATAATAGCTGATTTTAATTATTTAGGAGGAGATTTGTGGGAAGGATCAATGCCCCCACCAAAGCAAATCTAGCACATGAATCGGTGCAAACACTTCTTCAAACGGGACAAACCAACAACATGAAACTCGAACAGATGATTAGGACCTGTGCTTTATCCATTTCTCCTCTGAGGTTCGCCACCCTCCATGCGTCCACAAACCACAATTAGGCTGATTCAGAGGTACCTAGGCGGAGCAGGGCGGCCAGGGTTCGGGGTTTGCTCTCTATGCCATTTAAGCAATTTGACGGAAAAGTCAACGGCCCAAAACGGAAAGACTTAGAATTTTCAGTAAGTTTAAAAAATTAGTCACACAAAAAGCGAGTTAGAGGAGTTAATCAGTACTTAACCCAATCAGTACTTAACCCATTGAGAAAATGTCAACCTTTTTTCCGGGAAAATAGAGATCCGTCTTTTCTATAGTTGCAAGAAGGCAACGTTGTCGCCAGAGAAGAATTTCACGGTGCGTTTCGGCGAAAGTTCTGGAGGCTTTTGTCCTGCACGCATCCACATAAATCCCGCGTCCGCTGCTGATTGGATTGGGAGTTGAGAATTCACAAGATCAGCAATTGCCAAGGCTAGAATCATCAATGCAACACGGCAACGTAAAAATCTGCCATTGGGGTCAAATGAAATGCAGCTGGCTTTACTTGGCAGTTTGCTTCGTATCCTAATCAGAGTTGTACCATCGGAGCTGAGAAGTTATTGGAAGACTTCGCCGAATAGGTGAGCTCAGGCCCATTTGGATGTTCATTCAAAGGATTCTTTCTTTTGGTCTCAGACGGTGCTAGCAATTTGCTATACCCTATTTTCTTCTAGCCTGATTTTTGATCTCGTGAGATCAGTGAGCAAAAGAAATGGCAGATTCCACAATCATGGCTCTTATTCTGCAAGAAAGCCTTCCATTGGAAACCCTATCCTCCTCACCTAGAACACCTTTCTCGATAGATTTTGAAAAAATGTGAGGGTTTGCCACTTGCCATTGTGGCAATTGGCGGTCTTCTCTTTGCAAAAGATGAGTCTAACGTTCAAGAATGGGAGATGATTTCTCATAGCCTTGTGTCACGGCCAAGAGGTTTCTATAACTAAAGGGCCGTACCTTTCTGAGGAGTACCTCCTGCAATTGTTGGGATTCCCAACAAGAGCTCTTCCGGAATGTTCCAAGGGCGGGCGATACGGTCATTGCACCAAATTCTAGAACTCTCCTGTCATTAGTGTATGTAGTTGGTAGGTTTGGTGGTATGATTTCGTCTGCCGGATAAAAATTTGATCAATGGATGTAATATGAGAGCCTCTAGTATAAGAAGGGGTGCCATCCATTCATTTATCCAACCATTTCAACAATATAAAAGCTCATTTCTTCCTAGAGCTTCTCTCTAGAAACTTCCTCTCTCTACGATTTGAGTGATCTGAGTGAGCTCTACGATCCGAGTGAGCAAGCGAGTGTGAGATCGATCGAGCAAGGCTTGGCTTAGGCATCTCGATGATCCAAGTCGATCCAAAAGTGCTTGAGTTGCCACACGGTCACGATCTTAATCGATCGGCCTGTGACACTTGCTACAAAATTAGAAAACAATGACAGGATGCAAAGTTTAAAGAAAATTCTCACCTTGCGCTATAATGATTTGGCTTATAACTTGAAAAGTTGCTTTTAGTACTTGAGAGTATTTCCAAAGGATCATGTGATTGATTGTGTGAGACTCATCCATCTATGGATTGCAGAAGGATTTGTTGAGAAAAGAGAAGGGATGGCAAAGGAGGAGGTTGCTGAAAGATATCTGATGGAGCTTATAAACAGAAGTTTGGTGCAAATTGCTGAAACAACTCCTACGGAAGGTTAACAAGTTGCAAGATACATGACTTAATGCGTGAAAATATCCTTTGTAAGTTGAGGGGTGAAAACTTTGTTTCGTTCATATCTGAGCAAAAAATAGAATTGCATGAAAGAGTCCAGTGTTTGTCAATCGAAAACACTTGCAAAGAGGCACCAAAGCAGCTAAATCTTTCCCGCCTACGGTCTCTTTTCATTTTTGAGTCAAGAGTATTGTCTAGCTTGGACAAGCAATTCTTCCCAAATGGTTGCAAGCTGTTGAGGGTGTTAAATGTGAGAGATTCACCCTTCACAAGTTCTCGCAACAAATACCAATTCTATTCCACTTGAAGTTCTTGAGTTTGAGAAGGACCAACTTCTGCCTCATTACTAGGTCAATTGGGAAACTCCAAAATTTGGAAACTCTAGATCTTAAACACACGTTGGTCTCTGAGATGCCTGTGGAGCTAATCAAGCTCAAGAAACTGTTGGTGTTTGTTTTAATAAACAAGCATACGTGCATAAATAAATTAAGACTAAAAGTCTAATCGTAGCAGAAGTAAAAACATTCATACACGTGTTTCCATAGCATTTAGGTGCATTTTAACAAAAACTCTCTAAAGGGGCAAATCATATTAACCTTGTACCGTGCTCTAAAATTTGGTTTAGAAGTTTCTTCGAGTTCTAAACACGAATCTCCGATGTCCTCACAGCAGTGGTTCTGACGTTCTTCAGACTCTGACCGTGAACGTCTAATGCCTTTTGATAACACCGGTTTTAACATTCTTAAATTCTTGACCATGAACGTCTGACGTCTTCCGATAATATCGATTCTAATGTTCTTCAAATGTAGAACGTTTGATCTCTTCACAGGCTTTGATGTTCTTCAGATTCAACCCCACAAGTGTCAGGCCTCTAGTTCAGACACAACACCAATTCTCATGTTGAACAAAAGAGAGAAATTGAGAGATCTTACAACTACAATTGTGCTAGCAATTGATCAATATCAGCACTCTCAATTATCGATTGTCGATTGTCGATCGTCCATCATCCATTGATCTATTCTCTATATAACCTTTTATAGCCAGTGTAGATCACATTTAAATCGACTCATTAACTCTAAAACCAATTTTAAATTAATTCAGTCATAACTCCTGATGAATATAAGTTTTGATGCATTTATACACATTAATTCGGATATTAACTCTATAACTGTTACAGACCATTATTTTGGACATTTATTTGTAACTGTGAAAAGTCTTTATTCTAGGTATTAACTTTGTGACTGTTATAAATATTTAATTTGACCGTTACATCTGAAACTGTTTCAAAGTATTAATTAGTCATTTAAATCTAAAATCGTTTCAAATCATTAAATTCCCAATTTATTCTAAAACTGTTTTAGATCATTAATGGTGCGATTAATTTTGAACTCACTTCAGATCATTAACGTAGCTATTAATTTTGAACTCACTTCAGATTATTAATTCAATCACTGAATTTGAACACACTTCAAATCTTTGATTCAACCGTAGAGTCTGAAATCTGCTTCAGACTTTGTAAACTCTGAAGCCCCTTCATCAGAACTTTTATTTCTAACCTGACTCAATTTAATTGGCTCAATTATAAACACATTTGCCATATTCTCTCTCTCGCTCAAACTTTATTCTAATTGGTTAGATGCGTGACATCCCTTAGTTCATCACTAAGCTAGCAGCAATACTTGTACTAACACATTAGCACAACCAAGAGAGCTTATTGTCTAGATCAAT
This sequence comes from Eucalyptus erythrocorys, assembly GCA_014182555.1. Lineage (NCBI taxonomy): Eukaryota > Viridiplantae > Streptophyta > Magnoliopsida > Myrtales > Myrtaceae > Eucalyptus > Eucalyptus erythrocorys. Next base: position 51,091,686 of record CM024604.1, on the reverse strand, counting down.
CTCTTGTTTCTATAAGCCATGAGTGACATCTAGCAATATATCATGGTTATTCAAACAGTGTGAAATGTTTTCAAAACATAATGAACCTATCAACTTTGGCGACCGTGTAATTCGATCCTTCTGTCTCACCATGTCCCAATTAAACAAAGGCCATGGAACTATTGGTCAAGCCACCAATTCGATCATATGCCTAAATCTAATTAACATGTATTTTTTTTTTAGATATAAACCATTCATTCTCTATTATGACGTCGGCTGAGGATTTCAAAACAATGTCACGATGAGATCACATAGGACATCAATCTCATATATCTATATATATAACAAGAAAACATATTCCATATTGCGCATGCATGTGCCTTCATATGTGAACAAACTATGACCATTAAGTACAGAAACAGTTCGACGAAGCATTAATATGCGCACTTGTGAACCACAGCCATCCAACACACAAGTCAACATCGTGCCTCAGATCTAAGGATCTTACGCCTAACCAAAGCATGAACGATCAGTCATTGACCCCACTAAAAAGCTTCCATGTCGCCAATCATTCTATGTATGTCACGTTTAGTGAACTTGTCCAAGACAAGTACCTATGTTCAAGCTCGGATATCACAATACCCAATGACTTGTGACTCATCATCCTCTCAAGTATCCAATATTGAAGTAAAGCTTGAGAATACGCCAGTCTCAACAGGATCATCAATATCTTCTCAATGATCCATCGACTGTGAATTTTTTAAAAATTCGGAATTAGACGATGAATGAACAAACTTATTTGCCATTAAATAATCCATAACATGTAACTATTACATGGTTGTTTTAGGGCATGCAACTAATAGAAACTACAACGTTTGTTGGTGTACCGTTATGTAGAAATCACAATTTCAATACCCTTTGGTGTTAGACTGGGATTTTCAGCTCCTGATGGCATTGGAGCACTGGCATCACTACAGAAACTGTCCTGTGTGAAAGCTGGAGGTGGTCGGAGCAAGAATACAATGCAGAGTTAGGAGAGTTAAGTCAACTAAGGAGGCTGGGTGTAAGGGACCTGAAAAAAAATGATGTAAAGGAACTATGCCGCTTCGTCGAGAAGATGACCAACCTTCGATCACTAGATGTGGCCACAGAAAGTCAGTCTAAAGTTATTGATTTGGATTTTCTATATTCACCTCCCCCACCCCTTCGTTCTATATATTGAAGGATGGCTAAAGAAGCTACCTCATGGGCTTCCTTTGCTGAACAAGTGCGTTTGGGATGGAGCATATTGACATCTAGCCCCCTAGTTGCTCTCCAAAATTTACCCAATCTGGTGGAGCTTAAATTGAATAATGCCTTTGATAGAAACACACTGGATTTTGGAGAGGGAGGGTTCCCAAAGCTCAAGGATTTGTGGCTCATGAAGTTGAAAAATCTGGTATTTGTGTCGATGGAGAGTCGACCAATGCCTCACCTTCAGAGTCTCTCCATTCATGGATGCAGGCACTTGGACTAGAAATCATTACTTGTGGTCGTCCGCAACCTCACCCTTGCCAACCTCAAGCATCTCCAATTCTATGACATGCTAGAAGAGTTTTGCTCTTGCGCTCTGTCCATCCAGCAGTAGCACGAGGGACGATTTTCTGCAAGAGTACTCTCAGGAGGTGATGCAACGCATCCCAGAAGTATACTTCTACTGGTGGGAAGAGGATCACTGGGAGCGATATGATCTTAGGGTGCGTTTGGATGGGCATTTAGAAAACCCATTCAACCCCCAAAGCTGGACCGTTTGGTTTAGCTTTCAAGCTAGCTTTCAGCTTTCATTTTGCTTTCAAAATGCTGGAAATATTTTTTCTCTTTCAAAACTACCTTCACTAATCCTTCATATTTCTGATTTTGCCCCTGATTTTTTTTTTTTTTAATTGAAAAAGGAGGCAACCCTTCGTCGGTCTAGCAAAGGGCTACAGCCGTCGGCAAGCCAGATCTGGCGCCGGCGGCTGTTGACTAAGGTCGCCCGAGATCGAGCGACCTTCGGGGAGGGTCGCACGACCCAGCCGAGTGCCACCGAAGGTCACTTGACCTTGCGCAACCCTCGGCGAGGGTCGCTCGACCCACGGGCTACGCGACCTAGGCGACTATTGCACGGGTCTCACGGTCGCAGGTGGCCCTCGCCTAGATCTCGCAGAGGTCGCGTGACGACGGCCGAAGTCGTGCGGCCCTCGCGAGACCCAGGCGAGGGCCACTTGTGATCGCGAGACCCAGGCAGTGGTCGCTTGGGTCGTGCGGCCCCTGGGTCGAGTGACCTCCGGTGGCCCTCGGCTAGGTCGCGTGACCCTCGCCAAGGGTTGCCCGAGGTCGGGCAACCCTTAGCGAGGGTCACTCAAGGTCGAGCGACCTCCGGCGGCCCTCGGTTGGGTTAGGAGAACCTCACCGGAGGTCTCCCGACCTCGGGTGACCTTAGTCAACGGCCGTCGGCACCAAATCTAGCTCGCCGGCAGTCATAGCCTTTCCCGATTTAGCTCAATTTTTGTTTTTTTAAATAATATATATTTATATTATACCCATCAAAGCCCATTGCAAAAGTTTTTTACTAAATGCACATTCAGCTCAAAGTTTATTTGCCAAAAAAATTTTACCAAACACAATTGCATTTCCCAAGTAGCTTTGGGCTTTCAGCATTTGCATTGGACTCAAAGCCCATTACAAATGTCAAACCAAACACAGCCTTTGTCTTCCTGTCTGAAAAGAAACGGCAAAAGATGGGAACAAATGAAGATAGAAGCAATTTTTTGGGGGAGTTTTAGTTTTAGGGATTCTATTTTTTTTTTAAAAACATTTTAAAATGTTTTGTTAATCAAGGACCCTAAAACTAGAAAAATATTTTGGAAAACGTTTTTTTATTCTTTCGAAGGAGAAATCATTTTTATGTATTTAAGTTTTAATATTAAATTATTTTTTATTAATTAAGAAAATATTTTCCGTTGACTCGTTTTTCTAAGCGAACTAAATGGTAAAAAATGAGGAAAACAGTTTTCCACAAAACAAATGAACTCTTAATCTTGATAGAGTTGCATAAATGTAGCATATGTTGCTGGGAAGTGGATGATCTCAAGCTTATCAAATTTAGTAAAAGCAAATTATTCTGAGTTGATTTCATTTCACAGAAACTGTCCTAAAGTTCCTATCTTGAAGCTCCTTGATAGCCCGACAAGATTTGTGTTTGAAAAGGGCATATAACTCCACGAATCTCCTCCAAGCTCGTTGAGAAATTTGACATTAAAAATTACCACGGTGGTTGGTTCAGTGATACATGATTTACTCTCAAATAGTTTGGAGCCATTCTTAGATACCGGTTCGAATTCCTCAGTCGCTCCTCAACTTCAAAAACCCTTAGTTCTCCTACAATGTAGGTATGGACATGCCGTGACGTAAAATAATGCATGATGTTACTCCTATTAGCACCAGGGTGAATGGGTGGTAACGGACTAGCTCAAATGAGCGTTAGCTACGGATCCATTGCCAATGTAAAACTCTTAGAATAAGTCGACTATATAGATTAACATGATGAATGGCCAAGATGATGTTTACGTAAATTGAGTCTATTTAAGAATCTTCTTGTTATGCAATAATGGAAACGAATCTAGAGTGTGCCGAGTGTAGAGATTGGACCATCAAACTATCTTGTCTTAGCAAAATCAGCTTACTATTTGTTTGGTAAAGAAGAAAAAAAAAATGCACCTCCCATTTTTCATGTTCGGAAGTTTAAAAAACTGATTTACCGAGATTTGGCTTTCAAGGACGTTTGGCTGTCTAAAAAATCGCTGAATAGACCAATTTTGTAAATCAGTCGTAATAAGTCCACCATGTTCTGGCCAACTTTATGGTAATTAACAGAAAACGAAACAGATTTAGATAACATAAATTTTGGTTGTTGTATTTGGTGATATCTTGATTTAATTATCGCAAAGTCAAACTAAATCCTAATTGACACAACTAGGACAAAATTTAACAGACCAGCCATACCAGATAAAAACGTCAATTTTAAGTTCCTACAAGCTCAAGCATCCGATGATTGAGGTCTCCGCAAGGTCGCCACCGTCTCCTCCGTTGGTCAGCCTTATTAATAAATACAAGAACACTACGTATTCGCCACTGCCATCATCTCCGTAGGCCGATGACCCCGCACCGAGTAGTCACGAAAACTACTCATTCAGTTGGTTAAGGCTATGTCCAGCATCGTCGATGTGTGCGTGGCGTGGAACTCTTCCAAATAAATTGGTCAACCAATACAAAAATCTATAAATATGTCATTATGGCTTCACGTTAAGTTTGATTGAAATGATTTATTTGCAATATCTTTACTTATGACAATGATGTATATGTATTTCACGATGTGTCCAATTCGATGTTCAAAATTTCCTATATTTACTTTTGAACTTGTTTATCGTTGAGTATGTTGACATGGAACATAGAGGGAATCGAGTGAAAAAGGAATGACGTTGGTGGACTAAACAGTGCTTTCATAGTACTAATTTTAGTATCAAATTATACGGTTTATATCCCTGAAAGATTATTCATACACTTTGGTGGAATTTTCAACGGCAATGCATGCTCCAATTTTGATGAATAAGCAAGGCGAATGTGTGTCAGGCTTTTGATATGTGCAATTGATTTTTAAACTATTTTATCATTGTGAAAAAAAAAAAAACTCATCATACCGAAATCACTTCAGCTCCTTAACTCTAGGGAATTGAGTTACCATGCATTGTCTCTAGATTAATTGCCTATTTGATCATTGTAAAAATAGTTTAAAACATTAACTTTTTTAATATTTACAACGATTCAATAATCAGGCGTCGACAAGAGCAGGCAATTATTCGATCAAATAGTTTGCAAATAGTTTAACATAGTTTACAATGATCAAATAGTTTAAGAGTCACCGTGCATTGTCTCTAGATTAATTGCCTATTTCACGGGAAAAAGTTATTCCTTGACTTTTTCTTGTAAAAAGTTAAGATTTTTATTGGATGTTAGAAACACGTCAAAATATTATATAAGAACTTGATCTTATATTTTACTCTTCTTTATATTATATATTACTCTTCTTTATATTTGGAAATCTCGTCTGCTTAAATAAAATTTAATGTGTAAGCGCTACAAAAGGTCTGGAAGAGAGTCTTCTTTTTCCCACTTAAGTGAAAAAGGAGAGTCCATTGCTCATCTGCCTTCTACAGTTCCGCTTCCCTTTTGTTAAGAAATCACACCTCGATTAAAAAAAAATAACGTTTGCAAACAATTCACTAGGCATAATATAAGAGCACGTTTGATAATGATTTTGCTCAAGGGAATTGATTTTGAATAAAAAATCGCGTTTGATAACCGTCCAAAATTTTTTATTAAGGAATAGAATTGTGTTTGATATCGTGCTTATTGATTCTGTTTCAAATCAATTTATTTTAATTTTTAAATAATTTTTTTACTTTTTTACTTTTTTTCCTTTATTTTTCCTTTTTTACTTTTTTACTTTTTTTCTTTTCTTTTTTTTTTTTCCTTTTTTTCCTTTTTTCTTTTTTTTTTTTTAAATTTTTTTCTTTTATTTTTTCCCTTTTCTCCTATTCTTCTTCTTCTTCATGTGGCTGGTCGCCGATCTAGGGCCGACCCTCGTCGGCTTGGGCGAGCCTCGCCGGTGGCTGGGCTTGCCTCCACCGAGCTCGCCGGACCTCACCCTAGCCTGGCGAGCCTCCGCTGAACTCGCCAGACCGGCGAACGGTGATCGGCGGCAGACAGCAACGAACAGCGACGGTGGGCGGCGGCGGATGGCGGCGGGTGGTGGTGGACGGCAATTGCGAGATGACGGAAGGGAAGAAAGAAACTTGATTCTTTTATTGATTCTCGGACGGAGAATCACATTTTTTTTTTTTTAATTCTCAATTCTCTTCCCAATTTGTTCTCGAGAACAAAAATTTTACCAAACGCGATTATCGTCCCAAACTGATTTTGGGAACAAAAAATCAGAGTTAGACATTGTTTGGATGGTTACCAAACAGTGCCTAATAATAAAAGAACAGAATCAGAAGAACATACTAGAAAATTTGGTAACGAAGTTCACCCAAACCTGGGCTACGTTTTTTAGTAGAGGCACTCTGCGAATCCACTAAACTTCGAAAAAAAGTTTGACTATAACAATAATCTTCTGTCAAAATCAGGGCACAAAGAGATTGAGAACCCCCATAAAGAAAAAAACTCACTTTTTTCTTCTCTTTTTCTTGCCTCTGTACTTTTTTTCAACGTCTTGACGGTTAGTGTCTTGCCATCCTAATATAAAGGTATTACTTTTAACCTAAAAGCAAATCTGATAGAAAAGACAAAAAAGCCTCTAAAAAATATTTGGCTTCATCTATAACAGTCTCCTACTTGAGGACAAATATACCCAAGTACCAAGCAACTTTGGGTGCGTATGACAAAATTTCTAGAATAAAAATCGATTTTTCAATTTCTATTTCAGAAATTGAGAAGTTAAAAATTTTAGCTTTTGATTTCTTCTTCAAATCTATTTTTGGAATAGAAATCTGTTCCAAAAAAAAAAAAAAATCAAGTTGTTACCAAATGGATTTTTGTCCTAAACATATTCCGAGGAACAGAGAAATAGATAAATAGATAAGTAGAAATTTTATCATGCACACCATTTGCATCCATCTTCTAAAAAAACTAGTACGTGAAAAACTTGTGCCTCTACGATACTCCTCATCAATCAACGTGGAGTAATACTAATGGTAGTAGTACAGAAAATATGCTTCTCTCTGTCTACTACCTTGGTCAACATGTTAGCTGGATTCTTTGAGCCATCAATCTTTTGTAGCTATACTAATGGTAGTAGTATAGAAAATATGCTTCTCTCTATCTACTACCTTGGTCAACATGTTAGCTGGATTCTTTGAGCCATCAATCTTTTGTAGCTTTTACTCATTATCTTTCAATGCTGATATGATAAAGTGATAACGCTTCTTGATATGTCTAGTCCTTGAGTGATAAGTTGCATTCTTTGTTGAGTGCACTGCACTTTGACTATCACTCCATAGAGTACTGACTGGCTGTTTTCAATGTAACTTCTCCATATAATCTTATAACCACATGATTTCCTTGGAGGCTTTTGTGATCACCACGTCTTCTGTCTGTCGTCAATAAAGCCATTACTTTTTATAGTTGAGATACCTAACTCATTGTTGTACCTACAGCTGTAAAGACATATCCAGTGGTACTCTTACCACTAATCTGCATCTATATAACCCTGCAACTCTAGAGATATACTACCATAACAAAGTGAGTAATTAGAAGTACTTGCTAGATATCTCAATATCCATTTCACTACATTCCAATGCTCTTTGCCTGGGTCTTGCATATATCGACTCACAACTCCCACTGCCTATGCAATGTCTGGCTTTGTGCTCACCATGGCATACATCAAACTCCCCACTGCTGATGCATATGGAACTACCGTCATCTCATCTTTTAAAGCCTAAGTGCTCAGACACATATTCTTAGAAAGTTTGAAGTGACTCATTAGAGGAGTTGCAACTGGTTTTGCATTATCCATATTAAATCTCTTTAACACCTTGTTCACATAGTCTTCCTATGATAGCCATAATTTCTTATTTTTCCTGTCCATGATGATTTTCATGCCTAAAATATTCTTGGCCTCTCCCAAGTCTTTCATAGCAAACTGTGCTGATAACATCTTCTTCATTTCTACGATTCGCTTCATATTGGAACTAGCCACTAGCATGTCATCCACATATAAAGAGAGATACACAATGTCGCCATCATCATACTTGCGAAAATAAACATTGTGATCAGACTCACAGTGTGCAAATTCTTTTTCTTCCATGAAACCATCAAATTTTAGGTACCATTGCCGCAAAGCTTGTTCTAAGCCATACAAGCTTTTCTTCAAGCGACATACCATTTGCTCCTTACCTTTGACTTCAAAACCCTTAGGTTGTACCATGTATAGTTCTTCATCTAAGTTACCGTGTAAAAGCGTTGTTTTTACGTCTAACTGCTCAAGATGAAGATCCTCCACTGCAACTATACTCAATAGAACTCTACTTGATGTCATTTTCACCATAGGTGAAAGTATCTCGAAGTAGTCGATCCCTCCTTTTTGAGAAAAGCCCTTGACTACAAGTCTCATCTTGTATCTAATATTACCGTATGCTTCATTCTTAATCCTGTACACCAATTTGTTTAATAAAGTTTTTTATCTGTAGGCAACTTGGTCAACTCCCAAGTTTTGTTCTGAAGTAACAAGCTCATCTCGTCTTTCATGACACACTCCCACTGCAAGTGAGACGTGTCTACCTTTGCTTGATTGTAAGTCTCTGGTTTCCCTGAATCTGTATATAAGACATGGCTCAGAATAGTATTAGCTGAAGAATAAAAAATTACTTTTGGCTTTCTCACACGTGCAGATCTCCTCAATCAAGTACTTCAAGGTTGTTAGTTTGCTCCGAATCACTGCGTTCCTCTTGAATTACCTCTTCACTAATAATAGGCTCATCTTGAACCTCTCTTTCAAGTGCACTTTGATCTAATGGAAACATCTTCACGGGCATTGTGTCTAATTCAACATATTCTAGTTGTACTACCTTCTAATGCTCTATTTGACGATCCTTGTACATTTTTTCTTCATGGAATACCACATTTCGGCTACGGATGACTTTGTTATTCTCATAATCCCAAAGCCTATAACCATACTCGTCGCCACCGTATCCGATAAAGACACACTTCTGGGACTTAGCATCAAGCTTTTTCTTATCCTTCCTGTCAATCAAAGCATATGCAATACAACCAAACACTTTTAGATGTGAATAGTTAATCTTTTTACTTGACCACTGCTCTTGTGGTATTTTTCCATCCAACGCACTAGATGGACTTCTGTTGATAAGATAAATAGCTGCATTAACTGTGGCAGCTCATAAGTGTAGCGGGAGACCCGCGTGTACCCTCATGCATCTCGCATGTTCTAGAATAGTCATGTTCATCCTTTTAGCTACACCGTTCTCTTAAGGAGTTCTAAGAACAGTCTTTAACCCGTGTATGCCTTCTCGACTCAAATTTTTTGCAAATTCCTTACTCGTGTATTCACCATCATTATCAAACTTCAGAGCTTTAATCTGATAACTTGTCTCTTTTTCTACCATGGTCTTCCACATTCTAAACATCCCGAATACTTATGATTTTTCTCTAAGAGCATAGACCCAAGTCTTCCTTGTCGCATCATCAATGAATGTGACAAAATATCTCTTACTACCATAAGAGAGTTCCTGAGCAGGTTCCCATACATCAGTATGAACCAACTCTAGCTTTTGGCCTTTATTTTGTCGCCCATTCAATTGAAAACTAATAACTTTCTGTTTTCTATAAATGCAACTCTCACAAAAATCTAACTCAACTTTTTGCAAACCTAGAAGTAATTTGCTCGAGTGTAATTGCTTTACACCTTTTTCACCAAGATGTCCCAAACGCTAATGCCAAAGAGTAGACAAATTGCCTATAGCCATTATAGTTGCAAACATATCACTGATATTGTCTCCTTGGAGAAGGTAAAGTATACCCGTGCGCTTTCCCTTTACTATTACTCTTGCCCTTGAGGTCATCTTCCACTTTCCGCATCCAAAGGTTATTACCAAACATTCTTAGTCAAGTTTACTAGTTGAAATCAGATTTTTCTATAATTTCGGAATATGCCTAGTTTCAAGCAAAACTAGACGTCCTCTACCTGAGATGTTCACAATCACGGTTCCTTTCCCAACAATGGGACACATGTGGTCGTTTCCCACAACCACTTGTCCGAAATCTCCACTAACATAATCATCAAATATGTCTCTTTGCGAGGTGCAATGAAAAGAAGCACCAAAATCAATAAACCATTTATCTGTTGTCAAATCAAACCCTATAGACAAACACAAAACATCAAGCAAAGATTCATTGCTAACCACATTAGCTCATTGATTCTCATCTCGCTACTTCTTTTTGTACGCTTCACACTAAAACCTCCGGTGTTCGGTTTTGTGACAAAACCAACACTCATCTTTTGCAACCTGTCTCTTACCCCTTGATAGTGATTTGACACACTCGCTGAATTTTCCTCTACTTTTACTTCTTCCACGGTTCTCCACTACAAGTGCCGTTGAAGATGTAGATGTAGAAAAATTATCTCTACTTGAGACTTTCTTTTGCATCTCTTCATCCATGATACTACTCACAGCATCATCAAGAGTTAAATCATCCTTCATAGTGCTCGAAATTTTCTACACTTTGGTATTGTAGCTTTCTAGAAGAGAACATAAAAATAATAAAGCTTGACACTTCATATCTAAATTTATGCCGGCGGATTCCAATTGACTTGTAACCTGCGTGAAACTATTAATATGCTCTGCCACAAAACCTTTATCAAATAACTTCATATTAACCAGTTTCTTCAGCAAAAATACCTGATTTGATGTGGATGGCTTCTCATAAATATTCATTAAAATATCCATGGCTTCTTTTACAGTTTTTGCTTTCGCGATGTGGTACCCTGTCTTTTTCGTCAACACTAGACGAATCGCGCTTAATGCCTTTCGATCAAGAATTTTCCATCCGGCTTCTACTATCGAATCCACTTTCGCCATCTCAGATTTCCAACCCTCAAGTGGTGCATAGTGATCTTTTTGATAAAGATAATCCTCAATTTGTAGTTTCCACCATCCGAAATCTTGCCCATCGAACTTATCGATTCTAATTTTATCTCCTACCATACTGTTTGCTTTCAATCAAACATCATTGAAAAAACTTCAATGTTCTCGATTAGCCAACCCAGGCTTTGATACCAGTTGTGACGAAATCGCACGTCGATTCCAAAAAAATAACTCTTGTAAACAATTCACCAGGTGGAATATATTAATAAAAGAACAGAATTAGAAGAACACGCGAGAAAATTTGGTAACAAAGTTCACCCAAACCTAGGCTACGTCTCCGCGCAGAGGCACTCTGCGAATCCACTAGATTTCGAAAAAAAGTTGGAATACAATAATGATCTTCTCTCAAGATCAGGGCACAGAGAGATTGGGAACCCCCATAGAGGAAAAAAAACTCACTTTTTCCTTCTCTCTTTTTCTTACCTCTCCATTTTCTTTTTGAATGTCTTGACGGCTAGCGTCTTGCCATCGCTAATACAAAGGTATCACTTTTAACCTAAAAGCAAATTTGATAAAAAAGACAAAAAAAGCCTCTAAAAAATATTTGGCTTCATCTATAACACCTTTCTCACCTCTGCTGGTTGAAATGACGTCTCTCCTAGGTCTCGTGCGAGGATATGCCTAAGGAACGAAGAATGGGAGAGAAAATGGTTGAAATTGATGACCAAAGGAAGCACAAATATAAAGATTACAAATAAAGGAGACCAGTTACTACGTTAACAAATGCAAAATTTCTTTATTTAGTCGACTAATAAGTGCTCGTAGAGCACATTCCTCATGTACTAGGATTTGATATAGTCTTTCTTAGATGGATTTACCATAGGCTAACATATTTTTTAGTCTAGTTTTACTCACCTTCTTCTCCCACCCAATTCAAGTTTCCCTTCCTCTTTATTTTGTTTCTGTTTTTACCTTCTTCCTTGTTTGAATAAGTAGTGGTTCCATCCTCATCCCGCGCGGCCCTGACACTTCCGCCTCCCATGCTATGTTGAACTCAAAGAATTTTTATTTTATTTGTTATTTATTATTTATTATTATTATTATTTTGTACTCTTAACAGTCTCACTCTTCATATGAAGTTTTGCACAAGTATCAAATGGGGAGTGTTGGTTGGTTGTTTGTAAAACAAACAAAGTGTACATTTCTTTATCCCACGTAGGAAAGTTGAGAGAAAATAGATCAATTTATAAGTGAGTTTTTTTAGTGTGTTTGAGGAAAATGTTGAGGTGTGGGCTAAATCTCACACTACCTGCGTTTGGGTACATGAATAATTGTGCGATTTTGATTAAAAGGTTGATTTTTGTTTATTAAGTTTTATTTTGGAAATTATGAAAATTCGGCATTTTATTTTAAAAAATTAAATTATTGTTTTTATTATTTCAAATTTTTATTTGTGTCTTATGAAGATAACCTTTGAAATTATACTTGTTTAGATTGTAACATTTCACGAAGGGTTGTACTAGTTCATTTTGCAATTTCTTCTGAAAGAATACATTTGTTCATTTTGCAACCTTTTGCAAAGAGTTGCTTATCTATATGAACAAGTATCAAATCATTTTGAATATTATTTCCAAAATTACAGCCATTTTTTCAATTGTTTCCCTAAGAAATACTATAATTGTTATATAATATTCTCATTTAAAACTTTATTATATGCTAGAGGATATTTGTCAGTGACCATTAGTAATATTGTGAAGTAAATAGATCCTTAAAGAAAGTGATATTATGCTCAAAGTCCGACTTAATTGCTCTATCGATTCGAAGTCATATTTTTCAGCGCTCAAGACTTTCAAATGTAAAAAACATTTTATTTGCAGAGTAGAGCTATAATGTGATAGATGATACGAAATGAGCATAACAAGTAAGTATTAAGCTATTAATGATATATGAAATCCTTGAATACCTTTCTTGAGTTCTTGCCCAAGTCATTTTTTATCACAACTTTGTTCACATGTCCTTCAACTCTCGAAAGGTCAGTGATCCAATGAAACAAGAAGTATCCAAACACGGCAGATATTCCATGACGACAAAGGCTGAGAAATCATCTAACCTCTTCTCCCCCCTTCCCAATTCCACTTTTCGATTGTAGCCTTCCATGTTTGAGAATAAGAAAAATAAAAGAAAAAAACTTCGTATGTGAAGACAAATTGGAGTAGCTAGCAGTTAAAGTAAAAACGAGAAATGCTTGTGGTATGAAATACTAGGCAAACTTCAACAGCGAGATCGGTCGGAGTCAATATTTTGTGAAGTTTCCAAACTAGAAGATAATTTAGAAAAAGAAATAGAATAAAAAGGAATGAAGTGTTTTTGGTCTGAAATGGATAACTTTCATTACTTAACCACTATCAAAGTACCACAGGGTTTCAACATCTAAGCATAAAATTAACGAAAGAGAAGGTGGGGCGCAATTTATCCAATTAAGAGGAAGTTCTCCTGCTTTGTAGGCTTTTGCGACCCAATCAGCTACTCTGTTGGCTTCTCTAGGCTCATGGGCTAATGTGACCCGATGCAAGTGCATCAAAAGAGATTTGCAGTCGTTGGTTACTGTTCATGCGGCCCATACGCATTCTTTTTGGCCCAAAATGCCCTGAACTGCTTCTAAGCTATCTGATCTGAGTTGGAAGTCTTCTGTACTTTCCAAGTACACAGCAGCTTGTGCGTTTCTGTCTTGTCTGGACTTACTTTAATAAAGAAGAAGGGATATTGAGAGGTACATAATTTGATCTAATAAGATTACTTGATTGTATTCTAATTAATATCAATTCAACCCATTTCATGGAAAAAATTAAATTCTTTAAAAGTGAAAAAGGGAATGAAGTCTTATCGATCTTTTTCTTTCTCCGACTCTGCCTTTGTCCATGGCAACGCGAGGTGGAAAAGCTGAAAGAAGAGTTGCTTTTCTGCTGCATAAAAGGATTCATAACTAATCTCCATAAACACGCATGAACAGGTATGAACATAAAATCTTCTATCAAGCAAGAAAAAGATTAACATAAAATCTTTAATTAAATAGCAATTGACTGACTAAGAGCAGTTGCAGTTGCGGATGCACTTAGTCATTGTCTTATCTTCTTTTCGACCCTACCCTCTAATCAATTCAGATTTGTTGGCTTGGTCCTTTCACGAACGACGTGTATTTTACTTTCTTAATTTCTTAATCGCTTAATAGGACAAGCATATCTTATTCGCTTTTAATTGTTAAATTCATAATGAAGTTGGAAAGGGGGGTAGTGATGAATAAATGGCCGTTGTTGTTGCCCTTTGATCCATTCCACATTAGCCGACATGCCAATAATTACATGTAAAACAAATGTATTTTAGATCGATATGATTTTTTCGAATTATTCTCTTCAAATTTAAAAATTTGATTGATACATTATCTTTTGAATAGAGATATAATTTGTTAGATAACATGAAATGAGCAAGAACGCGTCAATACTACGTTATTAGTGGTACATAAAATAACTTGCATATCTTCCTCAGGTTCTTTTCCTGGTTATTTTTATATTACAACTTTGTTGGCATATCATTCAATTATTAAAAAATGAGTAAGCCAATGACAAGAGAAGCATATAAAAAATTGCCGGACATTCAATTGATGACAAAGGGTCAGAAATCACCTAACCTCTTCCCCCCACATTTCCATTTTTCAATTGCAGCACGCCAAGTTTGAAGGAAAAAAACAGAAGAAATCTCATATGTGAAGATAAATAAATTAGGGAAAATATCACAAATGGTCTCTATAGTTTTACTCAATAAGCAATTTCGTTATGCAATGTTAAAATACATTCTAATAAAAGATATAGGTGTTTTAATGAATATTTGTGTGATAAAAAAGATTTTTGAAGTCAAATTCCGATGCCATTACCTACGCACAATCAAGAGGTTCTTATTGGTCAAAATGGAATACCAATTCAAATTGTATTGACGGTATATGATTTCAACATGTGCATTACCTAGGTTGGGGATGAACATTTCTTCATGCACATTACTTTTTAATATTTCTAATACCTGGATAACTTGATATATACCAAATTCTGCAGATTAATTCTTCATTAATCAGAATAATATGTACCCAAAAATTTATTATGTCTTCTGCAAAATTGAATAATTTTCTTATATGAAAAACCGAGCAAGGCAAATGCTACATACGCCCCATGTTACACTCACCAAGAACTATTCTTTTATGAGGATGAATTCCCGCAATCATTTTAATGAATGTTTGGTTGCACTATTTTCTTTTGTGTTAGCTGTGACAACTACCTGGACAGAGCAGCATATCCATTCTTCTGGGAATCAATTTACATTCTTATAATTGAAAGCCAACCATGTTTGGCAATTGATAGCCACCGTGCTCAAGTGTTTTTGCTCGTTACGGGCATTTTTGTATGTTTTTTCTTCTCCGTCTCTCTCTAAATTTGATTTGCCCAAAGCTGGTGACTTTGCTTTTAATAGGAGGCAATTGGTTTGTTCTATTTTGAATTACGCCGAGGATGTTCGGCCTGCGACGGAAGACATGGGGAGATTGTCCTGAGTTGAGATAAACAGCTTTTAATTGCATTGACAAGTTTGTTGTACAACTCATTCCCCTAGCAAAATGATTAATGTAATATTTAATAAATGGTTTACAAAAAAGAGGTGACAATTTTCTAAGAGAAAATTCTAATTAATGGATCATATTAAACACGAACCAAAAATTTGTCATCTTACTTTTTTGATCATATTTGTAATCAATCTTTATGGCTATCCTCTTTCTATTCTAATTTTAATTTAACATGATTCTTGTTCATTTATGAGAGTGGATGTGTGCTATAGAAAAAAGAGGTAGAATGAGATGATTAGTACCGGTGATCCCTCTTCTGAGTTGGCAAGCTCATCACCACAATCCATTCAAGATGTGGGTATAAATATCTCTTCATAAAATCGTGATCTTATGAAAGAGGGGGACCATTTTACTACTAGTCTAACCTATTCAACGGTGGAAATGAGCATCAATCAATTACTTGATTCAAAGGCAAAAATTGGATGTGCCATTGATGCAAATTGGAAACATATATTGGATCTATAAAGAAGCATGCCTCTTGTCTCTTCCCATCATGATGAGCAAATACTAACCCACCCTTGAGGTTAAAACAAAATTATTATTTTTTTCCTTTTTCTTATCATTTTGGAATTATTCACATCTTATTTATAAAAGAATTTGAAATGAACCACCGTCTTGGTGGCCGCAATGGTTTGGGCTCTCTCCCCCTAACGCAAGGGAGGAGTTTGATTCTCCTCACGATCGCTTGAGGACTTAAATGTGACACCGGGGGTGGTGGGTCCTCTGGCTTACGTGTCACCCTAGGGTTTACCTTTCTACTGGTCGTATAGGGGTTCCCTAAATAACCAAAAAAAAAAAAAAAAATTTGAAATGGAGATTCCACATCTCATAGTCTCACATTAAATGAAAGAGGCAATATTAAGTGATTCATAAGTCAATAGTTACCTTTGTGACGACCTCCTCGAAGCGAGTTGGACTACCTAAGGATTTGGCTAATGAATTGCTAAGTTTAAACTTAGATCGAGCTCTCTCAAGCCCATATCAATTCGCGACTTATATTCAATTTTTTTAAAATGAATTTTATTTAGGAGTTGCTACTAATCTATTTACGATAACCCGATTAGACACCTAAGCAAAATAGCGAAAGAATTATTTTACTCTTACGAATCAGAAGCTTTGGGTACGAGAACTTGGTTATACTAGATTTCTCTAATGCCCTTTGGGTATCTTTTTTTTTTTTTTTCAAAAATGTTTTTTATTTCCAAAAATGTTTTTATAGGCAATTTGGATTGATTTTAACCTAAATCACTAACATGCAAATGTTGTGATCACACAAGTGCTCAATCATTATTAAATACTCAATAAATCAAACAAATTGCATCAATAGAATTAAACGCAAAAAGTAAGCAATTTTTTGGGTTTTCTTTTATCTTGAAATTAGAATTTTACCATTTAATGTGCACTTAAACTATGTGACCTAATTTTACTAATAAGCAATTTCTAATTATATGATATTAATATGCAAACTATTTAACATGCACCTAATATTTTCGTTTATTTTTTTTATTAAAATTCGTAATAAAAAACCTAATTAAATTGTCTAAAAAGAATAATCTTCTAAAATGTTTTAGGAGTTGATTTGACTTAAACCCTATCCTATCTTAGAAAAATATATTCTTTTTAAAAAAAAATGAGATTATTAAAATACACAAATTTTATCTAAGACCCTATCTCTAAGAAAAAATGTTATTTAGATCTAACTCTAATATACGTGCAATCTTATTCAAGCTAAATAATGGAGTCCTATTTATCCTAACACGGCAATCTAAAAAAAAAAAAAATCATAATTTACGAAACCAACATGTTTTGATGCAATCTTTGATTTTTTATTTTATTTATTTTTAGTGTTTTTCTAAGGCAATCAATTATCAGATAAACATTATATTTAATCCCATCAAGATATTCATCAAAAGAATGATTAAAATAATCGAAAAAATAATCCGTGGTCTCACGAATTAAATTAACGATTATTGGAACCCTAAACATCACAACATATGAGAAAGTTCAAAACAATTAAAAATTTGATCCGAAGTCTTATAGGCCACATTAATAATATAATGATTTAATAACAAAAAAACTATCAAAATGCCCAAAAAACTAATATAATTAAAAAATGATCTGATGTCTTACGGATTAAATTAATAATTATAATAATTTTGGGCAACACCCAACAAATAATACCTACAATATTCATAATATGAACATTTCCAATTCGAACAATAATAACTAAAAAATAAAAAAAATAAACTACCTTCTGGATTTTTAATTTTTTTTTTTTTTTAAACGGGAAGGGCTCGTGAACAACGATTTGCGGTATGGTGCTGTGGCGGGCGGAGGACAGCGGCGCCGAGAAGACGGCGACGCTCGAAGCTCCGGCGAAGGCCGGCGGGCGGCGACGAGCGGCGCTCGGGCAGAGGGCGTGTCGGCAGAACGGAGGTGTGGTGTCGGCTGGTCGTCGAGGACAGAGAGGACGGAGGGCAGCAGCGGGCTGGTGCGTCGGCAGCTGCTGGGTTCGCCGGGAGGAGGCGCGGGGAAGCGTCGGCAGCAGAGGCAGGGCAACACAGGCGCGCGTCGGGGCGTCGGTGACGCGGGCTGCTCGCGTCGTATGAGCAGAGGCGAGGGCGAGCGACGCAGCGGCGGTGGTCGTCGGGGGGCTGCAGACGGACGGCTGCAGGTCGCGCAAACGCAGGAACAGCGGTGGCAGAGGTCGGCGTCCCGGCACGGATGAGCGGGCAGTGGTGGAGCGGCGAGACAACAGTGGCGGGCGTAGGCGCTGGGTCGTGGCTGCTGACGTCGGGGCTGGCTGCAGAAGCGGCAGAGACCGGCGGAGGGCGAGGAAGCAGCGACGGCGGGACGGAGCTTCGGACGGCTGCAGGGGCGGCGGAGACCGGCGGAGAATCAGATCGCTAGCGGCGCTTGCGGGTTCCGCAGGTGGAGGCGCGGCGGTGGTGCTGGCGCGGTGGGGACGAGCAGCAGCGGCGGAGGAGCTCGTGGAGAAGACGAGCAGAAGCTCTGTTTTTTCTTTTTTCGTTTCTTTTTTTTTTCTCTCCCTCTCTCCTCACGTCTACCTCACGTCTTCTCTCTCTCTTGCTGTCCCCTTTCTGCAGAAGTCAAATCGCCCTTTTGACTTTTTCTTTCTCACAAAACACAAGATTTTTTTTTTTATCTTCAATTTCACGAATTTTTTTTTTTTTTTTCAATCTTATGAGAAAAGCCCATTTTTATATACAACGGAATTTAGCCCAAGCATGAAAGAAGCAAAATTTCCTCCTTCTTTTCGATTGCATTTCGCGCGACCAAGGTGTAATCTTTGCAGTTTTATTTCATTTTCTTTCTTTTATTCACGCCCATCGACGATTGCAAGATTTGATATTTATTTTATTATATCAAAAATGCATATTACCAAATATATATTCCAGTTGAAATATTCCATCGAAACCTTTCAATTTTCAGCAAAATATACCTTTCAGTATGTATCATTTGAATATATAAAAGATTTACTAAATATATCAAATTGTTAGTTCTTATCAAAATAAGATGCGCCTAAAATTATATGTTATGTAATTTTTTTTTTTCAGGAGTTAAAATTAATCCCTAATTTTTATGCAAAAAATCAATAATTGGGTCACCAAAATTTAGATGTCAACTACCTTCGAACGATGAACACCTAATGTTGACCGGCACGGATTGATGGGGAAATATTACAAGTTATGCATCTCAATCTATGGAAACGGACTTGCATCTAGGAAGGGCAGAATCGATTTGTGAGGATTAGAAGCATATTGCTACAGTTAGTCCCTTACGTAACAGAAATTGCAATAGTGAAGTTAGCAGGAAAAGGGAGGCCTAGGTGAGAAAGCCAAATATAATTAAGGATGATTAATTTCAAGCATGAAGATCATCAATCTCGTGCTTAATGAGAAAATATTGGGTTATCATCTTGCAACAGCTCATTATCTCTGCGACATTTTAGAAAGAATTATCGTCCTCGATAATTGCATGGCTCCCTAAGTTCAAGTCATCACCTATTTAGGGGGAAAATTATCCAAAAAGTCCTAAACCTATTACACTTTTGTCAATTCAAGTCCTAAACCTTTTAAATTTGCCAATTGAGTCATAAACATTTTTACTTCTTGCTGATTCAGTCCATCCGGCCAATTTTGGTCGGAAAATGTTGACGTGGACACCGGCGGTGACACATAGGACTACCGACGCTTACGTGGACAATTTTTAATAATATTTTAATATTTTTTATTTTTTAATATTTTTTACCTTTTACCTTTTTTTTTTTAAATTTATTTTTGGCTTTTTTCTTGGCCTTTTCTAGTGGCCGGCCATCGGCCACAGCCCGGTCGGTTGGCCTCACTCGCCACAGGCGAGGCTCGGCTTAGCGAGGAGGAGCCCTGGCGAGGGGAGCCCTCGCCCGGGCACGGCCCAACTAGGGTCGCTTGGGCAAGGCCAACCCTCCCCCAAGCTAGGGCGGCCTCACCGAGCGTCAGCTGGGCAACAGAGACACTGGGTGAGGGCTGGCCTCACCAAATCTAGCGAGGCTTGCCCTCGTCGGGGCTCGCCCTCACCTAGGTGAGCATCGGCCTCACCCTTGGTCAGGCGGGCGTTAGCCAACGGCCACAAGCCCACCCGACCAAGGGTGAGGGCTAGCCTCGCTAAATCTGGTTTGGGTGAGGTCGACGCTTGCACGGGCGAGGGCGAGCCCCGACGAGGGCTCCCCTCGCTAGGTCTGGCGAGGCCGACCCTCGCCCAGCGTTGCCGTCGCCTGGCTGATGCCCAGCGAGGCCGCCCTGGCCTGGGGGAGGGTCGGCCTCGCCCAGGTGACCCTGGCCGAGCTGCGCCTAGGCAAGGGCTTCCCTCACCAAGGCTCCTCCTAGCCCGGCCGAGCCTCGCCTGTGGTGGGCGAGGCCAGCTGACTAGCCGTGGCTGGTGGCTGGCCATCGCCTATGGCAAGTGGTCGGCCACCGAAAAGGCCAAGAAAAAGCCAAAAAGAAAAAAAAAAAAAAAGGAAAAAGGGACAAGAAATAAAAAAAAAATTAGGGAAAAAACCACGAAAAATCCCAAATTTTGCTCCAAGTGACACATTTACCCCAAACTTTTTTTTGTGCCGTGAAAAACCCCAAACTTTCCAAAGCGTGACACATTTACCCCATAAGGGCATTTTTGTCTTTTTACTTTCTGTTTTTTCTTTTTTCTTTTTTTTTTTCTTCTTCCCTCCGCCGGCCATGGCGGAGCCGGCGGAGGGAAGCCGGCGCCGGCGAGGGTCGCCCTTCTTGCAGGCGTGGGGCGAGGGCGGCCCTCGCCGGTGTCGGGCGAGGGCCGCCCAATGCCGGATCCGGCGAGGGAGGCCCTCGCCGGTGTTGGGCGAGGGCACCCCTCGCCGGCGTCGTGTGAGGGCACCCCTCGCCCTTGCCCGACACGGGCGAGGGCGGCTCTCGCCTTCGTCGGCGAGGGGTGGCCTCGCCGGATCCGGGCGAGGGCCGCCCTCGCCCGACGCCGGCGAGGGCACCCCTCGCCAAATCTGGCGTCGGGCGGCCCTCGCCGGATCTGGCGTCGGCGGCCCTCGCCCCATGCCCGCGAGGGCGACCCTCGCCCGGCGCCGGCTTCTCTCCGCCGGCTCCGCCATGGCCGGTGGAGGGAAGAAGAAGAAGAAAAAAAGAAAAAAAAAAGAAATTTTTTTTTAAAAATGAAAAGACCAAAATGCCCTCTAATTTTGGGGTAGATGTGTCACACTTGGAAAGTTCAGGGTTTTTGGTGTTGCAAAAAAAAGTTTGGGGTAAATGTGTCACAGTTTGGAAAGTTTGGGGATTTTCACGGCACAAAAAAAAGTTTGGGGTAAATGTGTCACTCGGGGCAAAGTTTGGGGTTTTTCGTGGTTTTTTCCCAAAAAATTATAAAAAATCAAAAAAATATTAAAATATTATTAAAAATTGTTCACGTCAACGTCGGTAGTCCTACGTGTCACTGCTGGTGTCCACATCAGCATTTTCCGGCCAAAATTGGCTAGATGGACTAAATCAACAAGAAGTGAAAAGGTTTATGACTCAATTGGTAAAGTTAAAATGTTTAGGACTGAATTGACAAAATTAATAGGTTTAGGACCTTTTTAAAAAATTTTCCCTTATTTAGGTATTTTAGATATAATGGTTCCAAGCACATGTCACAATATAATACAGAAATTATTGCATCAGATAGGTCTATATGCCTTGTGTTCATCAAAATTATTAAATTTGACAAGTCTCATGTGTAATTTATTGTGTTGAACAAGTGTTAGGGATGCAAATGGATCAAGAATGTAGGCACTAGGCTCAAGCGATTATACCTTAGTATGATGGGTACTAACAATCCTCCTTTTAAACTAGAATGCCTTTGCACTACAATATATGCGAACTTTCTCAAATTTCTCGAGATCATTGGGTGACTTAAATTTGTCCCTTGGACAAATTGATTATCTTAACCATATCGGATCAAAATAAGATATTCCATAGCTGATTTTAATTATTTAAGGGGAGAAATGTGGTACAGATCAAGCCCCGACGATAAAGCAGATCTTGCACATAAAACAGTTCAAGTGACTTCTTCACCAGTTAGAATAAAGCAAATCTAATTAGGCCTTGTACTTTATCATTTTCTCCTCAGCAATTCAGTTGGCTCCACCAACTGAGATTACGCTGATTCAAGAGAACCTAGGTGTAGCACAGTGGCAAATAATAGGAGGACTTGATTTGACAATTTCAGTAAGTTAGATAATTTAATGAGACAAAAAGTGAAACATAAAAGGTTAAATTGTAGTCGACCCGTTAAGAAAAAATGTCAATTCTTTATCTGAAGATACAAATGCCTTTACTCTGGATGCATAAGGCCTGATATCAAAATATAATCTTCATCCACAAGGCGCTTTCTGAGTCGTATGAAGCAATAGCTTTAACCAAGAAGAAATCCACGGTGCGTTTTGGTGGAAGTTATCCAGGGAAATATTTAAAGCAGAAGAAAACAAGGTGCAACTTGCAAGTTAAATATATTTTTCTTCAAACGTTCTATAACATCCTGATTGATATCTTCTAAACTCATTAATAAAAAATAGCATGAGTACAATAATTTCCAATAACACGCTTTAGGTTTCAAATTTGAGGAGAAATTGGGAACAGGGAAAACGACAAAAACAATAGAAAAAGGAAGAACCCCAGAGAGTACGTTAAGCCCTAGCAAAAGGGAATTCCACATTGCCCCAGTTGTTGTTTAAAAGTCTTCACACCTACCTTGCACTAACAACTTAAGCTTTTAAGGCGAGACCTCATAATCATCATTCTATTCACCATACATGAGATTAAACATAGCAAGTGTCGTAACTTTTGTAAAATATTTACTCGAGTATCATAATTCCGTAAGTCCATCTATCTTGACACATATAGATTTTGAAGCATAAAAGGTGGACAATCGAACTTCTTATTCAAACGTGAGAGAAAATCTTGCGAGAAAAATCAGAGCTGGTTAAAAAAATTGCCAAATGAAGATGCAAAGAATGTGGAATCTAAAGTAAAACAAGTTAGTCAATCATTGCGTAGTCAAGTCTTCACATTGAGAGTTACCCAATTGCAGTTTTTAAAGGAAAATGATGGTAAGAGACTTTTCTCACAGAGCTCGCCATGGAAAAATTATCAATATAATCTAGGAAAAGAAAACCACAAGATATTGGGTCCACGATGGGGACAGATAAGTCATTCATCGCCGGTCGAGCGGTACGCCCTGTGCTGGTCTTTTTTTTTTTTTTTCCTTTTACCTTTTCTCCGACTTTTTGAACACGGCGTGGGTTACTTAGTTGGCACCAAATCATGACATGATTTATTGACCACGCCATTGACAATTCGAAGTGGAGTTGTCAGCAAAAATTTGTTGCCCTTACGCGATTCGGTTTTGTGAAGATGTCACTTCAGCAACTCATCTTTACAGCGAAACGCAAAATTATGAAACTTCCGAGTAAAAACCTCGAACGTTTTTCATTTGTCCGAACATTTATTAGAGAACTAAAGGCAAATGGAAAGCCGGCGTCGAGATAGCAACGGAGAAGACCAGAGAATGACTGAAGACTTCTCAGTATGGACTCAGTATGGCCTTACTTAGCACGTCTCAAGCACCCAACATTTTCTTAAAATAAAAAATTTGCACGATCATAGGGAGACATCGCCGAACAGCTGAGCTCAAAGTCCATTTGGATGTTCATTCGATCCTTTCTTTCGATTTCAAAGGGTACCAGGTAATCTTGCTATACCCTCTTTTCTTCTTGAGTAAGCTTTGATCTCGCGAGATCAGTGAACAAGAGAAATGACAGAATCCGCAGTATCCTGTTTGGTTGAGAAGCTTGCTATGTTCGTCGAGCAAGAGGTAAATCTATTGAAAGGGGTACGTGGAGAAATTGAACTCATTAGAGATGAATTTGAGCGCATGAAGGCCTTTTTAGAGCACACTGAGTCATCGAAAGACGATGACCCTGAGTTGAAGGTATGGGTGAAACAAGTAAGGGATGTTGCTTATGATGTGGAGGATATTCTAGATGAATACACGCTCAACTTGGCAAGAGATCACGGAGATGGGGTCATGAGGTACCTCCACAAGATCAAGCTATCCATAAACAACTTAAAAGAGCGCTGTCTTCTCTCCTCCAAAATAACAGATATCAGGACAAAAGTCCTCAGCATTAGCGAAGGGCATCGACGATACCATTTCAAGTCGTATTGCACAGAGCAAAGTGCGAACGCATCCATTGGAGGCCCCTCATGGCACGATCTTAGGGAGGACACTTTTCCAGTCGAGGAAGGTGAATTGGTGGGGATTGATCAGCCAAGAGAAGAGCTTATTAAGTGGCTTGTTGACAGAGAACCCGGACTTGAAGTTATATCAATATTAGGGATGGGGGGTTCGGGGAAGACCACTCTGGCAGAAAGAGTGTACGACAATCACCAAATAAAAGCCTACTTCCAAAGCCATGCATGGATTAGTGTCTCACAATCCTATAAGATTCAAGATATTTTGAGGGACATGATTGAACAACTTCATGGAGAAATTGAGCAACGAGCCCCACGGGGAGTAGAATCCGCGAATAGCGTGAGGCTCAAGCAGATATTGAAAGACTTTTTGCACCAGAAAAGGTATGTCATTGTTCTAGATGATGTATGGAACTTGGAAGCACTAGAAGGTATAAAAAGTGCAATGCCCAATGGCAGTTGCAGTAGCCGAATAATAATCACTACTCGCATAGCTAATATTGCTACTTTCTCATCCAACCAATCAAAAGTTTATATCCGTAAGCCCTTGTCTCCAGAAGAATCATGGTCTTTATTCTGCAAGAAAGCCTTTCATGGGAAACTCTGTCCTCCTCACCTAGAAAACCTTTCACGACAGATTTTGAAAAAATGTGAGGGTTTGCCACTTGCTATAGTAGCAATTGGTGGTCTTCTCTTTGCAAAAGATGTCCAAGAATGGGAGATGATTTCTCACAGCCTTGCTGTAGAATTAGAAAGCAATGATAGGATGCAAATTTTCAGGAAAATTCTCAGCTTGAGCTATATTGATTTGCATCATAACTTGAAAAGTTGCTTTTTGTACTTTGGTTTATTTCCAGAGGATCACGTGATTGAGTGTATGACACTCATTCGTTTGTGGATTGCAGAAGGATTTATTGAGGAAAGAGAACGGATGACACGTGAGGAGGTTGCTCAAAGATACCTGAACGAGCTGATAAACAGAAATTTGGTGCAAATTGCGGGAACAAATTTAGAAGGAGGGCTACAAACTTGTAGGGTACATGACCTAATGCGTGAAAGTATCATTTCTAAGTTAAAGGATGAAAACTTTGTTTCGTTTTTATCTGAGCAGACAAAAGAATTGCACGAACGAGTCCGGCGTCTATCAGTCCAATACAATTGCAACAACGCCATAAACCAACTAAATCTCCCTAGCCTACGCTCTTTGCTCATTTTTCAGTCAAGAACATCGTCTAGCATAGATGAGCAATTCTTCCCAACTAGCTCTAAGCTGCTGAGGGTTTTAGATTTGGGAGGATCATGCCTTCATAAATTCCCCCAACAAATACTAGTTTTTGTCCACTTGAAGTATCTGAGTTTGAGAAGGAGTAACGTGCGCGTCATTCCTAGGTCAATTGTGAAACTCCAAAATCTGGAGACTTTGGATCTTAAACACACATTCGTATCTGAGATGCCTATGGAGATAACCAAGCTTAAGAAACTACAACATCTTCTGGTGTACAATGAAGCAGAAATCACAACTTCTGTACCCTTTGGCATTAGAAAGGGATTTTCAGCTCCCAAGGGCATTGGAACACTGACATCATTGCAGAACTTATGCTGTGTAAAAGCTAGTGGTGGTCGGAGCAAGAATACAATGCAAGAGCTGGGAGAGTTAAGTCGATTAAGGAGGCTGGGTGTAAGGGACCTGAAGAAAGATGATGCAAAGGAACTATGCCACTCCATTGAGAAGATGACCAACCTTCAATCATTATATGTGAATGCAGAAAGCGAGTATGACATTATTGATTTGGATTTTCTATGTTCAGCTCCCCCATTCCTTCGAGCTCTACATATCGGAGGATGTCTGAAGAAGCTACCCCATTGGCTTCCTTTGTTGACTAGTCTGACTAAATTGCGTTTGGCATGGACCAAATTGAAATCTAGCCCACTTATTGCTCTCCAGAATTTGCCCAATCTCGTGGAGCTTTATCTTAGTAACGCCTTTGATGGGAAAACATTGGTTTTTGGAGATAAAGGGTTCCCAAAGCTCAAGAAGTTATTCTTTGCCAACTTGGAAAATCTTAGATTTGCGTTGATGAATGGTCAGGCAATGCCTTGCCTTCAGAGTCTCATCATTGTTGGATGCAGGCACCTGGACTGGCAATCATTACTAGTTGTCATCCGTGGCCTTGCGAACTTGAAGCATCTCCAATTCTATGAGATGCCAGAAGAATTTGCTCTTGCGTTCTATCCATACAGTCGTAACATAATAAGGAAGAGTATTCTGCAAGAGCACTATGAGGAGGTGATGGAACGTAACCCAAAAGTTTACTTCTTCTGGTGGAAAGAGGATCACAGGGAGCGACATGATCTTAGCCTTGATTCTTATGAAGTCATCAAGGGTAGGGTGATGAGCTGATTGAGGTTCTTCCTAAAGTTTCGTAGATCATAGTGATGTATCGGCCCCTGCTAGTCCCTTGGTCTATCATTGATCCTAGAGCACCATCGTCGTGAGAAAGAAGATCCTCCAGTGCTTTTATGATTGCCATTATCAATATATTTATCTAGACCTTTCAAATACTTTTATCATTCAAGTTACTACCCTCAAATACTCCGGTGCTATCTTCTTCTCGTTGTCGCCATGGTCTTTTAAGTGATCATTACATGTATTTCTTATTTTTCCACATTTATTGTAATATCTTGACCAAGTCAAGAGTGGTGGAGCCCGAAGGCATAAAAAAGAAAAATTCAAGTTTTGAAAAGTCGAAGAGAGTAGGTAAAAAGGGCGCTCGGCTCATTTTAACCGAGCGCTCGCACGGCAAACAGGAAGAAGGGAACGGAAAAGGGAGAAAGAACAAGGGAAAAAGAAGAGAGAGATGGTTTTACGTATTGGTGCTAAGGACGCCTCGCCAAGTCAATTCAACTTCTTATTGCAATGTCCAGTAAGTGCTCGCATTTCTCATTCTTCCAATCAGAATAAATTTTGAAGTTAGATCGTAAATTCGGAATTATGTGAGAATCAAGCCGCAAAGTCCAATTTTTGACTTGTTGAGCTATGAAATTTTATGGAAATGATAGTTTATGACGTTATGGAGCCCTGGGTTTTGACAAAATTCGTTTTGGCACAATGGTTTAATCGAAGTGAGAATTTTAGGATTTCGTGTTCAAATTTGGCGTTAAGAACATATTGAATAATCGCTTCGAACGAGTGATTTGTTAATGCATGAGTAACGATTTACTCGATTTGATGTTATTTCTTGCTTGTTTGATAGGACTGCGAGTTCGAAGGTTCAAATAATGTTTTATTGGTTGATGATAGGCATTCCTAGATGAGTGGTACTATATCTTGTTTGAATTTATAAAACTCATGTCCCGAAAATACTACAAGATTATATATCATATGAATTACGCAATGGCATTATTATATATTATCATTTTATATAGCAATAGCAAAGCTATGAGGGAGAGTATTTTGCAAGAGTGCCATGAGAAGGTGATGGAACGTAAACCCGAAGTTTACTTCCTCTGGTAGAAGAGGATCATTGGGAGTGATATGATCTTAGCCTCCATTGCTATGATGTCATCAAGCGGAGGGTGATAAGTCGCGGTGAGTTTCTTCCCGAAGATTCGTAGATCAGAGGGATGTATAGGGCCTTGTGAGCCCGCTTGGTCAATCATGGATCCCTCGAGGCCTATCAACATGAGAAAGAAGATCCTCTGGTGTTTTTATGATTTCTTCTGTTATCAATATTTTTATCTGGACTTTTCAATTCTTTTATCTTTGAATTTACTGCCCCATGTCCCCGGTGCTATCATCTTCTTGTTGTTGTCCTATTTAGTGATCGGTATATTTGTTTCTTATTTTTTGCATTTGTTGAATCAACTTTGATTTTGTTTTAGCCCTCTATAGAGGCGAAAGAGTGATTTGACTAAAGAAATGAGAATTACAACTTTTCTCTTGAAAATGACATGTCAGGCATGTGCAAACGGAATAATAGATGGGAGGATTGATGGACGTTCAGTAGAGTTTTAACTGACGGCCGAAGGTTTGCCGGCAAACATGTGGAGTTTCTTGTTATCTCTTCTTTATCCATGCACATTATTTTTAATCTTTCTTAACTCGTTATATGCCATATATTACGGATTAATTCTTCATTATTCAAAATAATATATGCCCAAAATTTTGGTATCGAATATGGGATAAATCTGCAAAACATATTAGAGGACTTGCAAAATATGGATATGTGAATAATTGATATAAAACACATCAACAAAAATTTTAGATTAGGCCCCTAAAAGTTCGGATTAGAAAAGTTGCAATTATTCAAGTGAAGAATATGTAGGTAGCCACAAAAATAAAGTTTAGATTTATTAGTATCTCATGAAGAGTAATACGGATGTTTTATTTTTGTGCATTGCAAAGGTCTTTTATTGTTTTTTTTTTTCCATATTTCAGTGTGAATGTACGTTCTTCTACAAAGTTGAATAGAGGACACGATTAACCTCTTTTATGAAATAGCAAATGCTATACGCGGACCTCAGGATTGCATTACTAGTAGCTAAGTTTTCCTCCCTTGCCACAATATTGCGATCATATGAGTAGAATTTGTTCACTTCAAGATTTAAACTTTCGTGCCTTGCCCATGTCCAATGTCGAAATACAGTCACATCAATTCTCCATTATTTGCTAGCTCGCTAAGATATAAGATAAACATGACATCAATTGTATAATAATATAAATTTTTGAATTGCTTGGTCAACAATTCAATCATTTATTTGGAAGTAATTTTTCCCTTTTGCACTACGTCATGTAAAGCAAGACTAATTGTTGTCAATTAGGGATAATTATCACAAGTCAGTAACCCCTTGAGAGCATCTGGTCGGTCTATTGTTTTGCCTTATGGAATAGATGGCAAGATCGCCAAAGCACCCATTTCATATCTTGTTTCTCAAAATTCAGACTTCAAAACTTTCAACCCACTTAAGCATTTTTAAATTTAGGGTTCATTTATTTAAAAAAAAACTCAATAAAATAATATATTTGATAAAATCATTTTTCAAGGATATAATTTTTCTTTATTTGATTATATATGATTGAAAACGTTTTTTATGTTTAGATGTTATTGGAAAATAATTTCAGCCTCACAACTTTATCACCAAAAAAAAAAAAAAAAAAAATCAAATGTTTTAATATTTTTTTATAAAAATTGAATTTTAATTATTATTTTTTCCTTTTCTTTTCCCCCTTCTTCGTCGCGATTGACTAGCAATGACCATAAGCGAGCTCAAACTCCCCAAAATTGGGCAAGTGAAGCCTCGCTTCCTCGACAAAACTCGAGTTCACCTTGATTTGGCGAGCTTGTTAGCCTCGAGTGAGCTTGAGCTTGGCCACCTTGGCCGAGCTTGCCACAATCAACCGAGCTGCGAGCTCGCCTAAATTTGACAAACCTCGAGCTTGGCAGCATTAGGTAGCTTCAACTTGTCCGGTTGATCAAGCCTCGAGCTCGGGCTGCGTCATGGCCGATGGTTGAGTTGCCGCCTATCGTAGAGGCTCGCAGCCAGTAGAGGAAAAGGTTGAAGAAGGAGAAAGGAAAAGAAAGAAAACAGAAAAGAAGAAAAGAAAATAAAGAAAATAAAGAAAATAAATATGAAAAGAAAAAATAAAAAAATCAAAATTACTAAAAATAACAAATAATTAAAAATTTCATTTTTTTGAAAAAATATTTGTAAATGTTTCATTAATCAAGGATCCCAAAACTAAGAAAATATTTTAGAAAATGTTTTTTGGTTCTTTCAAAAGAGAAATCATTTTCTTGAATTTAAGTTTTGTTAAAAAAAATTTTTCCGTTAACTAAAAAATATTTTATGTTGACTCATTTTTCTAAATGAACTAAACGACAAAAAACGTGGAAGAGTTTTTTGCAAAACAAACAGACCCTTAATCTTGATAGAGTGGCAAACGAAAAAAATAATCTCAAAAGCAAGCAAGCAAGCAAATTTAACATTCCTACTTAAATGTGGCATATGTTACCGCGGAGTGGATGATCTTGAGCTTGCCAAATTTAGTAAAAGCTAATTATTTAGAGTCGATTTCATTTCACTGAAACTGTCCTAAAGTTTCTATCTTGAAGTTCCTTGATAGCCCAACGAGATTTGGGTTTGAAAAGGGCGTACAGCTCCACATTTCTCCTCCGAGTTTCTCGAGAACTTTGATATGAAAGACTCCCATGGTGGTTCGTTTGGCGATGTAGGGTCTACTCTTGAATAGTTTGGAGCAATTCTTAGATACAGGTTCAAATTCCTTGGTCACTCCATGACTTTGGAAAGCCTTGGTTTGGCTGCAACGTAGGTCTAAATGTGCCGTGACATAAAATAATGCATGGTATTACTCCTATTAGCATCGGGTGAATGGGCAATGGATTGGCTCAAATGAGTAGTAGCTATGACTTCATCACCAGTGTAAAACTCTTATGATAAGTCGGCAATATAGATCTACATGATGAATGGTCAAGATTATGTTAATGAAGGGTTATGATCATGTTGAACCACGTAAATTGAGTCTATTTAAGAACCTTCTCATTATGCAATAATGGACATGAATCTAGAGTGTGCCTGGTGTAGAGATTGGACCACCAAACTATCTTGTCTTAGCAAAATCAGTTTACTATTTGTTTGGTAAAGAAGAAAAAAAATGTGTTGACACCTAAATTTTGGCGACCCGTTTAGTCATTTATTGTATTAAAAATTAGGGGTTAATTTTATCCCAAAAAATTAATTAATTAATTGCATAACACATAGTTTTAGGTGCATTTATTTTTAATTTGTCTTTACATTGGGTCGGTGATGGATGGGTTCGAATTAGTGGTTCTAAGCTTTAATTTGGTAGGCCGGACTAAGCCCATGAAGCAAGTAAATTGGCCCGAGCCCGTTTTCTTTTAATGACAAAAATTACCTAAATGGAGATTTGAAATGATATTATAGTGGATTTTTAGTATTTAAGAAAATTGGGTTGCAATTTTATCTTTAGGTGATAAAATCAAGAGATGTGAAAAATAAAAAAGTGATATTGCATGCGAAAAAAAAAAAAAAAAATCTTCACCGATGTTGATTTGAAAAGGAAATTAAAACCCTAATCTTCAGCCTATAAAAAGTTTTTCACATAGGATTTCAAGAGAGGCCACACACAATAAAAAGACACGGCCACATTGAAGGGTTTTTTTTTTAAGTTTTCATGTCGAAGGGGGCTCTCTTAGTTTTGGAGGTCAAGGAAAACTCAACACAAAGAGAGAGAGAGAGAGAGAGAGAGAGAGAAGCTTTGGGCTGCTCCGTTCGTTCCTTAAAAAGGGGGAAGAAGAAAAAAGCTTTTTAGGAGAGGGGATAAGTCAAAGCTTCTGCAGAGAGGGTACAGGGAGACGTGATGTGAGCTAGGGGTGAGCAGTGGTCTAAGGTTGACTCTGGATTGACCTTGGACTGGCTCATCTCTTCTGGTCCTGGTCCAATTTCCAAATGGACCGGGTTGGTCCTTGGTCCTAAGATTCTTGGATCAGTACTGTGTGGGTTGGTCATCGGTCCTGGAAGTTTAGGGTCGGTCAACCTGCACCAATACTGATAAAATATATTTGTATGTAATATATTTTAGATATTTAATATATAATATTTTTTAATGTTTTTCTTATAAATAGCAAACCAAGCCAGCGTTCTTTACTTGAACAACTTGAATGACAGTGTGAGTTCTTCACTTGAACAGCTTGAATGATGGCGTGAGTTCTTCACTTGAACAGCTTGAATGACGGCGTGAATGATGTCGTAAACGTTGTGAATAGCGCTGTAAAATGGCTTAAAATTTCCTCAGCCTCTTGTCTTATTCTTCCGTCTTTATCTTATTCATTTTTCACTTAAAAACGAAACTTTCCCTCTTGAGCAAGAGCAACCTTGCCTTGTTCGTTATGCACACTCGTCCGCTCGCTGATCGTCACTCGTGGCTCGTTGCTCGTTGCTCGCTGTTGGCCACTCGACTTGCTCGCTGGTCGTTGGACTCTTGCTTCTCTCGATGCTTGCATTGCTTGTCACGGTTGGCCACTTGTCGCTTGCCTCACTCAACGCCTGTGCTGCTTGTCGCTTAACGACCCCGCCGCTTACCTCTCTTAGCCGGCCTCGCTCTTTGTCGAGTAAATCAGAAGAAAATAAAAGCCTCAATTAGAAACCCTTTTTGCTTGTGAACTACACTTGCCATTCGGCGATCGCCCCTGTTCGCTCTCCTTTGCGAACACAACTTGACTGGTGAGTTTCATTTTTTGCTTGAATTAATGAGTTTTACTAAAAATGAAATAAAAATTTATCGGTTGGTTCTGGGTTGACCCTATAACCGGACCGAACCCATAAGGTTGGTCCAGTCCTCGGATCGAACCCATAAGGTTGGTCCAGTCCTCGGTCCCAAACTCGATCAGGTCGGTCCTCGGTCCCAAAAATTGGGGACCGACATTGTGCGAGTTAGTCCTAGGGTTAGGCATTGAACCGACCCAACCCGAATCATGATCATCCCTAATGTGAGCGAGATGTGCAGCAGGAGAAAGAAAAAGAGAAAAACAAGAAAGAAAAGAAAATAGAAGGACACTGTTTATCTCCTTCACGGTTGCTTTGGCCGGCCACAGCAACCAAACCCCCTCGCCAGCAGCCCTCCGTGCTGGCCACAACACCGCACCACGCCGCGCCACTGCCGCTCTCCACTCTGTCATGCAGCAGACCGATGACCTCCTCGCCTCTAGCCCGCGCCGGTCGACAACGCGAGCAACCCATGAGCCCCGCGCCGGCCACCGTGACCCAGTGCACCACGACTCGCCTCTACCAGCCCAGCCACCATCACACCGCTGCTTCTGCTCCGTCACGCAGCAGACCGACGCCTGCGAAGCCTCCACTGCTCCTGCGACACCGCCACTTCCCCTGCTTTGTCCACGACGTCTGCTGGATGGCCCGCCATCTCCGACGCCGATCCTGCTGCCAATCGTTCGCTGCATTGACAACGGCCAGCTTTGTCGTGACCCTCTCCGATGATAAAGTAGTAGCGTGCACCCCTCGCCTGGCGGTGATCAACAATCACGAAGTTTTGGGGCTCATACAATTGAAACACATGGCTTGAGAGAGACAGAACAGCTGCATAAAGAGAGGGAGAGTGGGTTCACGCTAAAAAATACATCACATGGAGATAAGAGAAGCGCCGGGTGAAGAATAATTGAGGGGGTTCACGAGCAGAGATTTTCTTCTCATGATATTCATGCCTTCAGGCCTTTACCGCCATGATCCCATGAATTGCTTCAAATTCATGCCTCCAATTTGAGTCTCTTTTATTTATTCTCTTGACTACCCACTAATCAGGAAGAAAATTTCTAGGGGAGAAGCCGAAAACGCACTGGGCTCATTATGCTCGCAAGTTCTTCAACAACTTTAGTATCTTCACGGAGATCCTCAACGCGGGTTCCAGTCTCAGTTAATTACGTCCATCGTGGGCGTCGCCACCGTCAACAATTGTGAGCCGAGCAAACTTGCTTTGCCGTCCCTGTCTTGATTTGACCTTTGCAATTGACGTGCCTCAACGAATTGAGGACATTGACAAACCACTTGCGATCCACCACGAGACAACCCGTTGTCCTAACGCCATGCCAAGCCTACTGCCGCCGTCGAGCTCACCCATGAATCGGGCCATCTCGTAAAGTTTTTGTTTTTGTAGGTTCATTGGCCATAAACTACCCATTGCCATTGCTGCCGCTAGTCGCCTCATCGTTGAGGAGCCGATCATGATCTAGGTTGCAATTGTGTTTGGTCCAAATTTGGAAAGAATATCCTCAAATTAGGTAAGATGCACATCTCTAATATATTTGCATATTTTATTGCCTAATATGTGTCTACTACTATCTAATGTGCTTATTTATAATGGATAGACATTTCTCCCGATTAGGATTTATTGCCTAATCCACAAATGCACCTCGATTTTTTATTCCATTTATAAGGCTTTAAATGGAATAATTAATTACACGGGAATAAAATTGATATTTTGATCTTTAAGGCTTAAGATCAATTTATCGATTTTATCAACAGGATATTACCCCTTGATTTGAACGATATATGATATCTTTGAATGGCTTTGTTCTTGTCTCGTATTGATTGCTTTATTTATTTTGAAATATGTTTGAGCTAGATTAGGTCCATATTAGAATTTCGCATGCTTTTGGTAATTTGCATATTTAGACTAAGCATTTTATTTATCCTGAATTGTTGAAATAAAAAATACCAAAAAAAATAAATTTAGGATGTTATATTTTCATTTTATTAATTTGCAATTTTAATTTCGAATTTTATAAAAAAAGAAAATAAAAAGAACAAAAGAACAAAAACAAACAAAAAAGAAAACCTAGAATTAGGGCTTTTTTGCACGTCATTGCATGTTAGAATAAAAATGCACATAGTTTAATTCCAGATAATATTTTCTAATTTATTATAAGTTTAGATATCTTTTTAGGTAGATTGCATTAGGGATTTTTAAAATGTGATAACATCCTAGTTTAAATTAGGGTTTGGCCTAACCTAATTCCTAATAAAAATTCGATGATATTATAATCTTGATAGACATTTTTTCTTGCAATTTTCTAATTTCGAATTTCGTGAAAAAAAATCATCTTAGGATAAATTAGTTCGGTTCTTTAGGATAGATTGCACATTTATTAAGAAAAAAACAAAAAAATGCGATCATTTCATGAAATGCATGTTAGTTAGTGATCGTCTTTAGGTCCATTTGATTGAAAATTGCATGACATTGGAATTAGATTATTTAGTTATATTGCATTGCATATTGCATGATTTTCATTAAATAAGAGAAAAAAAATTGCGTGTTAATTAAAATTCATATCTAGGATTGTTGATGTGAATTCTGATCTAACAACGCGGATACTTTCGTTGCTATGAGGTAAGTTATGCATTTTTTTAGTATTTGCTTTCTTAGGTGTTAAATTGGTAGATTGTGCAACCGCATGATCACTTCACATATTAGAGAAATAAATTTAAAATTAATCCAAGCTGCATTCAAAGACGTTTTTGAAAATAAAAGAAATGGTACTGAAAGGAAATTAGAGAAGTCTAGTGTAACCAAGTCCCCGTACCCATAGTCTTCGGTTCGTAAGGGTAAAGTAAAACTCCCGTTATTTTACTTGTGTTTCTAATCGACCCATTAAAAATAGATTAGTAGTGACTCATAATTAAAAAATCAATTGCATATTAAGAACTTGAACCTACAGTCGCGAATTGGTATGGGCTTGGGAGAGCCCGAGTTAAGTCTAGGCTTGACAATCCATTAGCCAAACCCTATATGGTTTACCCAAAAAATTGGTCACGACAAAATGCACCTCCCGTTTTCATATATTCAGTAGTTTAAAAAACTGATTTACCAGAATTCGCATTTCAAGGACCTTTGGCTGTCTAAAAAATTGCTATATAGATCAATTTTGTAAATCAATCTTAATAAGTCTACCATGTTCTAGAGAATTTATGGTAATTAAGGGAAAACGAAACCGATTTACATAACATAAACTTTGGTGCTGTATTTGGTTGATATATTGATTTAATTTTCATAAGGTCAAACTAAATCCTAATTGACCCAACTAAGACAAAATTTCACAGATTGGCCATACCAAATAAAACCATCGTCATTAAGCTCTTTTTTATGTTGTTCCACACTGAGTCTTTTCCTAGTTCCTACGTAGGAACAATGTAACTTAGGTTTTGGTGGGTATGAACATTAAAATTGTCGTGTGGAATTAGATTTAGGTTCACATTTCAACCCCCCATCGTAAATTGATTTGCTTTTTCCTCAATTTTCAGTTCTTGATACCAAATGACAACCTTTCCTAGGTAATGCAAATATCTTGACTCTATCAAGCACTCTCCGTTGACCTTCCCTCACTGCATGTAACAAACTAATTTAATTGAACATATGTTGTTAATTTACACTATATATATCCTAACTTCTATATGAACAACATTACATATGCTAGCTCTGTGCATAAAACTATGGGCTTAGGCAACACTTTAAAATGGGTCACATGTCTCATCAATGGTTCGCCTACCTCTTGGTTAATGGGCTAATTCTACTTGCCATGTTAATAGACAAAGCCTCCGCGGAGAAGCTTCTTCTAGGGTGCCAACGCCATCCGCACAGAGTTTTCCTTATGAGTTCCTACGAGCTCAAGCAACCTATGAACCCCACAAGGTCGCCACCGTCTCCTCCGTTGGTCGGCCTTGCTAATAAGTACAAGAACACTATGTATTCGCCACCGCCACCGTCTCCATAGGCCGATGACCCCGCACCAATTGGTTGCGAAAACTATTCATTCAATTGATTAAGGCTATGTCCAACGTCTTCCATTATATGTGGCGTGGATTTCTTCCAAATCAGTTGGTTAACCAATAGAAAAATCTAGAAATATATATGTTTTGTTTATTTTGGACCTCGCAACGAAATATCTTTCACCAAGTGTTATATTTTGATTTTATTTAAGGAGACTCAAATTCTATGTTAATTTTGGACAGAGAGAGTCAAATGTGAATGAGACTATACAACTTATAATATCATAATCAAAGAAGTCGTTGGCTTATCATGTGCTTAACATAAATGATAACTAATGTCGACAACTAAACAATGACATCACTTTAATATAATAATGAAAACCCATAAAAATTAGGGTTAATACCTTGAAAAACCCCAAACTGGTACACCTGTGACAAATTTACCTCAAACTATTTTTTTGACCACCAAAAACCCTAAACTGGTAAACCTTTGACAAATTTACCCCAAACTGATACACTTGTGACAAATTTACCCTCTGCTATATTTATTAAATTTTAATTAAGTTAAATGACACGTGACAGTTATCAGTAAACCAATTTGGGATTTTACACTCCGTTTGTCACAAGTTACAATTTTTGTGATTTTTTTGTGGTATTAATTTAATTTAGTGGAGGGTATAATTGTTACAAATTGACTAGTTTGGGATTTTTTATGGTCAAATATATTAATTTGGGGTAAATTTGTCATAAATATACAAGTTTAGGGTTTTTTATGGTCAGTCGAGGTAAATTTGTCATAGGTGTACCGGTTTGGGGTTTTTTATGGTCAAAAAAATAGTTTAGGGTAAATTTGTCATATGTGTACCAGTTTGGGGTTTTTCAGGGTATTTCTTGCTGTAATCTATACAATATCAAAGTTACTTCAACAACACTAAACATGAACAAGATGTCTTACAAAGCACTACTTGCTGTTGAGCTTGTGGACACAATGTCAGAATATAATCAATGACTCTGAACTATGAGGACAACACCTAGTAGGCACCAATTCGAGATGGATACGAGGACACAACTTTGGAATCTAATCAATGATGTGGGATGTTAATAATAACACTTAATAAACACTACTCCTAGATGTGTCCTCTATCGTGACATCTGAATCCAATTGACAACGCTAGGCAGAGACAACACTTAATGAGCATTGTCTCTAGATGAGGATGAGGACACAATGTTGGAACCTAATCAACGACACTGGACAATGGGTTAACACTGGGATTTAATCGACAACACTTCTCAGGCTATGGACACTTGTCGGAATTGAATTTGCGACGAGAATTTTAAGCTACAGCTAGGCTAAACTAAGTAAGAGTAGAGGCAATAGAAAGTAGTTTTTGTGTGTTGCTTAGGGTGATATTTGTTGGATTGCCTGCGGTATTTATAGGCTAGCTTGGTAACCATCAATAGTTGGATACTTTCTTCTCAAGAGTCGCTCTAAGTTCCATGTTGAACCACCTCATTCATACTTGTTCAACAACATTCTCATGGCTTGCCCGACAAGTGTTAAGCATTCCTCTTTGAATTTGGCACCTTCTTAATTGTTCCCACCTATTTTCACCGTTGATGGTATATTTCCATCAATAATCCTTAGCTTCGACATATGGCAACCAATTGCTTTATCATGGAATTATATGTCTTTGCATGTCTGTCGAAATTCAGTCAAGGTTTCTCAAAGTTCTTCATTATCCTTTCTTCTTTTATAACCACTTATGGGCTGGGCCGGTGTAGATTATGGCTCATGCATGGTCATGACGACAACTTCAGAGCCTTCCGTCCCTTGATACTAGCACGTGCTTGTAGGAGAATTTTTAAGTGTCAACAATATTGTTGTAGCATTACATCAGGTTTGGTTGAAAGGATTTATTTGCAATATTTTCGCTTATGGCCGCGATGTATATGTGTTTCGCAATGTATCTAACTCGATATTCACTTCATCTTCCTTACATGCTATGATGTCTTTATTGAACAAAATTTTCTTTACTTAATTTTGAACTTATTTATCATTGAGTATGTTGACATGGAACATGGAGGAAATTATGTGAAAAAGGAATGACGTTGGTGGACTAAACAATACTTTCACAATGCTAATTTTAGTATTAAATTATATGATTTTTATTTGTGATAGATTGTTCATACACACTGGTGGAATTTTTGACAGCAATGCATGCTGCAATTTTGATGACTAACTATGTCTATCAAGAAATCTTCTGCTATGTGTAATTGATTTTTAACTATTTGATAATTCTAAAAAACTTAACCTCATCATATTGAAGTCACTTCAGCTCTGTAACTCCAAGCAATTGAGTTACTATGCATCAACACTAGATTAATTATCCATTTTAGGTAGAAAATATCAATTTCAAGCACATGTCACAGTATGATGCATAAATAATTGTAACGATTGGGTCTATATGCCTTGTATTCATTAGAACCATTAAATTTGGTATGTCTCATGTGAAATTCATTGCGTTAAACAAGTGTAGATCATGCACATGGATCGAGAGTGGAAGCAACAGGCTCATGCGATAGTATCTCTTAGGATAGGTTTCTCTTAGGATAGGTTTTGTAATCCTTTTAAAATAGAATGCCTTTGCACTGCAATATACATAAACTTTCTCAAATCTTAAGGTTGTGGGGTGACTAGATAACTAAATTGGTCATTTGGGCAACCATAACCATATGGAACCAGAACCCGATATACTAATTACTTATGAGGAGATACGTGGTAAAGATCAAGTATCCACAACAAAGCAGATCTAACACATAAATTAGTTTAAATGCTTCTTCAAACTGGACAACCTAACAAGTTACATGGACTAGGCATAGATGACTAGGACTTATTCTTTATAACTTTCTCATTTGAGATTCGCTTCCAAGAACCGAGATTACGTTGATTGGGCATGATAACCTATTAAACTCATCATTTTAATTTAATTTGTCGACTTTTCAAACTCATAAATTGAATAAGCCAATAGCTATAGTCAAATTGAAACCAAAAATCGACTTGTCAACGCTTTTCATTTCGATTATTGGTTATCATTTTTTTTTACAACACTTTAAATGCGGCTTTATTTGCAACATGAATATGAGAATTTTCACTTGATTAGTCCTACATATACAAGCAAAGTTGCTAAATATATGAAATAGTCAACTCGAAAGTGGCCAATTTTCACTTCAATAAGAAAACTCTATCTAATACGAATTTATTCCTATCAAACTAAATCTCTAAAAAAAAAAAAAAAGAGCTAAATATCAAAATGGCAAGGCCCGACTATTTTAACTTTTCAAGGAAAAAAGTTATTCCTTGACATTTTATGTAAAAAGTTAAGATTTAATTGGATGTTAGAAAGACGTCAAAATAGTATATACGAAATTGATATTATATGTTACTCTTCTTTATAATAGGAAATCTTGTCTGCTTAAATAAAATTTATTATGTAAGCGCTACGACAAGGCCTGAAAGCAAGTTTGCCTTTTCCCGCTTAATTTAAAAAGGAGAGTCCATTGGTCATCTGCCGTTTGCAGTTCCACTTTCCTCTCTCATCTCAGCTTATTGAAATGATGTCTCTCTCAGGTCTTGTGCGAGTATTTCCCCCGACAAATACTAGTTATGTTCCACTTGAAACATCTAAGTTTGAGAAGGACTAAAGTGCGTACCATTCCTAGATCAATTGGGAAACTCCAAAATGTGTAGACTCTGGATCTTAAACACATGTTGGTCTCTGAGCTACCTGTGGAGATAACCAAGCTCATAAAACTACAACATCTGTTGGTATACAGTTATGCACAAATGACAATTTCTACACCATTTCCATTTGTTAGAGGATTTACAGCTCCCTGGGGCATTGGAGCGCTTGCACAAGAGCACAATGCAAGACCTGGGAGCATTAAGTCAACTAATGAGGCTAGGGGTAACAGACCTGAAGACAGATGATATAAAGAAACTATGCCACTCCGTTGAGAAGATGACCGACCTTCAATCAATACATGTTATTATAGAAAGTGAGTATGAATTTATTGATTTGGATTTTCTATCTTCACCTCCGCCACTCCTCCAGGGTCTATATGTCGGAGGATGTCTAAAGAAGCTACCTCACTGGCTTCCTCTGCTAAGCAATCTGGCCAGAGTGCATTTAAAATATAGTAGACTGAAATTAAGCCCCTATTTGCTCTCCAGAATTTGCCAAATCTCATGGAGCTTGATTTGGTTAATGCTTTTGATGGGGAAATTTTGAATTTTGGGGATAGAGTGTTTCCAAAGCTCAAGAAGTTAGACCTCGCCGAAATGGAAAATCTGAGATTAGTGTTGATAAATGGTCAGGCAATGCCTTGCCTTCAGAGTCTCATCATTTACAAATGTAGGCACTTGGATTGGCAATCATTATTAAATGTCATCCGCAGCCTCACCCTCCTCACATATCTCTGATTTGGTGAGATGCTAGAAGAATTCTCGCATTCTATCCACACAGTAGTAGCTGGAGGATATTCTACAGGAGTGCTATGAGCAAATGATGGAACGTAACCTCGAAGTTTACTTTATCTGGTGGGAACAGGATCATTGGAGCGATATGATCTTAGCCCCTATTGCTATAATGTCATCAAGCATAGGGTGACAAGCAGCAGTGAGGTTCTTCTTGAAGTTTTATAGACCTAAATGATGTACAGGGCCCAAGGACTAAAGTGCGTATCATTCCTAGATCAATTGGGAAACTCCAAAATGTGTAGACTCTGGATCTTAAACACACGTTGGTCTCTGAGCTGCCTGTGGAGATAACCAAGCTCATTAAACTAGAGCATCCATTGGTATACAGTTATGCACAAATGACAATTTCTACGCCATTTCCATTTGTTAGAGGATTTACAGCTCCTCGGGGCATTGGAGCGCTTGCATCACTACAAAAATTATCAAATGTAAAAGCTAGAGGTGGTCAGACCAAGAGCACAATGCAAGAGCTAGGAGCATTAAGTCAACTAACGAGGCGGGGGGTAACGGACCTGAAGACAGATGATAAAAAGGAACCATGCCACTCCGTTGAGAAGATGACCGACCTTCAATCGACGTGTTATTGTAAAAAGTGAGTCTAAATTAATTGATTTGGATTTTCTATCTTCACCTCTGCCACTCCTCCGGGGTCTATATGTCGGAGGATGCCTAAAGAAGCTACCTCGTTAGCTTCCTTTGCTAAGCAATTTGGCCAGAATGCATTTAAAATATAACAAATTGAAATTAAGCCCCCTATTTGCTCTCTAGAATTTGCCAAATCTCATGGAGCTTGATTTGGTTAATGCTTTTGATGGGGAAATTTTGGATTTTGGGGATAGAGTGTTCCCAAAGCTCAAGAAGTTAGACCTCGCCGAAATGGAAAATCTGAAATTAGTGTTGATAAATGGTCAGGCAATGCCTTGCCTTCAGAGTCTCATCATTTACAAATGCAGGCACTTGGATTGGCAATCATTATTGAATGTCATCCGTGGCCTCACCCTCCTCACATATCTCTGATTTGGTGAGATGCTAGAAGAATTCTTGCATTCTATCCACACGGTAGTAGCTGGAGGATATTCTACAAGAGTGCTATGAGCAAATGATGAGTTTACTTTATCTGCTGGGAATAGGATCATTGGAGCGATATGATCTTAGCCCCTATTGCTATAATGTCATCAAGCATAGGGTGACAAGCAGCAGTGAGGTTCTTCTTGAAGTTTCATAGACCTAAATGATGTATAGGGCCCAAGGACTAAAGTGCGTATCATTCCTAGATCAATTGGGAAACTCCAAAATGTGTAGACTCTGGATCTTAAACACACGTTGGTCTCTGAGCTGCCTGTGGAGATAACCGAGCTCATTAAACTAGAGCATCCGTTGGTACACAGTTATGCACAAATGACAATTTCTATGCCATTTCCATTTGTAAGAGGATTTACAGCTCCTCGGGGCATTGGAGCGATTGCATCACTACAAAAATTATCCAATGTAAAAGCTAGAGGTGGTCAGAGCATGAGCACAATGCAAGAGCTAGGAGCATTAAGTCACATAACAAGGCGGGGGGTTAACGGACCTGAAGACAGATGATAAAAAGGAACCATGCCACTCCGTTGAGAAGATGACCGACCTTCAATCAGTACGTGTTATTGTAAAAAGTGAGTCTAAATTTTATTGATTTGGAACTTCTATCTTCACCTCTACCACTCCTCCGGGGTCTATATGTCGGAGGATGCCTAAAGAAGCTACCTCGTTGGCTTCCTTTGCTAAGCAATTTGGCCAGAGTGCATTTAAAATATAACAAATTGAAATTAAGCCCCCTATTTGCTCTCCAGAATTTGCGAAATCTCCTGGAGATTGATTTGGTTAATGCTTTTGATGGGGAAATTTTGGATTTTGGGGATAGAGTGTTCCCAAAGCTCAAGAAGTTAGATCTCGCCGAAATGGAAAATCTAAGATTTGTGTTGATAAATGGTCAGGCAATGCCTTGCCTTCAGAGTCTCATCATTTACAAATGCAGGCACTTGGATTGGCAATCGTTATTGATTGTCATCCACGGCCTCACCCTCTTCACATATCTCCGATTTGGTGAGATGCCAGAAGAATTTGCGCTTGCTTTCTATCCACATGGAAGTAGCAAAATGATGAGGAAGGACATTCTACGGGAGTGCTATGAGGAGGTGATGGAACGTAACCTCAAAGTTACTTCCTTTGGTGGGAACAGTATCATTTTTAGCGATATGATCTTAGCCCTTACCGCTATAATGTCATCAAGCATAGGGTGACGAGCAGCAGTGGGGTTCTTCATGAAGTTCAATAGACCGTAGTGATGTATAGGGCCCTGTGAATCCCCTTGATCCGTCATGGATCTTTGGAGGCCTATCAACACGAGAAAGAAGATTTCCTATTATAAAGTACTGCTTGCTATTAAGCTTGTGGACACAATGTCAGAATCTAATCAATGATGCTGAACTATGAGGACAACACCTAGTAGGCGCCAATTCGAGATGGATATGAGGACATGACTTTGGAATCTAATCAATGATGCGGGATATTAATAATAACGCTTAGTAAACACCGCTCCTAGATGCATCCTCTATCGTGACATTTGAATCTAATCAACAACCCTAGGCAGAGACAACACTTAATGAGCATTGTCTCTAGATGAGGATGAGGACACAATGCCGGAACCTAATCAATGACATTGGACAATGAGTTAACACTGGAATTTAATCGACAACACTTCTTAGGCTATGGACACTTGCCAAAATTGAATTTGCGACGAGAATTTTAAGCTACAGCTAGGCTAAACTAAGTAAGAGTAGAGGCAATAGAAAGTAGTTTTTGTGTTTTGCTTAGGTGGCTATTTGTTGGATTGCTTGTGGTATTTATAGGCTAACTTGGTAAGCGTCAATAGTCGGTTACTTCCTCCTCAAGAATTGCTCTACGTTCCATGTTGAACCGCCTCATTCATACATGTTCAACAACATTCTCGTGGCTTGCCCGACAAGTATTAAGCATTCCCCTTTAATTTGGCGCCTTCTTAATTGTTCCCGCCTATTTTCATCATTGATGGTATATTTCCATCAATAATCCTCAGCTTCGACATATGGCAACCAATTAATTTATCATGGAATTATGTATCTTTGCATGTCTGTCAAAATTCAGTCAAGGTTTCTCAAAGTTCTTCATTATCCTTTCTTCTTTTATAACCACTTATGGGCTGGGCTGGTGTAGAATTTTTAGATGTCAACAATATCGTTGAAGCATTACGTCAGGTTTGGTTGAAATTATTTATTTGCAATATTTTCGCTTATGGCTGTGATGTATATATGTTTTGCAATGTGTCTAACTCGATGTTCACTTCATCTTCCTTACATTCTATGATGTCTCTACTCAACAAAATTTTTCTTTACTTAATTTTGAACTTGTTTACCATTGAGTATGTTGACATGGAATATGGAGGAAGTCATGTGAAAAAGAAATGACGTTGGTGGACTAAACAATACTTTCACAATGCTAATTTTAGTAGTAAATTATACAATTTATATTTGTGATAGATTGTTCATACACATTGGTGGAATTTTTTATAGCAGTACATGCTCCAATTTTGATGACTAAGTATGTCTATCAAGAAATCTTCTGATATGTATGATTTTTAAACTATTTGATAATTGTAAAAAAACTGAACCTCATCATATTGAAGTCACTATAGCTCCATAACTCCAAGCAATTGAGTTACTATGCATCAACACTAGATTAATTATCCATTTTAGGTAGAACATATCAATTTCACGCGCATGTCACAGTATGATGCATAAATAATTGTATCAATTGGGTCTATATGCCTTGTGTTCATTGGAACTATTAAATTTGGTAGGTCTCATGTGAAATTCATTGCGTTAAACAAGTGTAGAT
The DNA here is from genome assembly GCA_014182555.1 of Eucalyptus erythrocorys. Lineage (NCBI taxonomy): Eukaryota > Viridiplantae > Streptophyta > Magnoliopsida > Myrtales > Myrtaceae > Eucalyptus > Eucalyptus erythrocorys. The sequence continues at coordinate 51,046,827 of CM024604.1, read as the reverse complement.
TATGCACATGGATTGAGAGTGGAAGCAGGCTCATGCGATAATATCTCTTAAGATAGGTTTTGTAATTCTTTTAAAATAGAATGCCTTTGCACTGCAATATACATAAACTTTCTCAAATCTTAAGGTTGTGGGGTGATCAGGTAACTAAATTGGTCATTTGGGCAACCATAACCATATGGGGTTAGAACTTGATATACTAATTACTTATGAGGAGATACGTGGTACAGATCAAGCACCCACAAAAAAGTAGATCTAACACATAAATTAGTTTAGATGTTTCTTCAAACTGGATAACCCAACAAGTTACATGGACTAGGCATAGATTACTAGGACTTATTCTTTATAACTTTCTCATTTGACATTCACTTCAAGGAACCAAGATTATGTTGATTGGGTATAGTCAAATTGAACTCATCATTTTGATTTAATTTGTCAACTTTTCAAACTCATAAATTGAATAAGCCAATAGCTATAGTCAAATTGAAACCAAAAACCGACTTGTCAACGCTTTTCATTTCGATTATTTGTTATCATTTTTTTTTACAACACTTTAAATGCGATTTTATTTGCAACGTGAATATGATAATTTTCACTTGATTAGTCCTACATATACAAGCAAAGTTGCTATATATATATATATGAAATAGTCAACTCGAAAGTGGCCAATTTTCACTTCAATAAGAAAACTCTATTCAATACGTACTTATTCCTATCAAACTAAATATCCAAAAAGAGCTAAATATCAAAATGGCAAGGCCTGACTATTTTAAATTTTCAAGGAAAAAAGTTATTCCTTGACATTTTATGTAAAAAGTTAAGATTTAATTAGATGTTAGAAAGATGTCAAAATATTATATACGAAATTGATATTATATGTTACTCTTATTTATAATAGGAAATCTTTTTGTCTTAAATAAAATTTATTGTGTAAGCGCTACGAAAAAGCCTAAAAGCAAGTCTGCCTTTTCCCGCTTAAGTAAAAAAGGAGAGTCCATTGGTCATCTGCCTTTCGTAGTCCGCTTTCCTCTCTCACCTCAGCTTGTTGAAATGATGTCTCTTTTAGGTCTTGTGCAAGTATTTCCTCCGACAAATACTAATTATGTTCCACTTGAAACATCTAAGTTTGAGAAGGAATAAAGTGCGTATCATTCCTAGATCAATTGGGAAACTCCAAAATGTGTAGACTCTGGATGGATCTTAAACACACGTTGGTCTCTGAGCTACTTGTGGAGATAACCAAGCTCATTAAATTAGAGCATCCGTTGGTATACAGTTATGCACAAATGACAATTTCTACGCCATTTCCATTTGTTAGAGGATTTACAGCTCCTCGGGGCATTGGAGCACTTGCATCACTACAAAAATTATCCAATGTAAAAACTAGAAGTGGTCAGAGCAAGAGCACAATGCAAGAGCTGGGAGCATTAAGTCAACTAACGAGGCGGGGGGTAACGGACCTGAAGACAGATGATAAAAAGGAACCATGCCACTCCGTTGAGAAGATGACCGACCTTCAATCAGTACGTGTTATTGTAAAAAGTGAGTCTAAATTTATTGATTTGGATTTTCTATCTTCACCTCTGCCACTCCTCTGGGGTCTATATGTCGGAGGATGCCTAAAGAAGCTACCTCGTTGGCTTCCTTTGCTAAGCAATTTGGCTAGAGTGCATTTAAAAAATAACAAATTGAAATTAAGCCCCCTATTTGCTCTCTAGAATTTGCCAAATCTCATAGAGCTTGATTTGGTTAATGCTTTTGATGGGGAAATTTTGGATTTTGGGGATAGAGTGTTCCCAAAGCTCAAGAAGTTAGACCTTGCCGAAATGGAAAATTTGAGTTTTGTGTTGATAAATGGTTAGGCAATGTCTTGCCTTCAGAGTCTCATCATTTACAAATGCAGGCACTTGAATTGGCAATCATTAGTGATTGTCATTTGCGGCCTCACCCTCCTCGCGTATCTCCGATATGGTGAGATGCTAGAAGAATTTGTGCTTGCATTCTATCCAAATGGCAGTAGCAAAATGATGAGGGAGGACATTTTACGGGAGTGCTATGAGGAGGTGATGGAGCGTAACCTCGAAGTTTACTTCCTCTGGTGGAAATAGGATCATTGTGAGCGATATGATCTTAGCCCCCATTGCTATAATGTCATCAAGCGTAGGGTGACAAGCAGCAGTGAGGTTCTTCCTGAAGTTTCATAGATCATAGTATATATAAGGACTGGTGAGTCCCCTCAGTCCGTCATGGATCCCTAGAGGCCTATCAACATGAGAAAGAAGATTCTCTACTGTTTTTAAGATTTCTTCCACTATCAATATTTTTTTATATGGACCTTTCAATTATTTTATCTTTGAATTTACTGCCCTCATGTCCCTTGGTGCAATCTCCTTCTTGTGGCTATTATCTTATGTAGTGATTGGTACATTTGTTTCTTATTTTTTGTATTTGTTGGATGAACTTTGATTTTTTTTTAGCTTAAATGGAGGCGAAGAGTGATTTGACTAAAGAAATGAGAGGAATTACAATTTTCCTCTTGATAAATGACATGTTAGGGATGTGTAGATGAAAAAATTGACAAAGGTCAGCAAAGGATTCACAAATGTGAAAAAATGATATAATAGTCAAAGGTTCACTTATGTAGTAATTAGTACATTTGTTCCTTATTTTCTGCATTTGTTGGATGAACTTTGATTTTGTTTTAGCCTAAATGGAGGCGAAACAGTGATTTTACTAAAGAAATGAGAGGAATTACAATTTTTCCTCTTGATAAATGACATGTTAGGGATGTGTAGATGAAAAAATCGACAAAGGATTCACAAATGTGAAAAAATGAAATAACAATCAAAGGTTAACGGAACGTGTAAGATTTCGTGTTATTTCTCCTAAATTCATGCACATTACTTTTAATCTTTCTAATACTTGAATATACTCGTTGTATGCCACTTTTTACAGATTAATTTTCATCAGAGTCCAAATAATATGTGCCCAAAAGTTTGGTACAGAATAAATCTATAAAACATATTAGTGGACTTGCAATATACAGATTTGCAAAAAATTGATGTACAATACATTAACAAAAATGCTTAGATTAGGCAAAACTGAAATTTCAGATTAGAAAGTTGCAGTTATGCAATTGAAGGGAATGCAGACAGGTCCAAAAGTAGAGTGTAAATTCATTAGTATTTTTGTAATAAAGAGCAAAAAGGATGTTTTAATCGGGTGCATCGCAAAGGTCTTCTATTCTTATTGATTATTTAATTTTTAGTTGTCTCTTCATTGATTTCAATGACAACACTCAATCATGCAAATTTATCGCATGCTCTCTCAATTCATGCTTTATTTTGCACAACATATTGTTTAAACATTCTAATACTCCTCGTCCGAGTAAATTAAATTATGACTTAAGATTCAACATGATATAATAAAGGAGGTTAAGAATGACTTGAAAAGATTTAAATTTGGGAGCTCTAACTCTTATACCACAAGTTTAAATTGTCACATGAAAGTATAGTTTAATATTTGAATATTCTAACAAACACTATACGCTGCAATAACACGTATTGTTGCTACAAGATTGGGATTTCTTTTTTCTTTTATATATAGTTTTTGCCATATTTCAATATGAATCTACGTTCTTCTACAAAATTGAATAGAGGACACAATCTAACTTTCTTTAATGAAAAACAGAGCCAGGCAAGTGCTACATGCGCCCCCTGTTTCCATTGTACTATTTTTGTTTATACAGTAATAAAGCAACAAAATTGACTTCTCAACCTTTTGTTGATTGCAAATAATTTAGATGCATCTCAAGAATTTAATATAGCCGGACATCAAGAGTGCATTCCTGGTAGCTAATCTTTTTCCTCTCCACAACTTCTCAATTATTTGAGTAGAAAGTATTTGTTTTGCGATTTAACTACTCATGTCTTGTCCAAGCCCGACGTCGAAATATAAACATATTCTCCCATGACTACTAGCTTGTTGAGATACAAGATGAACGTCATGTCATTCTCTAATAATTTAAACTCATGAATTGCTCGGATAGCAATTCAATTGTTTATTAGGAAGCAATTTTTCCCTTTTGCACTATGTAATGTTTTAGCAAGACTAAAAATTTTGACGATTAGGGATAATCTTCACAAGTCAGGCACCCTTTGAGAGCATCTGGTCGATCTATTGTTTTGCCTAAGATTCTGGAAATGAATTAAACCACATGATAAGCAGGACAAATTCTTTATCAACTTTAACTCCAAGTAAAGGAGATTGCAAAAATTGCTTCCGTTCATTCAATAACCATCCACCATTAGCACAAAGGCAGTGGATTTTCCACTTTAGTAAGTCCTCTAGCAGCAGCTTCATACATCTGGAGAAGTGCTTTTGTCAGCAAATGTGCAATGTCATGCATAAGATGATAACTTACGTGGCCAAATCCTTTACCTTCTTTTCCAAGTTGTAGATCTTCCAGTACCCTCGCATCTCAAATGGTATGACTAATTTTTGTATTACTTAAATATATATCAACAAGGTCACATTAGTGTCAGAAATAAATAAATCCTAAACAAACATATGTGAGAACAAAGTACCAATTGAGTATATGACAGATTTATGCACATGTGGCTCTTCACAAAGACATCAATTATTTGTTTGTGCTTCCAGCCTTACCTGTAACTACAAATGTTCACATGTTCAGATTAATTTGTGAAATCAGATAGGTAATCAAGAAACAAAGCAAGCAAAAGATTAGGGTATCCCATCCCCGCAGGCACCCCATTCCAGCAAGCTAGCTCTTCAGCTTGGACACAGCCAACCACTTCGACACACCTTTTTCATAGGCAAAACATTCCAATTGTCAACGCATTTGTTGAGCACCAAATCTATGATGTAGAATCTACCATTAGAAACTCTACTCAACAAAGAGCTCAGATAAAACAAAAATTCATGCAGGTGAGATGGAGCGATAAAAGCATCCATATATCTACACATTTTTCTATCAAAACATACATCAAACTGCTATTCAGCCGAGAAATCCATCAAAGGATGATTTGACTTTTCAAGTACTTGTAAATAGGAGCTTAAATGCTCTTTCAAGACAAATAAGTTGAAGTATGCTACTCAGTTGCAGCATGGATTGAAGAAAAGCGAAGCTCTCCCTTTGAATACCTAGTAGTCTTGAGACGGGATAGTGATCACAGAACTTAATTTGAGTAATGTCATTCACTGCATATATCTCCCTATAGAACTCCTCCATGACTTTGATAGTCGATTCATCTGAAACTTTGCCGGCAGCATGGATCCAAAGGCGACCTTCACAGATGATGTGCTATACAGTCAGAGATGAAAAGGAAAAGGAAAAGCAAATTCAAATCTTCTTCAACAAGATGCTAAGTGTATTGGCTCCATTAATTATTGGAGCAGAGTGATGTATACTTTTACAGAACATAAAACCTGATATGCACACCAATTAGCACTCTTTGCTGGATACTTTACATGTCACTTAAGCAGCGATTCTCTCCTAAATGCAATTCTAATCACAATGCAGTTTTCTCAAATGTAACAAAAATCTTAGTATCCTTATAAATCCTTCATGGGCACGAGCTTTGCGCATAGACTTTCTGAAACTTCCAAACTCAAAAGTTTTACACAACGTTGGAAACAGAGTATTGATTATATAAGCCGAGAGTAGCATTCTCATTTCTCGTGGCTATCTTAGTGCATGCGCAAAATATTTGTGCTAGGTATTAGAGATGCACCACATCATTTCATTCTCAGTTACACAAACTTTCAGCAATAGTAAGGCAACCCTCATCAACTTCTTACACAATTGATGTGCACTTGCTTGAGATGAGAACTTTGATTTTCCAACATTCTTAAAAAAAAAGAAAATGCATAACCTCGATCGTATCAGTCCATATCTTGGTTTTCAATTTGTTCGTGCCGTTATTTCTCTGCAAACCTATCGGACAGTTTTCCATAAACTTGCGAAGCATGAAAACAGCGGTGCCGCAGAAAAAGGTCGGCGAAAGTCAAACACAGATATTGCGCCAACCAAGAGGCCCTTCCAGATTACTGGGAGTTTCTCTCTCGATGGCTGAGAGATTTTCAAGCTCGATCAGCTTGCCTTCTCTCCCGATTACTGGGAGTTTCTCTCTCGTTTGGTAGTGTTTTCATCCAGCAAACCCTTAATACTCGCCTTCTCTGAGCTCCGCTTCCAGAATGAAGGCTCTGGTGAGTACTGTTCCATTCACCATACTCGTTCCCCATGGCGAGTAAGCTTCTTTCCATATAAAAGTTCTTTCTTTCCCTGTTTTCTCAATCAAAAACATACAAAAACCACAAAAACCCTTCCAGATTAGTCTTTCTACTCCTTTCATAGTTTTCCCTTCTTCATCTTTCCCTCACTTAAAACCCTAACCCTAACACAGTGTTCCTTTCCCCAAAATACGAAAACTCTGTGCCCTAGATCTCGGCTTTCCACCTATTTTGACGCTCTACCTTAGGCACTGAGTTGTCCTCGGTTCGACTCATCACAGACAGTCTCTTCATCCAGGTTGGTCTCTTCCTTTAAGGTGACTTGATCTGCTTGTTTCTAGTAAGCTTGGTGCCAAGGCTCTGGAGTATACATGGCTCACCAAGGTGCTGACCCTCGAATGGCATTTCTCTGTAAAAAGTTGGGAAACTTGTGGTAAGAAGATGACATAATCGACCTGGAGGATATAGATACGAGTGCGCAAGAAAAAAACTGTCGCGCTATGTTGATAGGAACCCTATTTACAAACCCAGCTATTAACTTCCCAGCCTTTCAGATTGCAATGAAGAAGTCCTAGAAAACTGAGAATGTAGACATTACCCAACTAGAACAGGGGCTAATACTGTTTGCCTTCAAAACAGAAGAGGAAGCTCGTCGAGTACTGCACGGTAGCCCTTGGTCCTATGCAAATTTTTGCTTGTTACTAAAGCCTTGGGTGCCTAATACACCCCCTCGTTGTTATGATTTCTCTAAAGGGCCATTCTGGGTCCACCTTTATGGTCTTTCGGTGGAATGGCGCAATGCAGAAGCTGTGAGAAGAATTGCGCAAGAATTAGGAGAAGTGTTAGAGATAAAAATGGAACCTAGAAGGGCTTCTAATCTAGTTTCAGGAAAAGTAAAAGTTGAACTGGATTTTTCAGCGCCTCTAAAGCAAGGGAGTGTGGCTAAACGTGCGGGGAGAAAATTCTGGTTGGAATACAAATATGAAAGGCTGCCTGTTTTCTGTTATGCTTGTGGTAAAATGGGGCACAACACTGCTAACTGTCCTGATTATAAGGTAGACCCAGACAAACTCAGCGAGCTGCCTTTTGGCTCCTGGATGAGGGCGGAGGCGAAAGATTTCAGTCCTTTCTGGAAAATTTTTTATGAAGATCTACCAGAGGAAAGCGTAGAAGAGGAGGTTGTACCTGAGACTCAAGAGGGTCCCCGTCAAATGGATATAATCCAACAGCTCCCGTGCAGTAGTAGCCACATGGACAGACCTGAAAAAAGAAAAGAAATGGCCAATGTTAGCCGAAGAGAAGACCAAAGGAAAGCAAGTTCATCGTTTCTGTTATTAACGTGGCCAGAAAATCGACCGGATTCTACTCTCATTAATCGAGATATACAGGAGGGTTCTCAGAGCAAGAGAGATGGGAAGGCAGTTAGGCACACAAGCAAAAAACAGAAGAGGTTCAACCCTTATGGGAATGAGAAACAGGAACAGGTTGTCTTTGATAAAACTCAATTACTAGAGACCCCTATCCGAGAGGACAAGGGAGAAGGAACATGGGCTTTGGTGGCTAGCCCTAATAAGCCATCGGGGTACCCATGAATATATTGAGCTGGAATTGTCAGGGGCTGGGCAACCCCCTGACAATTCGGGAACTCAGAGCCTTAGTGGCTCTTCATAGGCCCAGCTTAATATTCCTAATGGAGACAAAGAACAGAGAACAGCGTATTGTGCATTTGAAAAAGAACTTTAAGTTTCAGTACCATTTCGTGATGGATCCAGTTGGGGCTGCAGGAGGGCTCGCCTTATTATGGAATGCGGAAGTCCATGTAACAATATCTTCATACTCGGCAGACTTTATAAATACTACTTGCAAATGGGAAGGTGATAGAACATTGATGCAGAGTACGTTTGTGCATGCTCCGTATACTTTTCAAAAAAGGATGTTACTCCGGGAGAAATTAATAGATATGAAGGCTAAGAATCGTATGCCATGGATTTGTGTCGGTGACTTTAATGAAGTCTTGTACGACTAGGAGAAAAGGGGAGGCAGGTTGGCTGAGTATTATAGAATGGCAGCGTTTCGACAGGTTGTGAATGAATGTTCCCTTATGGATTTAGAAGGCAAAGGCTGTGCTTTCACATGGTCTAATAACAGGAATGGTGATGAGGAGATAAAAGAAAAACTTGATCGTGCACTATGCAACATCGAATGGAGGGTATCTTTTCCTGAAGCCTTAGTTTTTTCTTTGCCGGCAATTGGTTCAGACCACAGCCCTCTTTTAATATCTTTAAAGACCAAAAGAAGGAAGGGAAAATGAAGTTTTAAATTTGAGGCGTTTTGGATGGAAGATCTTGAGTATGAGCAGAAAGTCAAAATGTTGTTGTCTGACCTTGCGAGGTTAAATCTAAGCTGGGATGGCAAAGTTCTGGAAATAACAACAATGCTGGAGGCATGGAGCAGAAAATTTTCCAACGCCCATATTCGTATTAGAAATTACAAAGAAGAAATTGAAGTGTTAACTAACAAGCAGCAGGAGGAGATGGATAAACAGAGATAAATGAGTTGAGAAGGAATATCAACCAGTTATGGAAACAAGAAGAATTGTATTGGGGGATGCGGTCAAGAGTTTCATGGCTGAAATGGGGAGACAGGAACTCAAAATTCTTTCATGCAACCACTGTGCAGCGAAGACAAAGAAATAGAATCTCTATGCTACAACTACAAAACGGAGAATGGACTCAAGATGAAAGAAGGCTAAAAGAGTATACATTCAACTTCTTCACTGACCTGTATAAATCTGAGGGCCCTCGTTCCATCCAACCCATCATTGATCAATGCCCAACCATAGTGACTGAAGTGATGAATAACGCCCTAACTGCAAAAATCACGATACAAGAAGTTAAAGAGTCTGTATTTCAACTTGGAGCAATTAAAGCCCCAGGCCGAGATGATCTTAACGGCCAGTTTTATCAGCACCACTGGACAGATATCAAGCAAGACATTATGGAAATGGTGGAAAATTTCTTAGAGTCAAAAAACCTCCCTCCCCTTTTAAACAAAACACACATCGTCCTTGTTCCCAAAATGGCCAGCCCTGAAAGATTAGATCAGTTTCGACCTATAAGCCTCTGCAACTTCTCCTATAAAATTATCTCCAAAGTTCTCGCAAACCGCCTAAAAAGATGGCTCCCTGCGTTAATTGAAATTGAACAGAGCGCCTTTGTAAATGGATGACAAATTCAAGACAATATTCTTATCGTCCAAGAGATCCTCCACCAGCTCAGAACCAGGAAGAGAAAGAAGAAATTTCAAGCAGTGCTGAAGCTGGATATGAAGAAGGCTTATGATAAAGTAGAATGGGATTTTCTGGAGGCTTGCATGAGGAAAATGAGGTTCAGCCCGACATGGGTAGATTGGTTAATGCAGTGTGTCACAACAACCTCGTATAGCGTGAAGTTCAATGGAGACTCCCTTCCCTTTTTTCAACCGGCTCGTGGCTTAAGGCAAGGCGATCCCCTATCCCCTTATCTGTTTATACTTATAGCAAATGTCTTATCGGTAATGATGAAAAAAGCAGTTGAGGAGGATCGTATTAAAGGGATAAAGCTAAATAGTTCCTGCCCCACTCTATCACATCTTCTGTTTGCAGACGATTCTGTATTCCTTTTAGATGGCAAGATAAAGGAATGTCAGTCCCTAGCCGAAGTTTTGAATCAATATTGTTCAGCTACGGGCCAACAGGTGAATTTGCACAAATCAGGCATTTTCTTTAGTGCGGGCTGCCCTCAGAGTTTGAGGAAGAATATGTCAGAGGAACTGCGTGTTCCAGAAATTGATAAAACAGGGAAGTATTTGGGCATCCCCTCTGATTGGGGAGCATAAAAAAAACAGATGTTTGCATGGATCTTAGCGAGGGTGAATATGAAGTTGGAAGGATGGAAGGAAAATATGCTGTCCAAAGCAGGAAAGGAAGCTCTTTTAAAAGCAGTTGTCCAAGCGATTCCTCAATATGCCGTGTCGATCTTTAAAATCCCTGCATCTATTTGTAGGGCAATCGAACAAAAAATTGCTGCTTTTTGGTGGAAAAGTAATGGGAAAAGAGATGGGGTTCATTGGAAAAATTGGAATCTGCTGAAACTGAGAAAAGATAAAGGGGGGATGGGGTTTCGAGACTTAATGACTTTCAACAAAGCCATGCTAGGAAAGCAAGCATGGCGTTTAGCAGAAAATAGACCAACTCTGTGGATTAAATTAAATTAATCAAAGGGTTGTATTTCCCTCATACAGACTTCTGGCATGCAAAACAGGGGCAACGAGTGTCTTGGGGGTGGAAGAGTCTCCTAGTTGGGAGGGAAGCTATCACAGAATCGTCCAAATGGGCAATCGGGGATGGACAAACAGTCAAAGTACGTCAAGACAGATGGTTGAAACAGGGTACTATTATCGGTCCAGCTAACAAAGCAGATCCGGAGTGTGTGGCCGATTTAATTAATCAACAGACCAAATCGTGGAAGGAAGATGTAGTGCAAAATACTTTTGCAGACAGCATTGCAAACGAAATACTAGCCATCCCTATTCCGAAAACAAACGAAAGAGACAGGGCCGGTATGGACAGCAACAACATCGGTACCTATTCGTCAAAAGCGGGTATAACGAGCTCGAGACAAACGAAATAACATCGCCAACTTCAAAGCATCTTCCTCCTACCAAAGAACCTGGCAACTATGGAGTAAAATTTGGAAATTGAATACCTTACCTAAGATCAGAATCTTCATGTGGAACCTCTACCAAAATGCTCTTCCAACGGCAGAAAATTTAAACAGGAGGCACATCATCCCTGAGCCGACATGCCAGATCTGCAGGAAGGAAGCTGAGACGGAGGAACACCCATTTTTGCTTTGCCCCTGGACACACCGAGTATGGTCAGATCCTCGAATCAACCTACCAATAGAACGGAGGGGACTTACAAGCATCAATAGGTGGTGGCTAAGCTTTCTACAAGACTTACCAGGAGCCCCGACCCCCGAACAGTCGCCCTCCTCCTCTGGTCCATGTGGCGAGCACGAAACAACGCCATCTTCAGGGGGACCTTGCTGAACCCGACGGCGATTGTGGCGGCTTCCCTTGAAAAGCAAGAAGAATTCATAAGAGGGTCAACATCACAGGCTGAAGAAGGAGTCGGGGGCCGTACCTGTGCGCAAAAGTGGGTTTCCCCAGCCCCAAAATCGGTGAAGATTAACGTTGATGGGGCTTTCCGAGCGTGCGATTTCAGAGGCGCCATCGCGGGGGTGTGCCGAGATGCCGAAGGAAATCTAGTGGGAGGCTTCGCTCGCCGGATTAGGGCACAATCAGCTCTTGAAGCAGAAACCCTAGCTGTTCTTGAGGGGCTTAAAGTTGCGCACGAATTGGTCAAGGGAAAGGGGAAATCTGAAGAAGTGTTACTTGAGTCAGATTCACTTACGGCTGTCAATGTACTTTTGGGAAGAGTTCAAGTGCCGTGGGACCTCCTGGAGCTAGCTGAAAATGGGCCGGGCCCTGTTGTCCTCCTTTCCTCACGTGCGTTTATCCCATTGCTATAGAGAGCAAAATAAATCTGCTGATTGGGTAGTTAAAGCTGAGTTCGACCAAAGCCTCCCTAACAATTGGGTCACCTCTCCACCAACACAGTTGTTTGATGTTCTTTGCTCTGAAGCCCCAAGTGGGTCATCCTCTATGTTATCTACGTACCTTTGAAATGAAATGAAATGCAGTATTTTCGTCCAAAAAAAAAAAAAAAAAAAAAAAAAAAAAAAAAAAAAAGAGGCCCTTCTCTCTTTCGCAAGTGCTATGAGTAAACAATGTACAATTTCAGTAGTTAACCTTCTCTCCCTTCCAGTCTCTGCTGGTTCTCTCACCTTTCACTGCATCCTTTGAACTCCACAGTCCAAAACAGAACTTGGTAATAGAAAACTAAACAATCACCGAAAACTTCAAGAACCCAGATAGGAAAACACCGTGGACAGATCAAATTAGTAGATCAAAGGGCTCGATGAACAAATTCACTCCTTTCTCGTTTCAGACCATGTGACGGCGAAAAAACCAAAAAGGACGGAACTTCGGCTCGAAATTAGAAGTAAGAAAGAGAGCCCCTAAACCAAACCTCGAATTGGGGCAGGCTAAGGCCTGCCCTCGATCCGCTTGATCCCGTACACAAGCAAAGAAGCCCATGCCTGGTGCATCGTCAGGCACGGGTTCCGGTAATTCCCCTGGTTCCTACTCTGCATCGCTGTTTTCCTTCTTCAGCTTTCAACAAACAAAGCACTGGGTTTTCTCGGGGCTGCGCGATTTTCTCGAGAATCAGAAGGAAAGATTTCTGGGAGCCGGGAAAGAAGCCGGACAAAATTCCCGCGAGAAGCTGCTAATTTCTACTTTCGGTGTTTTTGGTTTTCTTGCTCCTTCTCTTAATTGGCGAATCTCTGTTTGCTTCCCAATTTGCTAAAATACATTAAAATTTTTTAAAAAATAAAAATTCCAACGTTGAAGAAATTATGAATGCAGAATAGAATAGATGGCAAAATCGCCAAAGCACCCATTTCAGATCTTGTTTCTTGAAATTCAGACTTCAAGTTTCAATCCACTTAATCATTCTCAGATTCGGTCTTGATGGTGTGGCAAAATGAATAGATAGATCTTAAAAGCAAGTAGCCGACATGGCAAATTCAACATTCCCCCGGAGATGGGGCATATTTTACAGGGAAGTGGATGATGTAGAGCTTGCCAAATGTAGTATAAGCCAATTATTCAAAGTCAGTTTCACCGAAATTGTCCTAAAATTCCTATCTTGAAGCTCCTTGATAGCCAAACAAGATTTGGATTTGATGAGGAAAGCCTACCACGGTGTTTGGTTTGGTGACATAGGTCTTGCTTTCCAGTAATTTGAAAGCCAATCTAGATACGAGTTCAAATTTCTAGCCATTCCTCAACTTTAGAAAGCCTTAGTTTGTCTAGAACTTAGATTTGGGCATGTCATGACTTAAGATAATGCCGGGTGTCACTCCAATTGCACTGTGGTGAATCGATGGCAACGGATTGACCCAAATAAGTAGTAGTAATGGCTCCGTCGTGGGTGCAAAACTCCTATTATAACTTGGCTATAATCATGTTGATGAATGCTTATGATCATGTTGGTCAATTGAGTCTATTTAAGAACCCTCCCATTGTACAATAATGAAAACGAATCTAGAGTGTGCTCGATGTAGAGGTTGGACTGCCGAACTATCTTGTCTTAGCAAAATCAGATATCTATCTGCTTGGAAAGAAGAAAAAATGCACCTTTACGGAAGTTTAAAAGACAGATTTACTAAGAAATGTGTTTGAAGGGCCTTTGGCAGTCTAAATGATTGCAATCTACTAATTTTATAAATCGGTCGTAGTAAGTCTAGCATTCTCCAACCAAATTGATGGTCATTAGGAAACACAACTTAATTAGAAAACACAAACTTTAACATTGTATTCGGACAATATCTTGATTTAATTTCCGCAAGATTGAACTAAATCTTAAATGACCCCACCAAGACAAAATTAAGTATACGGACGCAACTTCATCATCGGTCTAAGCTCTTTGATATGTTGTATCCACTATTAGTGTTTTCTTAATTCCCAAGTTGCAGGGAGGCTGGCGTGAGATATTGGTGACTTACCCGATGGCATGTGTGTGGTGACTAGCACGTGTCGCCCCCAGTGGTTTATCTCCGGCTGTCGGCCATGCGGGGTTCCCTAGGTCATCAAAAAAAAAAAAAAAAAAAACAATACGACTTTGGTTTTGGCGAGTATGAACGTTACGATTGTTGTTCGGTGTTAGATTTGTGTCCCCATTTCGAACTCCCATCATAAACTGATTTGCTTTTTCATTTCTTTTTCCCCATGCCCACCTCTCGTAGGTAATGCAAATCATTTGACTCAATCAACTACTCTCGGTCAAAAGAATTAAAGTTGTTCTTGAGATTGAGTCGATCACTTAAAAAAAAAATTACCAAAAAGTCTTAATTCTATTATACGGATATTAATTCAGTCTTAAATATTTTAATTTGGTCAATTTAGTCTTGAAATTTTTGATAATTTACCAATACAATCCTTCCAATTAAAATTGATATGAAATTGCCAATGTGAATATCGATCGTTCTACGTAATATGGCGGACAGTTGCCGTCAACAAATTTTTTACATTTTTTTAAATTTTTCTATATTTTTTATGATTTTTTTGAATTTTTCTTTTCTTTTTCTTCCTCTACTGGTCATCGCGCTATGGCAATGGCAAGATCCAATAAGGTCAAGCATCACTAGAGCCTAGCAAGGTTGACCCTTACCAAATTAGATGCTCGCCCTTGCTTGTGGCGGGTCATCAATTTATCACCAAGCCTTAGTGACCAATTAAGGAAGAATGAAAATAAAAAAAATAAAAAAAATCAAATATTAAAAAAAAAGAAAAAATTGTCCATATTGATAGCATCTGTGCCATGTAAAATGATTAGCATCATATTAGTGATTTTTGGCAAAAAGTAACCACAATGACTATCGTGGTAAATCGTTAAAAGATTTGTAACTATATTAGCCAAATTAAAATATTTATAAATGAATTGATATCTGCACAATAAGTTATTGTATTTGTCCCACCTCCTCGTGCATGCCTCTCTGTCGACCTTCCTTCGTTACATATAATAAACTAAGTTAATTGAACATATATATAGAAGTAGAACATTATATCTACTAGTTCTATCCTTAAAACTACAGGCAACACTCTAAAATGGGTCACACGGCTCGTCACTGGCCTGCTTGATGATTCATGGGCTACTTCTACTTGCCATGTTCATGGGCAAAGCCTCTCCAAGAGAAGCTCCTTTTGGGCCATCAATGCCATCTGCAAAAAGAGTTTCCTCTGCAGGTTTATGGGAGCTCAAGCATGCCGTGATCAGGGTCACCGCAAGGTCGCCACCCCCGTCCGCTGATGGTTAGCCCCACCAATAAATACAAGAACATCACGTATTCGCCACTGCCACCGTCACTTTAAGCAGCTGGCTTGCACCATGGCCATGCAAATTACTCATTCAATCAAATAAGACCACGTCTAATTCGCTTGCAGGTGTAGAGGCATTCTAGTTTAAGAGGAGGACTATATCGGACACTCGGTATGATGCCCATCTTACTGAGGGACTATTTTATGAGATCTGCACCACAAGAACTTGTGGATCACAATGATCTAGGAAGAAGCAATAGCATTAACAGAGAAGAATTCCACGCTGTGTTAAGGCTGAAGTTTTCCGTGTTTGATAAATTTATTGTTTTTCGCTTTATTTTTGTTGGAACTGAGAACATTCCTACAATGATCACGAGAATTACCAATTACCAATCTGTGTGAGGTTACTACCACGGCCATATGCTCATAAATTTATCTTGTGAGATATTCTGTGTGTATTTAATCATGATAAGAAATTTTTAAGCATAATTTCAGTTTGGCTCCCTCCATCCATTCCAACTAAATCCCGGCGTCCATAGTTGACTGGATTATGAGTTAGCAAGTCACGAGTAGCAAATTGCCAAGTCCATGAATGACAAATGTTGTTGTCGGCACAAGTCCATGAATGAAACTGTTATCCCCTAGTTCCTTCTTGCCAAGTTTTGATCTCATAAGATCAGTGAGCAAGAGAAATGGCAGAATCTGCAGTGTCCCTTTTGGTCGAGAAGCTTGCAATGTTGGTTGAGAAAGCGGTGAAACTATTGAAAGGGGTGAGTGAAAAAATTGAACTCGTTAGAGATGAGTATGAGCGCATGAATGGGGTGAGGGGAAAAATTGAACTCCTCGTGGATGAGTTACTATGCATCATCTTTAGTTTAACTACCTATTTTAGGTACTTCAGATGTATCAATTCTAAGCATACGCCATAGTAAAATATGAAAATTATCATATGGATCGGGTGGGTATGCCTTGTGTCCATCCGAACTATCATTCTCATGTGAAATTAATTGCGATCCACAAGTTTTAGTTGTGCGGATGGATCTAGAGTGTAGGCATTGATCAAGATTTTTGACGAACAGAATTCTTTGTGATTTTTTAAAAAAAAATTTTCCTATTTTTTAGGAATTTTTAGGAATTTTTAAAATTTTAATATTTTTCTGAATTTTCTAAAAAAGATTTTTATTTTCCCAATCTTTTAATATTTTTTATGATTTGCTGAATTTTTAAAATTTTTGAATTTTCGGAAATTTTAAATGTTTTTTAACCTCTTTTTTTTTTTTTTTTTTTAATTGTATGATTTTATGATTTTGTATTTTTTTAATTAATAAATTTTTAATGAATTTTAATATTATAAAAAGAGACTTCGGACCGCAGTCTTGCATATGCAGTTGATGTCCTTAGTCAATGTATGGACTCCATACGCATCCCTCCTCCCGAAGCTGAAAAAGGAATTCTGCGACCCGGTCCGACCAAACCATCGGTCCGGGTTGGACTAAAAAAGGGCAGTCTCTAAAGCCCACTGGGAATTAACCAAAGAAGGCCCACGAATATTTTTATTTAAAAAGAAGCCCACTCCATTCTCTATTTCCGCTGGCCCATCCTAAACTAAGTGAAGCCCAAACGTCCCCAAAATAACCTTTCAAGCCCAAGTGTCACAAATAGCCCTAAAACGATCAAACCAAATCGAGCCCAACCTCTCATCTTGGTCTCTTCCTCAGGGATGAACACGCTCGGGGATAAGCAGAGACGAAAGGGCCCTGAAGCCGCCCCTCCCCGACCACACGCGATCGCCACACCGTGCTGCCGCTCCATCGATCGTCCACGTCAACCCACAAGACCAGCTGGCCCTCCTCTCTGGCGGTTAGCCCCGAAAGTCATTGATCACCAGAGCAATTGCGGCCGACCATTGACGGCTAAAAACTCTCTCGAGGCGACAAGCAAAGGGAGCACGCGAAGGAGGTAACTGCAACAGCCGAGATCAACAAGAAGAAAAAAAGTCTCACACAAGACAAACCCGGCAACTAACAGATTCAAATAATGACACATGAGCTTGAAATAAGGCAAAAACAGTTGCTATTTTAATGGGATCGTCTCAAGGGCATTTGATCAAACACTTAGGGCACGCCGAACGGAAAGTGGTCACAGACAAGAACGAGGCTCAAGACCAGACCCGCACTTGACACAAATCAGCAGAGAATGTTCAACACCAACAAGGAACGGCGCCCGCGAGCCCGGGGCGCGCGCGAACCTGGGCGACGAGCCCCGGATCGGTAATGAGGGCCAAAACAGAGCCAAAAAAAAAAAAAAAAAAAAAGAGGGTAGCCCGTGGTATTCCCTACCCGGCCCGGCGACGACGAATGAGGGGAGAGCTCGGTAAATCGGATCTCGTCCCGTCACCTCGAGCGTTTCCGAGCTGGGATCCTCCGGAGAAACAGCTCGAACCGTGGAGAGAAAAAAAAAAAAAAAAAAAAAAACAGAAACGTGACCTACCTTATGGGGCAAAGGACGGAGCCGCGGGCACGAGAACGCCGGAAGTCGTTGGACGGGGCTCGGGCGTGGCCGGACTGCCGGAGGGCTCCTCGCTCTCAGCCTCTCTCTCTTTTCTCGGTTGCTCCTTTTTCTCTGTTCCTCTCCCCTACGCCTTCAGCCAAGCTCCCCACGAAGCCTGCAGAACAGTGGAACCGTAACTTTGACACCTCGCGCACGTCGGGATCGTTAGAGATTGGAAGGAGACGAGACGGATCTGCGCTCAACGTCGCGATAATCTATTCCCAACTTCTGCGAAAAAGATAGGATTTCTATTGGGGATTGCTCGGCGGAGTGAGTCGAGTGGGAACCAGAATTTGAGAGAATGGAACGAGGGGAAGGAGAAGCCTTTGCTTCCCTAGCCAAGACCCAAGATGGTGGTTTCTCGCCCTCTTTTGTTTGTGAACGTTCCTTCTTCCTTGCATGAGATGGACTGGGGAAAGAAAAGAAGGAGAGGGCCAGGGCCCGACCCAAACAAGCCAGGTCGAATGGCTCGATTTCTTTTTATTTTTATTTTTTCTTCTTCTTAAAAAAAAACTAATTTAATATTATTATTTTTTCCAAAATTTTTCTTATAATTAATACTAGTAATGCTATGTTCCTAATGTCCATGTTTGAGGCAATTTATTGAAAATTACTTTTGCAAAGGGTTAAAAATTGATCCCTATTTTCTATATCATTAATGAATAATTAAACAGGTCGCTAAAATTTAGACGTTAACAATCACGTACAATACCACCCTACCAGTTGTAAAATAATGCGAAAGCTAAGTGGATCTTGCATTGTAACACTAGAATTTTACGTCCCTGTGGAAGGGCATGCTATAGGTTTCAAATTTGAGGAGAAATAGGAAACAGAGAAAATGTGGAAAACAAAAGGAAGAACACCATGTTAAGCCCCTAT
This sequence comes from Eucalyptus erythrocorys, assembly GCA_014182555.1. NCBI lineage: Eukaryota > Viridiplantae > Streptophyta > Magnoliopsida > Myrtales > Myrtaceae > Eucalyptus > Eucalyptus erythrocorys. Next base: position 51,028,164 of record CM024604.1, on the reverse strand, counting down.
GGAAGGGCGGCCCACATCGGCCCTTCTGTTGTTCAAAAGCCTCTGTGGCTATCCTCTTCTGACAACTTAAGCCGTTAAAGCAAGACCTATGATCATCATTTCATTTATCATATACGAGATTAAACATGACAAATGTCGTAATTTTCATACAATGTTTACTCGAATGTCATGACTTCACAAGTCCATCTATCTTGATATATATAGATTTCGGAATATAAAAAATGGATAAAATTGGGCTTCTTGTTCAAATGTGATGGAAAATCTTACAAGAAAAATCAAAGGTGGTGAAAAAATTACCAAATGAAGATGCAAAGAAACTGGAATCTAAAGTGAAATACAAGCTAGTCTTGTGATGAATTAGTCAAGTCTTCGCACTGAGAGTTACCCCATTGCAGATTTCAAAGGAAAATGATGGTAAGAGTCTTTTCTCAGAGAGCTCGCAGTGGAAAAATAACCAACATAATCCATGGAAAAAAGAACAAAAAATATCACCGATGGGGACATATAAGTCAATCATTATCGATCGAGTGGTGGGGCCTATGCTGGTCTTTTTGGTTTTGTTTTTTTATCCTTTTTCTGAATTTTTCAATACAGCGTGGATTAGTTGATTAGCACCAAATTATGACATAATTTGTTGAACATGCCATTAACAAATCAAAGTAGAGTTGTCAGTAGAAATTTGTTGCTCTCCTACGGAATCAAGCAATTTATTTGACACGATTTGGCTCTGTAAAGACTTCACTTCACCATAAATTCTCTACAGCGAAGGGCAAAATTATGAAACTTCCAAGTAAGAACCCCAATTGTTACCCTTTTTTTTTTTTTTTTTTTTTGGTCAAAAGATAGATCTATATTAAAACTTCAGAATCAGTCCTTACAAGGGAAAACGACCTCGTATAGGTCGGAGCTTAGAATTGAAAATAAAGCGGTGGGGGTGTAATCCACCACGATAGAGGGAGCCGGTGATTTCGATGTTGTTTTGCAACCCAATCCGCCGCTGCATTTGCTTCTCGAAGGCAATGGCTCAGTAAAATGGGGGAGCTTTGGGCTAAAATGGATTGACAGATGGAGACGGCCGTATTAATATCCCAAGGGACCAAAGCCCGGCCCAAGAGCGAGTGTACTGCTACTGAACTATCACTTTCAACCACCCATGAAGCCGATGGAGTTCCTAGATCCGCCACGTGTCGAGATCGCAAGTCTTCTATAAAAAGGAGTCCAAGCCGGATGGCTTCAATTTCAGCCGCGTTCGAAGACGAAGCCCTAGCAGAGGAGGCGAAACCCTCGCGGACTCTTCCAGACGCATCTCTCACAACTCCGGCCACCGAGCAGAGGTGTTCTCCTTCACGCCAGGCCGCATCTACGTTGATTTTGAAGGAAGGAGGTGGAGGGGGTTGCCATCTGGAGAGGGGATGCGAGAGAACTCGAGCGGTGGTTTTCTCCTTTGGGTTAAGTCTCACATCGTCAATTTTTCCTTTCTGTTTGTCAAGTCTTGCGATTTTCTCTGTTTTTAAGGTCAGAGGAGTAAGAGTTGCTAACCTGGTGGTGGGATGTGGCTGATCAAGCAGGTCCATCTGGTTCGGAGAGAAATTTCGCCCAACACAGGGGGTGTTTGCTCCCGCTGATGGCTCCTTTGGCGTCGTCGTTGATTCTTGGGGAGTCCAAAGGACGAACGGAGATTTGGAGTCACCATGGACGAGGCTCGGGGTTTGTTGCTAGTGTGGTGGTTTTTGATCTGCCATTATAGGCTTGATGATGCATCGGCTCGAGGTAGGGTGGCTCTTTTTTAGATTCGAGGAGCAAAAAGTATTCGAACGGGGGATTTGAGTTGCTACTTTTACGTCGAGGCCTAAAATTCACGTGATTTGCCACAGGAAACCGAGAGGAGGAGTATGGATCTGGGATTTCCAGGGGCGGGGACAACTGTGTGGTCTTTCGTTGGGCAGAACGGAGATCTGGAGTCACCATGGACGAGGCTCGAGGGTTTGTTGCTGGTGCGGTGGCTCCCGATCTGCCACTGTAGGCTTGATGGTGCTTCGGCGCAGAGGTAGGGTGACTTTTTTTCAGGTCCGAAGAGCGTAAGTGTCCGAACAGGGATTTGAGTTGCTGCTTTCTCGGCGAGGCTTGAAATACACGTGATTTGCCACAAGAAACCGAGAGGAGGAGTGTGGATCTGGGATTTCCAGGGGTGGGGACAAGTCTGTGGTCTTTCGGTGGGGGTTTGATCCCGATCTCTTACAAAGAGGCTGATTGACCAGAGGTGAGGGCGGTTCGAAGGTGACCCGGTGGTTGCAGATCTGCGGATTTGGTGTTCTTGAAAGCCCAGATCTAGGATGTTGCTGTTTGAATGGGGGAGTGGTATTGTGGACAGGTATATGTTCTGTTGTGCTTTGAACAGATACTAGGTTAGGTATGGGCTGATCGGGTTGATTCCATTTATCTGTATTGATCCTCTGGTGATGTTCAAATGCGAGGTTGACTATGAGTTTGGGTTTGGGAGGCCGATGATTGAAGATCCGGTCGTTCCTCGCCTTCCATATTCTCCACGGGAGATTCCCGAGTACCTCTCTACCGGGTGAGGTTTCTAATTCCTGAAAAGCTTCAAGTAGCCATATGTCTGCACGCTGGACCCATTTGACCGAACATCAATTTGCAAACGAAAAGCAAACGGAGAGCCAGCGTAGAGAGCAACGGAGAAGAAAAGAGAATGATCAAGACTTCTCAAATTTCTAAAGGGTGCGCCCCATCCGTACCTGTGACAATCACCCCGTGCACTCAAGTATGGCCTACTTAGCACTACTTAGGATGTGCACGAAACCGTTTCTACTTTGGGGAACTATTTCTTTTTAGAAATTTTTTTTTCTATTTTTACTCCGCGAACAATTTATAAGTAAAATAAGGTGTTTGATAATTAAACAAAATTTCGATTTTTGGAATTGAAAAAAATGCATTTGATAAAAATTTATAAATTTTTATATTTATTTATTTATTCTTCTTACTCACGGACTGCCGACCGTCGCACCACCGCCGCACGACCACCGACCGTTGCCGCCAACCGTCGCTGCAGGACCCCTGCCCATAGCCTATAGGTACGTCATTGTTCTAGATGATGTATGGAACTTGGAAGCATTGCAAGGTATAACAAAAATGCAATGCCTAATAGCAATATCTGTAGCCGAATAATAATCACTACTCGCATGGCTGACATTGCTATTGTCTCATTCAACCAATCAAAATTTTATGAACTTAAGCACCTGTCTTAAGAAGAAACATGGTCCTTATTCTGCAAGAAAGCCTTCTATGGGAGTCCCTGTCCTCCTCACTGAGAACACCTTTCTCCACAGATTTTGAAAAAAATGTGAGGGATTGCCAATTGCCATAGTGGCAATTGGTGGTCTTCTCTTTGGAAAAGATGTTCAGGAATGGGAGATGATTTATCGTAGCATCATGGCAGAACTCGAAAGCAATGACAGGATGCAAAATTTCATGAAAATTCTCAGCTTGAGCTACAATGATTTGTGTTATAACTTGAATAGCTGCTTTTTGAACTTGGTAGCATTTCCAAAGGATCATGTGATTGAGTGCATGAGACTCATCCGTTTGTGGATTGCAAAAGGATTCGTTGAGGAAAGAGAAGGGATGACACGGGAGGAGGTTGGTCAAAGATATTTGAAGGAGCTTATAAAAAGAAGTTTGGTGTAAATTGCAAAAACAACAAATGACTGAAGGCTAAAAGGTGTTAGGATACATGACTTGATGCGCGAATGTATCCTTTCAAAGTTAGGGGATGAAAATTTTTTTCATTTGCATCTGAGAATAAAGTAGAATTGCACGAAAGAGTTCGGCGTTTGTCAATCCAATACACCTACAACAATTCACTGAAGCAGCTAAATCTCCCTAGCCTACACTCTCTGCTCATTTTTGAGTAAGCAACATCGTCTAGCTTAGATGAGCAATTTGTCCCAAGTGGCTGTTGGCTGCTGAGAGTGTTAGATCTAGGAGATTCACCCTTTCACGAGTTCCCCGACAAATACTAGTTATGTAATACTTGAAGTATCTAAGTTTGAGAAGGACTAAAGTGCATATCATTCCTAGATCAATTGGGAAACTCCAAAATCTTGAGACTCTAGATCTTAAAAAACATTGGTCTCTGAGTTGCCTGTGGAGATAACCAAGCTCAAGAAACTACAGCATCTATTGGTGTATAGTTACGCAGCTTTCGCACCTTCTCGACCCTTTCGTCCTATTACGGGGTTTCCAGTTCCTAGGGCATTGGAACGATGGCATCACTGTAGAAATTGTGCTATGTAAAAGCTGGAGGTGATCGGAGCAAGAATGCAATGCAAGATCTAGGAGAGTTATGTCAACTAAGGAGGCTGGGCATAACAGACCCGAAGAAAGATGATGCAAAAGAATTATGTCACTCCCTTGCGAAGATGACCAACCTTCGATCGCTATAAGTGCTTGCAAAAAGTGAGTATGAAGCTATTGATTTGGATTTTCTATCTTCACCACCCCCCACCTTCAACGTCTATATATCAAAGGATGTCTAAAGACGCTACCTCATTGGCTTCCTTTGCTGAACAATTTGACCAAAGTGGGTTTCGGATGGTGTGGATTGAAATCAAGCCCCTAATTGCTTTTCAGAATTTGCCAAACCTCGTGGAGCTTCGTTTGACTAATGCCTTTGCTGGGGAAAATTTGGTTTTTGGAGATAGAGCGTTCCCAAAGCTCGAGATATTAAAAATCATCAATCTAGAAAATCTGAGATTTGTGTCGATGAATGGTAAGGCAATGCCTGGCCTTCATAGTCTTATCATTAGAAGATGCAGGCACTTAGACTGGCAATCGTTGCTGGTTGTCATCCATGGCCTCACGCTCCTCACATATATCCAATTTTGTAATATGCCAGAAGAATTTGCATTTGCATTTTATCCGTGCAGCAGTAGCAAAATGATGAGAGAGGGTATTCTGCAATAGTGCTACGAGGATGTGATGGAATGTAAATTGCAAGTTTACTTCGACTGGTGGGAAGAGGATCATTGGGATTGATACGATCTTAGCCTCTATTGCTATAATCTCATCAAGCGCCGGGTGATGAGTAGTAGTGAGGTTCTTTCTAAAGTTTCGTAGATCATGGTGATGTATTGGGCCTTGTGAGCCCTCTCGGTCCGTCATGGATCCCTGGAGGCCTATCAACATGAGAAAGAAGATCCTCTAATGTTTTTATGATTTCTTCCATTATCAGTATCTATATCTAGACCTTTCAATTATTTTATGTTCGAATATACTACCCTCGGGTCCCCCAGTGCTATCTTATTCTTCTTTTTTTCGTTAACTTATTTAGTGATCGATACATTTGTTTCTTATTTTCTGCATTTGTTCTATGAACTTTGATTTTTTAGCCTATATGGAGGCGAAATGGTGATTTGACTAAAGAAATGAAAAGAATTAACATTTTCCTCTAAATCACATGTTAAGGATGTGCAAATGAAAAAAATATAATGTAACAAAATAGACTAACAATCAAAGGTTCACGAAACATGTGGGGTTTCGTGTTATTTCTCCCAAATTCACACACATTACCTTTTTTTCTTTTTTTTCTTTTTTTTTCTTTTTTTTTTCCGTAGGGCATACACATTACTTTTTAATCTTTTAATACTTGAATAAACTCATTGTATGCCACTTTTTACAAATTAATTTTTCATTAGAAATAGTTTTATTTCTATTTTTACTCCGGGAATAATTTCTGAGTAAAATAAGATGTTTGGTAATTATACAAAATTTAGATTATTGGAATAGAAAACAAATAGAAATGTGTTTGGTAAAAATTTATAAATTTTTGTATTTATTTATCTTTTCTTTTTACTCACGCACCACCAACTGTTGCACGACTGCCGCACAATTGCCGACCGCCGCACGGCCGTCGCACATCCGCCGCATGACTGCCGATCGTCGCCACCAACCGTCGCCGCAGGACCGCCACCCACAACCCAGAGGTACGTCCTTCTTCTAGATGATGTATGGAACTTGAGAGCACTACAAGGTATAAAAAATGCAATGCCTAATAGCAATATCTATAGCTGAATAATAATCACTACTCGCATGGCTAACGTTGTTACTGTCTCATTCAACCAATCAAAATTTTATGAACTTAAGCACCTATCTTCAGAAGAATCATGGTCCTTATTCTGCAAGAAAACCTTCTATAGGAGTCCTTGTCCTCCTCACTGAGAACACCTTTCTCCACAGATTTTGAAAAAATGTGAGGGATTGCCACTTGCCATAGTGGCAATTGGTGGTCTCCTCTTTGGAAAAGATGTTCAGGAATGGGAGATGATTTATCGCAACATCACGGCAGAACTCGAAAGCAATGACAAGATGGAAAATTTCAGGAAAATTCTCAGCTTGAGCTACAATGATTTGTGTTATAACTTGAAAAGCTGCTTTTTGTACTTGGCAGTACTTCCAGAGGATCATGTGATTGAGTGCATGAGACTCATCCGTTTGTGGATTGCAGAAGGATTCGTTGAGAAAAGAGAAAGGGATGACACGAGAGGAGGTTGGTCAAAGATATTTGAAGGAGCTTATAAACAAAAGTTTGGTGCAAATTGCGGAAACAACAAATGATGGAAGGCTAAAAGGACGTAGGGTACATGACTTAATGCGCGAATGTATCCTTTCAAAGTTAAGGGATGAAAATTTTGTTTCGTTTGCATCTAAGAAGAAAGTAGAATTGCACGAAAGAGTCCGCCGTTTGTCAATCCAATACACCTACAACAATTCACTAGAGCAGCTAAATCTCCCTAGCCTACACTCTTTGCTCATTTTTGAGTCAGCAACATCGTCTAGCTTAGATGAGCAATTTGTCCCAAGTGGCTGTCAGCTGCTGAGAGTGTTAGATCTAGGAGATTCACCCCTTCACGAGTTCCCTCGACAAATACTAGTTATGTTCCACTTGAAGTATCTAAGTTTGAGAAGGACTAAAGTGCGTATCATTCCTAGATCAATTGGGAAACTCCAAAATCTTAAGACTCTAGATCTTAAACAAACATTGGTCTCTCGAGTTGCCTGTGGAGATAACGAAGCTCAAGAAGTTATAGTATCTATTGATGTATAGTTACACAGCTTTCGCACCTTCTCAGCCCTTTCATTCTATTACGGGATTTCCAGCTCCCCAGGGCATTGGAATGGTGGCATCACTGCAGAAACTATGCTATGTAAAAGCTAGAGGTGATTGAAGCAAGAATGCAATGCAAGAGCTAGGAGAGTTATGTCAACTAAGGAGGCTGGGCGTAACAGAACTGAAGAAAGATGATGCAAAAGAACTATGTCACCTTCTTGCGAAGATGACCGACCTTCGATCGCTAGAGGTGCTTGTAGAAAGTGAGTATGAAGTTATTGATTTGGATTTTCTATCTTCACCACCCCCCCTCCTTCAACATCTATATATCAAAGGATGTCTAAAAAAGCTACCTCATTGACTTCCTCTGCTGAACAATTTGACCAAAGTGGGTTTCGGATGGTGCGGATTGAAATCAAGCCCCCTAATTGCTGTTCATAATTTGCCAAACCTCGTGGAGCTTCGTTTGACTAATGCCTTTGCTGGGTAAAAATTGGTTTTTGGAGATAGAGCATTCCCAAAGCTCAAGATATTAAAAATCATCAATATGGAAAATCTAAGATTTGTGTCGATGAATGGTCAAGCAATGCCTGGCCTTCAGAGTTTTATCATTAGAAGATGTAGGCACATGGATTGGCAATCGTTACTTGTTGTCATCCACGGCCTCACCCTCCTCACGTATATCCAATTCTATAACATGCCAGAAGAATTTGCGCTTGCATTTTATCCATGCAGCAATAACAAAATGATGAGGGAGAGTATTCTGCAAGAGTGCTATGAGGAGGTGATGGAACGTAAACCGCATGTTTACTTCGACTGGTGGGAAGAGGATCATTGGGATCGATATGATCTTAGCCTCTATTGCTATAATCTCATCAAGCGCTGGGTCATGAGCAGTTGTGAGATTCTTCCTGAAGTTTCGTAGATCATGGTGATGTATTAGGCCTTGTGAGCCCTCTCGATCCGTCATGGATCCCTGGAGGCCTATCAACATGAGAAAGAAGATCCTCTAGTGTTTTTATGATTTCTTCCATTATCAACATCTATATCTAGACCTTTCAATTATTTTATGTTCAAATTTACTACCCTCAAGTCCCTAGTGCTATCTTTTTCTTCTTCTTCTTTTCATTAACTTATTTAGTGATCGGTACATTTGTTTCTTATTTTCTGCATTTGTTCTATGAACTTTGATTTTTTAGCCTGTATGGAGGCGAAATGGTGATTTGACTAAAGAAATGAGAAGAATTACCATTTCACTCTAAATCACATGTTAAGGATGTGCAAATGAAAAAAATAGAATGTAAGAAAATAGACTAACCATCAAAGGTTCACAGAACGTGTGGGGTTTCGTGTTATTTCTCCCAAATTCATACACATTACCTTTTTTTTTTTTTTTTTGGTAGCATACACATTACTTTTTAATCTATTTAATACTTGAATAAACTCACTGTATGCCACTTTTTACAAATTAATTTTTCATCAGAAATAGTTTTTTTTCTATTTTTACTCCGAGAATAATTTCTAAGTAAAATAAGGTGCTTGATAATTATACAAAATTTCGATTATTGGAATAGAAAAAAAAATAGAAATGCATTTGGTAAAAATTTATAAATTTTTGTATTTATTTATTTTTTTCTTCTTATTCACGGACCACCAACCGCTACACGACTGTCGCACAACCGCCGACCGCCGCACGACTGTCGCACGTCCGCCGCACGACTGTCGACCGTCGCCGCCAACCGCCGCTGCAAGACCGCCGCGCACAACTTAGAGGTACTTCCTTGTTCTAGATGATGTATGGAACTCGGGAGCACTACAAGGTATAAAAAATGCAATGCCTAATACAATATCTGTAACTGAATACTAATTACTCCTCGCATGGTTGATATTGCTACTGTCTCATTCGACCAATCAAAATTTTATGAACTTAAGCACCCGTCTTCAGAAGAATCATGGTCCCTATTCTACAAGAAAACCTTCTATGGGAGTTCTTGTCCTCTTCACCTAGAACACCTTTCTCGACAGATTTTGAAAAAATGTGAGGGATTGCCACTTGCTATACTGGCAATTGGTGGTCTTCTCTTTGGAAAAGATGTTCAGGAATGGGAGATGATTTATCGCAACATCACGGCAGAACTCGAAAGCAATGACAGGATGCAAAATTTTAGGAAAATTCTCAGCTTGAGCTACAGTGATTTGCGTTATAACTTGAAATGTTGCTTTTGTACTTGGCAGTATTTCCAAAGTTGAGTGCATGAGACTCATCCGTCTATGGATTGCAGAAGGATTCGTTGAGAAAAGAGAAAGGGATGACACGGGAGGAGGTTGGTGAAAGATATTGAAGGAGCTTATAAACAGAGGTTTGGTGCAAATCGCGGAAACAACAAATGATGGAAGGCTAAAAGGACGGAGGGTACATGACTTGATGTGCAAATGTATCATTTCAAAGTTAAGGGATGAAATTTTTGTTTCGTTTGCATCTAAGAAGAAAGTAGAATTGCATGAAAGAGTCCGCCGTTTGTCAATCCAATACACCTACAACAATTCACTAGAGTAGCTAAATCTCCCTAGCCTACCCTCTTTGCTCATTTTTGTGTTAGCAACATCGTCTAGCTTAGATGAGCAATTTGTCCCAAGTGGTTGTCGGCTGCTGAGAGTGTTAGATCTAGGAGATTCACCCTTTCATGAGTTCCCCCGACAAATACTAGTTATGTTCCACTTGAAGTATCTAAGTTTGAGAAGGACTAAAGTGCGTATCATTCCTAAACCAATTGGGAAACTCCAAAATCTCCAGACTCTGGATCTTAAACAAACGTTGGTCTATGAGCTGCCTATGGAGATAACCAAGCTCAAGAAACTATAGTATCCATTGGTGTATAGTTACGTAGCCTTCGCACCTTCTCGACCCTTCCATTCTATTACAGGATTTCCAGCTCCCCAGGGCATTGGAACGGTGGCATCACTGTAGAAACTATGCTATGTAAAAGCTAGAGGTGATCGGAGCAAGAATGCAATGCAAGAGCTAGGAGCGTTATGTCAACTAAGGAGGCTGGGCGTAATGGACCTGAAGAAAGATGATGCAAAAGAATTATGTCACTCCCTTGTGAAGATGATCGACCTTCGATCGCTAGAGGTGCTTGCAGAAAGTGAGTATGATGTTATTGATTTGGATTTTCTATCTTTACCACCCCCTTCCTTCAACGTCTATATATCAAAGGAGGTCTAAAGAAGCTACCTTATTGGCTTCCTCTACGGAACAATTTGACCAAAGTGGGTTTCAGATGGTGCGGATTGAAATCAAGCCCCCTAATTGCTTTCCAGAATTTACCAAACCTCGTGGAGCTTCGTTTGACTAATGCCTTTGATGGGGAAATTTTGGTTTTTGGAGATAGAGCATTCCCAAAGCTCAAGATATTAAAAATCATCAATCTAGAAAATCTAAGATTTGTGTCGATGAATGTTCAGGCAACACCTGGCCTTCAGAGTCTTATCATCACAAGATACAGGCACTTGGACTGGCAATCGTTGCTAGTTCTCATCCATGGCCTCACCCTCCTCACATATATCCAATTCTGTAATATGCCGAAGAATTTGCACTTGCATTTTATCTAACAAGAAACAAAATGATGAGGGAGGGTATTCTGCAAGAGTGCTACGAGGAAGTGATGGAACATAAACCGCAAGTTTACTTCAACTAGTGGAAAGAGGATCATTGGGATCGATATGATCTTAGCCTCTATTGCTATAATCTCATCAAGCGTCAGGTGATGAGCAATAGTGAGGTTCTTCCTGAAGTTTCATAGATCACGGTGATGTATTGGGCCTTGTGAGCCCTCTTGGTCCGTCATGGATCCCTGGAGGCCTATCAACATGAGAAAGAAGATCCTCTAGTGTTTTTATGATTTCTTTCATTATCAATATCTATATCTAGTGTGGCGTCGGGGTGGTGGGTCCTCCGCTAGGGTCACTTCAGGGTTTACTCTCCGGCTGTCGGCCGTGCGGGGGTTCCCTGGGTCACCAAAATATATATATATATATATATATATATATGTATATTTATATCTAGTACCACCACCTTGGTTTGGGTTCTCTCCCCCTAACGCAAGGGGAGGAGTTCGAATCCCTCACGGTCACTTGAGGACTTGAGTGTGATGCCGGCTGGTGGCTCCTCCCGCTTACGTGTCACCTCGGGTTTACCCTCCCGTGCCGGCGTACGGGGTTTCGTGGGTAACCAAAAAAAAAAAAATATCTATATATAGACCTTTCAATTATTTTATGTTGAATTTACTACCCTCAGTCCCCCGGTGCTATCTTCTTCTTCTTCTTCTTCTTCTTCTTTCCGTAACTTATTTAGTGATCAGTACATTTGTTTCTTATTTTCTACATTTGTTCTATGAACTTTGATTTTTAGCCTATATGGAGGCGAAATGGTGATTTGACTAAAGAAATGGGAAGAATTACAATTTTCCTCTAAATCACATGTTAAGGATGTGCGAATGAAAAAAAAAAAAAAAAAAAAAATGTAACAAAATAGACTAACAATCAAAGGTTCACCGAACGTGTGGGGTTTCGTGTTATTTCTCCCAAATTCATACACGTTACCTTTTTTTTTTCTTTTTTTTTTTTGGTAGGGCATCTACATTACTTTTAATCTTTCTAATACTTGAACAAACTCATTTCATGCCACTTTTTACAGATTAATTTTTCATCAATCCAAATAATATGTACCCAAAAGTTTGGTATTGGATAAATCTATTAAACGTATTACTAGACTTACAAAGTATAGATATGCGAAGAATTGATACACAATACATTAACAAAAATCCTTATATTGGGCAAAACTGAAATTTCAGATTAGAAAGTTGCAGTTATGCAATCGAAGGGAACGCGGACAGCCACAAAAGTAAAAGTGTAAATTCATTAGTATCTTTGTAATGAAGAGCAAAAAGGATGTTTTCATCGAGTGCATCCGAAAGGTCTTCTATTGTTATGGATTATTCAATTTTGGGTTGTCTCTTCACATGGATTTCAATTACAACACTCAATCATGCAATTTTATCGTGTGCTCTTTCAATTCATACTTTATTTCACACAACCAATTATTTAAACATTCTAACTTTCCCCACCTCGCATAAATTAGACTGTGACTTAAGATTAAATGTGATAATATATATTAAGGGAAGTAAAGAAGGCTTTGAAGGGACTTGAACTCGGAAGCTCCTACTCTAGTATCACTAATTTAAATTGTTAAATAAAAGCATAGTTTAGTACTTAAATATTCTAACAAATGCTATACTAATTCTAGGATTTGGCAATTCTCTCTTGTCCTAAAGAGCTCCCCTCTACCTTTGGTGTAGCTTTCCTTATATCGCATCCTGTAATCAAATAAAATTGTCCCCGAGCCTTCTTTTTCATTCCCTCCCTCGCCGATTTTCTTCTTGCACCTTCATTTTTTATTCCCTTCAAAACCTAACCCAAAATAAAGCATTGTTACATTGAAAAGAAGGGAGATATCACCTAATCATCCTCAGAAAATTTCACGTACGCTATCCTCTAGTAATCCACTATTTAGCCCTTGTGCAGTCAAAGTTGTGAAAACAACTCACAAGAGCCATCTCAGATCAAAGTTACCCAATCAAGAAGCATGGCAAAAGGGGAGGATGCTGAATGGCGTGTGGAAATCCTACGAAGAAGGTTACGTAATATGTCGTCAGATAAAGAAACTGTGATTATGGATGACATTATTACTGAAGATGAATGTAAGGAATATAACCTGATTTTATTTGGGAAACTTTTGTCTAGTCAAGCATTAATTTTCAGGCCTTTCAATCCAGCATGAGAAGGGCATGAAGAGTGGAAAATGTCAAAATAACACTTCTGGAAGCAAGATTATTGAAATTTACATTTGCTGTTGAGGAAGATAAAAATAGGGCAATGGATAGTGGACCCTGGTCTTTTTCCAATAATCTGTTGCTGTTGAAAAACTGGGAGGAGGGGCTGCCTCCTCATTGCTACAAATTCATAGAGTGCGAATTCTGGATGCAAATCCATGGGTTACCTGTGGCATGGATGAAAGAAATGGCATTAAAAAGAATTGTACAGACCATGGGGTAAATAACACAAGTCAAATTACACCCAAATGGTGCTGCATTTCAGAAAGTTGCAAGATCTAAAGTGAGAATAGCGATGTCAACTCCACTAAAATCAGGAATTTTTACAACTTATAAGGGAAGGAAAATTTGGCTTGACTTTAAGTACGAGAGATTGCCTCATTACTGTTATGCATGTGGAAAGATGGGTCATCATGCAAAATATTGTAAGGAACTGAATTTTGACAATAATAAATATGAATTGGGCATTGATAGGAGGTTTGGAAGTTGGCTGCATACTGAGGATAAAGAGGATAGTCCTTTTTAGAAATTTTTTTATGGTGAAAAAAAGGAATGAAATGGAGGAGGTTTTGTTCCAGAAACCCCTTTATCCTCTAGACAAATGGTGTTATATCAAGAGAGGGAAGAAGTAGAGGAAACCTTAATCAAAAAGTGAAGAAGATTAAGGGAAAGGTAAGATGGCAGTAAAGGAGCTTGTAGAGGTAACTGATGAAGTAGATCCAACTATAGCTCTCTTGAAGATTATGGAGGCAGCAATGGAAAAAGAAACCTGGAGCAGCAAGACAAGGAGAAAAACTCTCAGTAATAAAAGAGCAAGGCGGTATAATCTATACGGCTTGGAAGATGGACAACTATTGGATGCACCTCTACACATGCTGACTAAAGGTGAGAAATGGGCTTTGATGGCTAGCCCTAATAAGTCACTGATTTACAAAATGAACTTTTATTTGTTGGAACTGTCAAAGTTTAGGCTCACACGTGACAGTCCAAGCATTGAGGCTTTGGTGGCTTAAGAAAAGCCTAATCTAATGTTTATCATGGAACAAAAAACCAGGAAAAAAGAGTGCTACAGGTACACAAAAAATCTAAATTTGCCGAACAGCTTTATCGTGGCACCAGAGGGTATCTCAGGGGGATTAGTTGCTATGTGGATAGAAGAAGCGGAAGTGGACATAGACTCAATAGGGAAAAACTTCATTAATCTACGATTCAATGAGAAGAGGGGACACAATGTTGTGAGAATTACTCTAGTACACACGCCAAATGACTTTCAGGAAAGGCAATTGTTGTGGGAAAATTTGAAGGTTATAAAAAACTGCAACGACCTATGTTGGGTCGTAATAGGAGACTTTAATAAAATTATGTATCCTTGGGAAAAAGTAGGAGGAAGGGCAGCTGAGCATGACCATCTTGTAGCTTTTTGAGAGTTCTTGAAAAATTGTTGCTTGATGGACATAGAAAGCAAGGGATGTGTTTTTACCTGGGCAAATAATATAAATGGGGAAGATTTGGTGAAGGAAAGATTGGATGGAGTGTTGTGTAGTATAGAATGGAGAGTACAATTCCCAAAAGCAGAAGTTTATGCCCTGCCGATTATTGGTTCAGACCATAGCTCTCTCTTAGTGGCTTTACACACGGTTAACAAACAAAGAAAGAGGAACTTTAAGTTCAAGGCTTGTTGGATCGAGGATGAGGAGTGTTATGATGTAGTGAAAAAAGCTTGATGTAGTGAAAAAGCTTGGGAGTCACCAAAATCCTGAAAGAGCAGATACAGTGGGAAAGTTGTTATGTGTAGCAGCTGAGTTGGAGAGATGGAGTAGAAAAATTTGCAAATCATCTCGACAAATAAAAGGCTTGAAGATGGAAACATCGGAGCCACACAAACTGGTCAGAGAAAGTCAGACATAGATTTTGGGCCCAACAAAAGTCCTTTCTCTCATCCTCAAGTGCTATGAATAAACAATGTCCAATTTTAGTAGTTAAACCTTCTCTCCCTTCAAGTCAATGCAGGTTCTCTCACCATTCACTTCATCCTTTGAACATAACAATCCAAAGCAGAACTTGGTAATAGAGAAAACTAAATGATCGTTGAAAACTTCAAGAACCCAGATAGGAAAACACCGTCAACATATCAAATTAGGGCATCTTTGGTAAAAACTGTTTTTGTTCCCCGGAACAAAAATTTCTATTATTTTGTTTAGTGAACAAAAAAAGAACAGAAACGTGTTTAATAAAACTTTTATTCGAGAACTTATTTGGAACAAAAACAAGAAGTTGAAAAAAGTAGCTTCTTATTCCAAGAATAATTCTTAGAATCAATTTTTCTCTCTTCTTTTTTCTTCTCTTTCTTTCATTCTTCTTCCTTTTGGCTGGTTGCCCGCCTTGGCCATGGTTGATGAGCCGACGACCTCGCCGGAGAGTCACCAGCCCCCGGCAATGCCGAGCCATGGCGAGGCTTGTTGGCCCGAGCCTCGCCGTGGCTAGGCGAGCTCGAGATTGCCCAAATACGGCGAGGCCGAGCTCGCCTAATCACCGGCGAGCTCGGCCTCAACAAAGCCACCTGCCAAGTCGGCGTCGCCTAGCCATGGCCCAATGAAGCCGAGCCTCACCGGTGGCTAGGCGGGCTTAGCCTTGCCGGATCTAGGTGAGCTCGAGCATGCCCAACCAAGGCGAGACCAGCCTTAGCGGCCGATGCGAGGCTTGGCCTCACCAAGCCGGGCGGGCGACCTTGTGCCGCCCGAGCGAGGTCAAGCCCTCGCCCGGTGGCTGGTGAGGTCGGCAAGTTCACACTGGACCTCGCCTAACCGATCGGCCACCCCGCGACCGAGAACTAACCACAAAGGAAGAAGAAGGAAATTAAAAAAAAAAAGGAAAAATATAATAAAAATATTAAAAAATTAAAAGAAACAATAAAATTATACAAATGCATTTCTATTCCTAATAGAAATTTTTTTGCGTTATCAAATGTGTTCTTGTAGTAAGAAATTATTCACATGAACAAAAATAAAAAGAGCTATTTCTCATAAAAAAATTGTTTTCTTTAACAAAATCGTTTCTAAACGTGTCCTTATTATATCAAAGTGCTCAATGAACAAATTCACTCCTCTTCTCGTCCTAGACCATGCGACAGCAAAAAAAACCAAAAAGTTGAAACTTCGGCGCAAAATTGGAATTATGAAAAAGAGAATCGCTAAACCGAACCTCGAATAACCTGCCCTTGATGCGCTTGATCCCGTAAACGAGCAGAAAAGCCCATGGCTGGTGCATCGCCAGGCACGAGTTCCGATAATTCCCCTGTTCCAACTCTACATCGTTGTTCCTTCTTCAGCTTTCGACAAACAAAATTCTAGGTTTTCTTGAGAATCCGAAGGAAGGAAAGATTTCTGGGCACTAGGATTTTTGACAAATAGAGTTCTACGTGATTTTTTGAAAATTTTCTTGATTTTTTGGAATTTTTAGGAATTTTTAATATTTTAATATTTTCTGAATTTTGTAAAAAAGATTTTTATTTGCTGAATCTTTTAACATTTTTTATGATTTTCTGAATTTTTAAAATTTTAAAAATTTCGAAATTTTAAATGTTTTTTAACCTCTTTTTAAATAGTATGATTTTATGATTTTATGATTTTTAATTAATAATTTTTTTTAATGAATTTTAATATTATAAAAATAGAATTCGGACCGCAGTCTTGCATATGCAGTTGATGTCCTTAGTCAATGTATGTACTCCCCATGCATCCCTCCTCTCGAA
This sequence comes from Eucalyptus erythrocorys, assembly GCA_014182555.1. Lineage (NCBI taxonomy): Eukaryota > Viridiplantae > Streptophyta > Magnoliopsida > Myrtales > Myrtaceae > Eucalyptus > Eucalyptus erythrocorys. Next base: position 51,011,399 of record CM024604.1, on the reverse strand, counting down.
GCTGAAAAAGGAATTCTGCAACCCAGTCCGGCCAGCATCAAAAAAAAAAAAAAAAAACCAGTCCGACCAAACCAACCCGGACCATCGGTCCGGGTTAGACTAAAAAAGGGCCGTCTCTAAAGCCCACCTGTAATTAACCAAAGAGGCCCACGAATATTTTTATTAAAAGAAGCCCACTCCATTCTCTATTTCGGCTGGTCCATCCTTAACTAAGTGAAGCCCAAACGTCCCTAAAATAACCTTGAAGCCCAAGTATCACAAATAGCCCTAAAACGATCAAACCAAATCGAGCCCAACCTCTCATCTTGGTCTCTTGCTCCGGGATGAACGCTCGGGGATGAGCAGAGAAACGGTTCTGAAGCCGCTCGTCCCCGACCACACCCGATCGCCACACCGCGCCGCCGCTCCTTCGATCGTCGACGTCGACCCACAAAACCAACTCGCCCTCCTCTCTGGCGGTTAACCCGGAAAGTCATTGAGCACCAGAGCAATGGGGCCGACCCTAACGGCTAAACTCTCTCGAGGCGACGAGCAAAGGGAGCACGCAAAGGAAGCAACCGCAACTGCCAAGATCAATGAGGAAAAAAAAAAAAAAAGTCTCACACAAGACAAACCCAGCAACTAACAGATTCAAATAATGACACATGACCTTGAAATAAGGCAAAAACAGTTGCCATTTTAATGGGATCGTCTCAAGGGCATTCTATCAAATACTTGTTAGGGCACGCCGAACGGAAAGCGGTCACAGATAAGAACGAGGCTCAAGACCAGACCCACACTTGACACAAATCAGCAGAGAATGTTCAACACCAAAAGAACGGCGCCCGCGAGCCGTGGGGCGTGTGCGAACCTGGGCGACGAGCCGGATCGGTAATGAGGGCGAAAACAGAGCAAAAAAAAAAAAAACCAAAAAAAGAGGGTAGCCCGTGGAATTCCCACAATTATTTTAATGAATGTTTCGTTGCACTATTTTTTTTGTATGAACAATGACAACTACATGGACAGAGCAGAATTTTCATCCTTCTGGGAATCAATTTACATTCTTATAATTGAAGGCCAACCATGTTTAGCAGTTGGTAGCCACCGTGCTCAAGTGTTTTTGCTCGTTACGGGCATTTCAGTATGTTTGTTTCTTCTCCGTCTCTCTCTAAATTTGATTTTCCCAAAGCTGGTGACTTTGCTTTTATTAGGAGGCAATAGGTTTTCTTCTATTTTGAATTACGCCGAGGATATTCGGCCTGCGACGGAAGACATGGAGATTGTCTTGAGTTGAGATAAACAGCTTTTAAGTGCATTCACAAGTTTGTTGTACAGCTAGTTCCCCTAGCAAAATGATTCATGTAATATTTAATAAATGGTTTACGGAAAAGAGGTGACAATTTTCTGAGGAAAAATTCTAATGACCGGATCATATTTAAAACGAATGAAAAATCTGTCATCTTACTTATTTCGATCATAATTGTAATCAATCTTTATGGCTATGTTCTTATTATTCTAATTTTAATTTAACATGATTCTTGTTCATTTATGAGAGTGGATGTGTGCTATAGAAAAGGGGTAGAATTGGACGATTAGTACTAGTGATCCCTATCTCGAGTTGGCAAGCCCATCAACACAAACCATTCAAGACATGGGTAAAATTATCTCTTCAAAAAATCGTGATTTTTGTGAAAGGGGGAACCATTTACTACTAGCCTAACCTATTTGTGGAGAAAACGTGAGCATCAATTGATTACTTCATTCAAAGGCAAAAATTGGATGTGCCATCGATGCAAAATTGGAAACATTTGTGGATCTATGAAGAAGCATGCCTCTTGTCTCTCCCCGTCATGATGAGTAAAAACTAACCCACCCTTGAAGTTAAAACAAAATACCTTTTTCCCTTCTTCTTATCATTTTGGAATTATTTACGTCTTGTTCATAAAAAGAATTTGAAATGAAGATTTGACATCTCATAGTCTCACATCAAATGAAAGAGGCATTATTAAGTGATTAGTAAGTCAATACTTACCTTCAAATGATCAACACCTAATATTGACTAGCACGGATTGATATAGGGGAATATTACAAAGCATAAAAAGAGAAAAGAGGCGAAAAAAGTACAAGTTATACATCTTAATCGATGGAAAGGGACTTGTGTCGAAGAAGGGCAGAACCAATTTGTGAGGATTAGCAGCATATTGCTACAGTTAGTCCCTTACGTAACAGAAATTGCAATAATGAAGTTAGCAGGAAAAGGGAGGTGGAGGTGAAAGCCAAATATAATTAAGGATGATTAATTTCGAGCATGAAGATCATCAATCTTGTGCACTATCATTTCGCAATAGCTCATTATCTCCAAGACATTTTAGAAAGAATGATGGAGAGCCTCAGCCAATTGCATGGCTCACTACGTTCAAGTCATCACCTATTTAGGTATTTCGGAATATAACATTTTAAGTGTGAGTCACGATATAATACATAAATTATTGTCTTAGGACGGGTCTATATGTCTGTGCTTATCGGAACTATTAAATTTGATAAGTCTCATGCGTAATTCTTTGTGTTGAACAAGTGTTAGGGTGCAAATGTATCGAGAGTGTAGGAACTGGGCTCAAGCGATTATACCTTGGTAGGATAGTATTGCAGTCTCCTTTTAAAACGAGAATGCTTCTGCACTACAATATATGCGAAACTTTCTCAAATTTCTCGAGATTGTTGGGTGACTTAAATTTGTCACTTGGACACATTGATTATCTTAATCATATCGGATCAAAGTAAGATATTCCATAGCTGATTTTAACTATTTAAAGAGGAGAAATGTGGCACGGATCAAGCCCCACAATAAAGCAGACCTTGCACATAAATCAGTTCAAGTTCTTCTTTAAATTGGACAACCCAACCAGTTAGTATAAAGCAGATCTGATTAAGAACATATTTTATCATTTTCTCATAAGCAATTGCTTCACGAACCGAGATTATGCCAAGAGAACCTGGGTGAAGCACGGTGGCAAATAATGGAAGGATTTAATTTGACAATTTCAATAAGTTAGTTTGACGAGACAAAAAGTGAAACTTAGAAAATTAAATTGTAGTCAACCCGTTAAGAAAAATGTCAATTTTTTAACTAAAGATAAAAATGCCTTTACTCTGGATGCATAAGGCCTGATATCAAAAATATAATCTTCATCCAAAAAGGAGCTTTCTGAGTCGCACGAAGCAACAGCTTTAACCAAAAAGAAATCCACAGTGTGTTCTGGTGGAAATTATCCGGAGAAATATTTAAAGCAGAAGAAAACAAGGTGCAACTTGCAAGTTAAATATATTTTCTTCAAATGTTCTATAACATCCTCATTATTATCTTCTAAACTCATTAAAAAGAAAATAGCTTGAGTACAGTATTTTCCAATAACATGCTTTAGGTTTCAAATTTGAGGAGAAATAGGAAACACAGAAAACGACAAAAACAAAGAAAAAGGAAGAACCCCACAGAGAGTATGTTTAAGCCCCAATGAAGGGAATTCCACATCATTTAAAAATCTCCACACCTACCCTGCACTAACAACTTAAACTTTTAACCTAAACTTTTAGGAATGAGACCTCATAATCATCATATATTCACCATATATGAGATTAAACATAACAAGATGCCGTAACTTTTCGGACAATATTTACTCGAATGTCATAATTTCACAAGCCCATCTATCTTGATACATATAGATTTTGGAGCATAAAAGTGGACAAAATTGAGCTTCTCATTCAAACGTGAGAGAAAATCTCACAGGAAAAATCAAAGCTGGTTAGTAATATTGCGAAATGAAGATGCAAAGAATGTGGAATCTAAAGTGAAACAAGTTAGTCAATCATTGCAATGAATTAGTCAAGTCTTCGCATTGAGAATTACTCAATTGCAGATTTCAAAGGAAATGATGGTAAGAGACTTTGCTCATAGAGCTTTGCCATGGAAAAATTATCAATATAATGCAGGAAAAAGAAAACCACAAAATATTGGGTCCACGATGGGGACAGATAAAGTCATCCACTGCCGGTCGAGCGGTAGCTCCTGTGCTGGTCTTTCTATTATTTTTATCTTTTTACCTTTTCTCCGACTTTTTGAACACGGCGTGGATTACTTAATTAGCACCAAATCATGACATGATTCATTGAACACGCCATCGACAATTCGAAGTGGACTTTGCCAGCAAACATTTGTTGTCTTGTATGGAATCAGCAAATCATTCGACGTGATTCGGTTTTGTAAAGATGTCACTTCAGCACCTTATGACAAAATTACGAAACTTCCGAGCAAGAACCTAGAAAATTTCCCATTTGACGGAACGTCTATTTGCCAAAACAAAGGCAAAGTGAAAGCCAGCGTAGAGAGAGCGGCGGAAGACCAGAGGATGACTGAAGACTTCAAAATTTCTAAAGGGTGGGCCCCCAATCTGCGCCAGTGACCATCACTCTATGGACTCAAAGTATGGCCTTACTTAGCACGTCTCGAGCACCCAACATTTCTCAAAATAAAAAATTTGCACGATCATAGGGAGACTTTGCCGAACAGCTGAGCTCAAAGCCCATTTGGATGTTCATTCAAAAGGATTCTTTCTTTCAATTTCAAACTGTACCCAGGTAATCTTGCTATACCTTCTTTTCTTCTTGGTAAAGCTTTGATCTCGCGAGATCAGTGAGCAAGAAATGACAGAATCCACCAGTATCCTGTTTGGTTGAGAAGCTTGCTATGTTCGTCGAGCAAGAGGTAAATCTATTTAAAGGGTACGTGGAGAAATTGAACTCATTAGAGATGAATTTGAGCGCATGAAGGCCTTCTTAGAGCACGCAGAGTCATCGAAGACGATGACCCTGAGTTGAAGGTATGGGTGAAACAAGTCAGGGATGTTGCATATGATGTGGAGGATATTCTAGATGAATACACGCTCAACATGGCAAGAGATCACGGAGATGGGGTCATGAGGTACCTCCACAAGATCAAGCTATCCATAAACAACTTGAAGAGCGCCGTCATCTCTCCTCCAAAATAACAGATATCAGGACAAAGTCCTCAGCATTAGCGAAGGGCATCGACGATACCATTTCAAGTCGTATTGCACAGAGCAAAGTGCAACATCCATTGGAGGCACCTCATGGCACAATCTTAGGGAGGACACTTTTCCAGTCGAGGAAGGTGAATGGTGGGGATTGATCAGCTTCAAAGAAGAGCTTATCAAGTGGCTTGTTGATGGAGAACCGGGACTTGAAGTTGTATCAATATTAGGGATGGGGGGTTCAGGGAAGACCACTCTGGCAGAAAGAGTGTACGACAATCGCCAAGTAAAAGCCTACTTCCAAAGTCATGCATGGATTAGTGTCTCGCAATCTTATAAGATTCAGGATATTTTGAGGACATGATCGAAGCAACTTCATGGAGAATTGAGCAACGAGCCCCACAAGGAATAGAATCCGCGAATAGCGTGAGGCTCAAGCAGATATTGAAAGACTTTTTGCATCAAAAAGGTATGTCATTGTTCTAGATGATGTGTGGAATTTGGAAGCACTAGAAGGTGTAAAAAATGCAATGCCCAATGGCAGTTACAGTAGCCGAATAATAATCACTACTCGCATAGCTAATATTGCTACTTTCTCATCCAACCAATCAAAAGTTTATACCCGTAAGCCCTTGTCTCCAGAAGAATCATGGTCATTATTCTGCAAGAAAACCTTTCGTGGGAAACTCTGTCCCTCCTCACCTAAAAAACCTTTCAGGACGGATTTTGAAAAAATGTGGGGTTTGCCACTTGCTATAGTAGCAATTGGTGGTCTTCTCTTTGCAAAAGATGTCCAAGAATGGGAGAGATGATTTCTCATAGCCTTGCTGCCAGGTAAAAGCAATGATAGGATGCAAATTTTCAGGAAAATTCTCAGCTTGAGCTACATTGATTTGCATTATAACTTGAAAGGGTGCTTTTTGTACTTGGGTGTATTTCAGAGGATCGTGTAATTGAGCATGACACTCATTCGTTTGTGGATTGCAGAAAGGATTTATTGAGGAAAGAGAAGGGATGGCACGAGAAGAGGTTGCTCAAAGATACCTGAACGAGCTTATAAATAGAAGTTTTGGTACAAATTGTAGAAACAGATATAGAAGGAAGGCTAAAAACTTGTAGGATTACATGACCTAATGCGTGAAAGTATCCTTTCTAAGTTAAAGGATGAAAACTTTGTTTCATTTGTATCTGAGCAGAAAAAGAATTTACGCACGAACGAGTTCGGCGTCTGTCGTAGTCCCAATACAACACAACAACGTGGCAGAACCAACTAAATCTCCCCAGCCTACGCTCTTTGCTCATTTTTCAGTTAAGAACATCATCTAGTACAGATGAACAAATTCTTTCCCGACTAGCTCAGCTGCTGAGGGTTTTAGATTTGGGAGGATCATGCCTTCATAAGTTCCCCAACAAATACTAGTTTTTCCCACTTGAAGTATCTGAGTTTGAGAAGGAGCAACGTGCGCGTCATTTCCTAGGTCAATTGTGAAACTCCAAAATCTAGAGACTTTGGATCTTAAACACACGTTTGTATCTGAGATGCCTGTGGAAATAACCAAGCTCAAGAAACTGCAACATCTTTTGGTGTACAGTGATGCAGAAATTAACTTCTGTACCCTTTGGCTTTAGAAAGGGATTTTCAGCTCCTAAAGGCATTGCAGCGACATCATTAAAACTTGTGTGCTGTATGCAAAAGCCGGTGGTGGTGAAGCAAAATACAATGCAAAGAGCTGGGAGAGTTGATGGAAGCTAAGGAGGCTGGGTGTAACAGACCTAAGAAAGATAATGCAGAGGGCTCCCTCGAAGATGACCAACCCTTCGATTACTAAAATGTGATCTATGATTGACATTATTGATTTGGATTTTCTATCTTCAGCTCCCCCTTCCTTCGAGGTCTACATATAGAAGGATGTCTAAAGAAAGCTGCGATTGGCTCCCCCTCTGTGCCCGGTCTAACAAGTGCGTTTGGCATGGACCAGAGACTGAAAGTCCTAGCCCACTTATTACTCATCCCGAATTTGCCCAATCTCATGGAGCTCTATCTGAGTAACGCCTTTGATGAGGAAACAGTGGTTTTGGAATAGGGTTCCCAAGTTATTCTTAGCAATCAGAAAATCTTATATTTACATTGATAGACTAGCCTGGCAATGCCTTGCCTTCATAATCATCTCATTGTTGGATGTGGCATGACTGTAATCATTACTGGTTGTCATCCGTAGCCTTATTGAACCTAAGAAACACCTCAATTCTCTTCTTTGGAAAAATTTTGCTCTTGCGTTCTATCCGTTATAATAGCAAGGGAGGAGTATTCTGAGGGAAAAGGTATGGAACGTAACCCGAAGTTTATTTCTTCTGGTGAAAAGGATCATGGGGCGACATGATCTTGGCCTGCGATTCTTATAATGTCAAAAGGTAGGATAATCAGCCGCATTGAGGTTGATTCTAAAGTTTCGTAGTGTGTTGGCCCTGCTATCGTCATTGATCCTGGAGGACGTCGTCGCTAGAAGAAAATCCTTCGGTGCTTTTATGATTACTATCATTATCAATATTTATCTAGACCTTTCAATACTTTTATCCATTGAATTTACGACCCTCAGATACTCAGTGTTATCTTCTTCTTCTTCTCATCGTCATGATCTTTTTAGTGATCATTACATGTATTTCTTATTTTCTGCATTTTATTATAATTATCTTGACCAAGTCAAGTGGCAGAGCCCAAAGTTTAAAAAAAATTCAAGTTTTGGAAAGTCAAAGTACAGTAGGAACAAGGGGCGCTCCATTTTAACCGAGCTCGCACGGCAAAAGGAAGAAGGAAGGAAACGGGAGAAGAAGAAGTAAAAAAAAGAAGAGAGAGGCGGGTTTTGCATAATTGAGGACGCCTTGCCAAGCCAATTCAACTTCTTATTGCAATGTCTTGTAAAGTGCTCGCATTTCTCATTCTTCCAATCAAAGTAAATTTTAAAGTTAAATCATAATTGGAATTGCTCTTGAGAATCAAGTTGCAAAGTCAATTTTGATTTATCGAACTATGAAATTTCATGGAAATGATAGTTTATGGTGTTATGGAGCCATGGGTTTTGACAAGATTCGTTTTGGCATAACGGTTTGATCGGAGTGAGAATTTTAGGATTTCGTGTTCAAGTTTCACATTGTGAACATATTGAATATTCGCTTTGGATGATGATTTGTTAATGCCAATTGGTCGGGGTAGCAATTTACTCGATTTGACATTGTTTTTGCTTGTTTGATAAGATTGCGAGTTCAATGGTTCGAATAATATTTATTGTTTGGTCATGGGCACTTCTAGGTGAGTGGTACGCATCTTCTTTGAATTTGTAAAATTCATGTTCGAAAATGCTACATGATTATATATCGTATGAATTACGAAATTGCATTATTATGTATCATCTTTCGTACAGAAATAGCAAAGCAATTAGGAAGGGTACTCTGCGAGAGTGCTATGAGAAGGTGATGGAACGTAATCCCGAAGTTTACTTCCTCCGGTGGGAAGAGGATCATTGAGTACGATATAATCTTAGCCCCCGTTGCTATAATGTCATCAAGCGTAGGGCCATGAGTCACGGTGAGATTCTTCCTAAAGTTTCATAGATCATAGTGATATATAAGGCCTTGCAACTCCCCCCGGTCCATCATGGATCCCTAGAGGCCTATCAACATGAGAAAGAAATCCTCTAGTGTTTTTATGATTTCTTCCATTATCAATATTTTTTTATCTAGACCTTTCAATTCTTTTATCTTTGAATTTACTGTCCTCATGTTCCTTGCTGCTATCTTCTTCATCTTGTTATCTTATATAGTGATTAGTACATTTGTTTCTTATTTTCTACATTTGTTGGATGCACTTTGATTTTGTTTTAGCCTAAATGGAGGCGAAAGAGTGATTTGACTAAAGAAATGAGAGGTATTACAATTTTCCTTTTGATAAATGACATGTTAGGGACGTGCAAATGAAAAATCGACGAGGATTCACAAATAGGAAAAAAAAATGAAATAACAGTCAAAGGTTAACCGAACGTATAAGATTTGTGTTATTTCTTCTAAATTCATGCACATTACTTTTAATCTTTCTAATACTTGAATACACTCTTTGTATGCCGCTTTTACGGATTAATTTTTCATCAATCCAAATAATATGTGCCCAAAAGTTTGGTACGGGATAAATCTATGAAATATATTAGTGGACTTGCAATATACAGATATGCAAAAAATTGATGTACGATACATTAACAAAAATGCTTAGATTAGGCAAAACTGAAATTTCATATTAGAAAGTTGCAATTATGCAATTGAAGGGAATCCAGATAGCTCTAAAAGTAAAGTGTAAATTCATTAGTATCTTTGTAATGAAGAGCAAAGGGATGTTTTAATCGGATACATCAAAGGTCTTCATCCGAGGAAACTATGAGACATATTCGTGGACTTGCCTGAACTCACGTACATTCATGTATCTCACCTTAAATGTGGCCTGTCAACAAGGCCACTGATGTGAATAATTTTCTTGATAGAGAGAGAGAGAGAGATGATGATGACTAAGTTTGCATTGCATTTGTCTAACGCAACAAACAAGATTTTCGATGATTGATGAATCCAAAATATACGAGTATATTTTTGAATTCGTATTCATCCGAGGAATCTTCTGTTTGTTGCATTTGTACTTGGTATATTTATGGAATGGAAAACCTGATGAGCAATTTGTGCCAAGTGGCCATCGGCTGCTGAGGGTGTTAGATCTAGGAGATTCACTCCATGAGTTCCCCCAATAAATACTAGTTGAAGTATCTAAGTTTTAGAAGGATTAAAGTGCAAATCATTCCGAGATTAATTGAAAAACTCCAAAATCTAGAGACTTTGGATCTTAAACACACATTGGTCTCTGAGCTGCCCGTGGAGATAAGTAAGCTCAAGAAACTACAGTATCTATTGGTGTATAGTTATCCAGAAATCACACCTTTCGACCCTTTCGTCTTGTTACGGCATTTGCAGCTCCTCAGAGCATTGGAGCGCTGGCGTTATTGCAGAAACTGTGCTTTG